>JARGCV010000281.1:162500-317500 GCA_034064705.1 Bothrops alternatus | reverse complement strand
GGCAAAATTTTGCAAATCCATTCCCGTTTTCTCCCGCAGCAGTCCTCGTCTTAACAACGGAGGCCGACCTTTACTAAGGGAGACATTTGTTAAGTGAATTTTGCCCCATTGTACAACTTTTCCTGCCGCGTGTGTTAAGCAAAGCACTGCCCTTGTTAAATCAGTAAGCCGGTTGTTAAGTGAATCTGGCTTCCCCCGTTGACCTTGCAGGTCGCAAAAGGGGATCACGTGACACAGACACACACACACACACTCAGGACACTGCAACTGTCATAGGTACATGCCAGTTGCCGAGCATTCGAAGTTTGATCACGTGATCGTGGGGACAGCCGTAAGAGTGAAAAAAACGGTCATAAGTCACTTTTTTCCAGTGCCGTTGTAACTTTGAACCGTCCCTAAACAAATCGTCGTACGTCAGGACAACCTGTATTATAAAGCATAGGGTCACAAGCCTAAACTGAGCGATAAATAAGCCAGGTTATCTTTTGATTTAATTTCCATGACTTCTGATGAATACGCAGACTTAACTTTGTCTTCTCATTCAGAGAGAGAAGGAAAAATACATTTCTGTATTGTGTTGTTGTGACTGCCTTTTAATTTCGTTGTCTCGGTGTTTTGGTCAGGAATGCCATCAGCGGGAAGATCTTTCCCCACGTAATAAACATCTCTGACGTTCGTATCTCAGAACAGGGATAATAGCATCCAACAAATAAATAAATATATTCTCCTAATGCATAATAGATTGAATGTCTTCCTTTTTTTTTTAATCTTAAGATACTTGTTTCAAATGGATTAATATAAATTATCATGGGCTGCAGCAGCTAAAAGCCTGGGTTTTTCTTTAGAGAAAACTAAATATCCTTTGCTTTTAATAAGCTGCTTCCCCCCCCCCTCTTGCAGGTGCCAAAATGATGTATTTCCTGGATAATTCAAGGCAAGAGAAAGCAATCGCCATTGCTACCAGACTTGACGAAATGACGAGAGACAGAAACGTGAAGGTAAAAATAACCCTTTTTTCCCCTCCCCGAGTTCGGGATTCCAAATAGCACATTTTTTAAATACATATTTCGTTATTACTTGAAGGAATGGCCTCTCACAGTGATGGCGAACCTTTTAGAGACCGAGTGCCCAAACCGCAACCCAAAACCCACTTATTTATCGCAAAGTGCCAGGGCCACATCACCATTGTGGTGCCCTCGGGAGGGGGCAGGGAGACGCCTCTGAGTGCCGCCTGGCACGCAAAAACTGGGGGGGGCACGCAAAAATGGGCCACCGTGCAGCAAGGCGCAAAAACGGCCACCGCGGCGCCACGGGATGCAGATACAAGGTGCTGCACCACGCAAGAACGGGGCAGGGCTAGTGAGTATCATGCAGGTACTAGCCCCGCCTCATTTGCAGCGTGTGCATACTCACGGCCCTGTGCGCGCACGTGCGCACGTAAAATGCTTCCCCTTCCCTTTTCTTCCAGTCCGCCAATCGACAATGGTTGGTGACCTCTGCTCTACCACCTTGACTCGAGTTTGCTAGTCGGCCGCTTCGCCTCCTTTGTGCTGGGCGGGGCTCCTGCTCCGGGCGGCGATGGTGGCCTGATGGACCTGCTCCTGGCGGCAGTGGCGTGCGTACCAACAGAGAGGGCTCTGAGTGCCACCTCTGGCACGCGTGCCATAGGTTCGCCACCACTGGCCTATCAGGTGCCAGGGTGAAGCTGTTCTGTCCCAGCCTACGTGAGTCCTTGTTATGCTCACAAGGAGAAACCCCTCTTCCAACAAGCAGGCTGGAAACGCAAGAAAAAACCTGTCCCCTTTTATTTTTCACAGATCTGAGTCAATGTCCAAGGCAAACAAACATAGTTCACAGAAACTCGATTCCTCAACACAAACGGCTACCTTCGGCCACCAGCACCTCCCACACCTTCCCTTTTATTATGCAGCCAAGGTGTGGCTTCCTAATGCACTCTCCTTTGCCTTTGGAGCCACCCCATTGCATCCCTCTGTCCTACTCGCTTCTCTTGCCGGTGCATTTGTGCATCCGGGATTTGTCCCAGCTGTTCTTCATCACTGTCCAACTCAGACTCCCAGCACAGCTGTGTCTCAGCCTGCGTGCGAGTAGAGGGGCCAGGCTCCTCGTCTGACTGTAAGTCTTGGAGCTTCTCAGAGCCTTCCTCTGATTCTGATGTCACTCCGGGCCCCTCCTCCTCCTCCTCCTCTGATTCCCCAGACTCAGCTGCCGGGTCCACTGGCTGGCGAGGAATCACAACGGGAGCTTCCGAGTCCAGAATAATTTTAAATGTGAAAAATAAATGTTGAGCACCAAGGAAATCAGGAGGTTCAGGCAGCTCAAATGGGCATAAAGATTTATTGCAAGCTTCAGCTCTCTACAAGAATCTGAGCTACTAACAGTCAAGGGAAATTAGCGGGAAATAAGTAAGGCATTCAAGGTGGGCTGGACTGAGATTGCGGGTGCGCAGGGACTCGTGACTGATGACGCCTTTGACCCCTCGGGCTCAGCCTGGTCATCTCCTCTGCAGGTGGTCCTCGGTTTACAACCGCATTCGAGCCCAACATTTCTGTCGCTAAGCGAGACATTTGTTAAGTGAGTTTTGCCCCATTTGCCACAATTGTTAAGTGACTCACTGCAGTTGTCAAGTCAGCACAACAAGGTTGTTAAGCGAATCTTGTTCCCCCACTGACTTTCCTCGTCAGAACTTCGCAAAGGGAGATCACCTGACCTGGGGAGCCTGCGCCCGTCATAAATAGGAGTCAGTTGACAAGCATCTGAATTTTGATCAGGGGACTGTGGGGATGCCTCAACGGTCATAAGTGTGAAACACGGTCATAAGTCACTTTTTTTCTTTTTCTTTTTAAAAAAAAATATTTTATTAGTTTTCCAGTTTTACATTTGTGTGTTTGGAAGGCAATGCAGTGATTGGGTTAAACAATAGTTCAATAACAAAATCTTTAGTAGGTATCTCAGATTACATTGTCAAATGTTTTCCTTAACATTTGCTAATTCATGTTTAAGCTAGTAAACTTCTAATTATACCAAACTCAGTGAAAACTTCATTATCACATTTATAAATAACATTTTTTTCGCTTATACATAGCTTAATAAATCTCGATAAAACAATCCATATCGTTATTAAATTTTACCTAATTTTTAATTACAGTATTCCAATTTAACCTTTAATATGCATAGTATTTAACTTCCAGGTAGCCCAAATTTCCTTTATCTCACTTCATAAAAATTCTAATGTCTAAAATACCCATATTAGTTACTTAAATATAATATTCTATTTCATAAACATTTTCTATTCTCACCCTAATACATCACCACCTTAATAATAGAATATCCCTTATTAGTTCGAATCTGTCATCTATATTATCTGGGCAAGTCAATAATTCAAAGAACTAATAAAGAAAATTATGTATTGCGCAGAACTAGATAGGTTAACTAAAAGATTAAAAAACCAGGAAGACACAGAATTTTATCGAATATGGGATAAATTTTATAGATAGAGGGGGGGAAATGTAGGTCACACATAAAGAGATAAGTTAAGATAAGAGACCATAAATGTATAGTTTGTATATAGATATGTTATGTGCAATTAATGTACAATATGGACTGAGATGTCAGTCAAAGACGGTTTACCATGTTCAATGTTTTTAATCCTTTTTTTTCTTTGTATTCAATAAAAACTTTAAAAAATAATAATAATTCAAACCTATTTCCTAATAATTATTTTGCATTTCTCTTATAAATCTAAATCCTCAGTATTAGACAGACTAATCCCCTTATTTTTTACTATTTTCCAACTAGTTTAAATCTGGTAATCAAATTTCTCTTTGTCTCAAAATCTCCCTTTAGCCCACTAGCTGACCGTTTAGAGCAGCAGTTCTCAACCTTTTCCAGGGCTCGACACTGGCCCGCATCGCGCATGCGCGGCGCGACGGGTACATCACACATGCGCAGCGCAACGCAAAGGGGAAAAAATGGGGGACCAAAAAAAAATGACCGACTCCCCCAAAAAATGGCGGGCCCGCATCGTGCGTGCGCGGCGCGACGGCCCGCATCGCAAAGGGGAAAAAAATGGCCGACCCAAAAAAAATGGCCGTCCCAAAAGAAAAAAATGGCGGGCCCGCATCGCAAAGGGGAAAAAAAATGGCGGACCAAAAAAAAATGGCGGACCCGCATCGCAAAGGGGGGGGGAATGGACCAAAAAAAATGGCCGACCAAATAATAATAATAATGGCGGACTGCGGTGTTTGGCGACCCCCGTGAAATGGTCGTTCGACCCCAAATGGGGTCGCGACCCACAGGTTGAGAACCGCTGGTTTAGAGTCCTCTCTAGTAGACCAAAGAGCCTTAAAATTTCAACCTAGTTCTAGCTTTTTTCTTTTGCCAAGTCACTTTTTTCACTGCCGTCCTAACTTCAAACCGTCACTAAATTCACTCTTGTAAGTCGAGGACTGCCTGCATTAAATCTGACGAGCAATCCGGCTTTTGACGTATCTGCTTGTGTTGTTGTTACCTGCAGACTTTAACAATGGTCTTGGATTTCTTGCGTGACGGCACCTTTGGAGACTGTCACAGCCAGGGCGAGGCGTACCGGACAGCGTGCCACAAACTGTTCCCGTTAGCGACGGCCTTTATGTCCCCCGCCAGTGAAGAGGACAGTTGCTTTGCCCCCGTGAATCGTATGGCCATCAATCACGAAGGGCTAACCAATGAGATTTGAGAAAGGAAGGCGGGACTCGCTCCTGACAGTCCAGGGATCTTTCGGGATCTTTCGACGGGATCGCATCGGAACCGCTCAGATCTCCAACTCGGGAAACTGGGGGCAAATCTACTGTGCCGTAAACTCCTTTACAAGAGCTGCCAATGTTGATGTACACAACCCTTGTGGTTTAATACCGGTCATGTTTATACTTGTACAGCTATAAATCTTTCTATTCTGAATCTTGGACCGATAAATTCCACTGCCTATACCAGGGCTAGGCAACCTTGGCTCTTTTATGACTGGTGGACTTCAACTCCCAGAATTCCTGACCCAGCATGGGGAATTATGGCCCCTTCATGACTCCTGGACTTCAACTCCCAGAATTCCTGAGCCAGCATGGCTCAGCTTGGAAACCTCTTCCTTTCCCCTCAGCATGGCTGGCTCAGGAATTCTGGGAGTTGAAGTCCACCAGTCATAAAAGAGCCCAGGTTGCCTAACCCTGGCCTAGGCCTAGGCTGTTTTATGGCTCCTGGACTTCAACTCCCAGAATTCCTGAGCCAGCATGTCTCAGCTTGGAAACCTCTTCCTTTCCCCTCAGCATGGCTGGCTCAGGAATTTTGGGAGTTGAAGTCCACCAGTCATAAAAGAGCCAAGGTTGCCTAGCCCTGGCCTATACCAATAAATATGATCGCCTTTTTCAAAACATATCGGACGAAATACAAGGAAGATGTCCGTAAGGGGAGAAGCAGTGGCCGCCATCTTGGCTTCTTCTCCATCCCTGGAGAGTCCTGCATGTGAATGCTAAACAAACCAGGATAAATATATCCTCACCCGTGTTTTTCATCGGTTTTAAGTTTTTGTGGGTTTCTTGGTGCTCGCTGAGCTTGGTTGTTCTCTTGCGGATGTTGCGTTGCCCAACTAAATGTCTACGGAGGTTCTACGTCATCCAGGTCACGGTGGTCCCAAAGGTGCTTTTTCAGGAGGCAACTGGACTTTGTTTATCTTTGAAGATGTTTCGCTTCTCATCCAAGAAGCTTCTTCGGCTCGTGACTGGATGGTGGGGAGTGGAAGGATTTATACTCCTTGTAAACAGCTAGTCATCTGCATCCTTTTAGAACAGGGGTTCTCAACCTTGGCAACTTTAAGACTTGTGGACTTCAACTCCCAGAATTCCTCAGCCAGCAAATCTCAGAGGTCCACAAGTCTTAAAGTTGCCAAGGCTGAGAATCCCTGTTTTAGAAGGTCCTTGAGGCCACCTACCTGTGTCCTCAGGGTCACCTGAATGGTGCAAATGGGTGGGGAGCCCTCCTGGAACTGCTGAAAGGACCGTGTTATAGGTGGGAGATGGGTGGTGTCATATCCCTCTCCCTCTGTTGAGGGAGGGCTGTTCAGTTTTGACATAGATGGGAAGTTCTTCCTCAACACAAACGGCCCCCACACCTTCCCTTTTATTATTCAGCCAAGGTGTAGCTTCCTAATGCCTTCTCCTTTGCCTTTGGAGCCGCCCCATTGCATCCCTCTGTCCTACTCGCTTCTCTTGCCGGTGCATTTGTGCATCCAGAATTTGTCCCAGCTGTTCTTCATCACTGTCCAACTCAGATTCCCAGCACAGCTGTGTCTCAGCCTGAGTAGAGGGGCCAGGCTCCTCGTCCGACTGTAAGTTTTGGAGCTCCTCAGAGCTTCCTCTGACTCTCATATCACTCCAGGCAGAACTTCCTCCATGTCTGGAAAAGCAGCCAGATCTTCAAGGTTTTCCCAAAGGTGAGCAGAGTTGAGGACTTCTGCAAGGTGTGCCACAGAGAAGATGTGTCTTCAGAGTCCAAGTGGCCTCAACGACTCTCTAAAACAGTGTTTCTCAACCTTGACCATTTTAAGGCATGTGGACTTCAACTCCCAGAATTCCACAGCCAGCATTGCTGGCTGTGGAATTCTGGGAGTTGAAGTCCACGTGCCTTAAAATGGTCAAGGTTGAGAAACACTGCTCTAAAAGAAGGCAAAGGACCAGCTGTCTGCAAGAAGCTAAAGAAACTTGTTGGATGAGAAGCAAAATGTCTTCAAAACAACAACAACAAGGAAGTCCAAATTGCCTCTCAAAAAAGCACCTTTGGGATACATTGACCAACGAGGTAAGAAACACACAGCAAACCTCGCCCCCTTCTAGCACTGGTGACGTTCCCTAGTTGGGTCATGAAACGTCTGCAAGAAAACTGCCAAGCTCAAGAGAGCACCGAGGACCTTTCATGTCAACCCTCAGCTGCAAATATTCTTTTCCACTTCTTTCAAAGCGTGGATCCTTGATGATGTGCATCTGGGCATAGTTTTGTCAAGTTTCCTAGTGTTGTATGGAAATTCTGATTGAACTGGAAAGGTGCATTTGGGGTTTTTAAAATTGGAGAATGTGTTTTGTTTTTTTTAAACGGTGAATTATTTTGGTTCACGATTTCCTTTCGGTGATTCGCTGAACGCTTAACCGCCATTAAGTTGCCATTATTGGGATTATTAAGAGCCCTTGTTGTTTGTTACTTAGGCAGTTGTAAAACATTTCACTGCCAACGGAGAATGCGGCCACAATAATAACAAAGGGGAGCTCCGTTAAAGTTTTCGAGAAATGAATCGGAAACCCACAGTCGCAAAAATATTGTGGTATCACATGCTGCAAAGCTATTAACGTTAAGAGGTTATTTTTTTTTAAAAAAAGCACAACTTAGTCCAACTATAAATCGCATTGCCTCTTTTTTCCCCCTTTTATTTTTTTTATATGTTACTGTTGCAGGCATTTCACATATAACGTATCAACGTTTTGATTCAATTTTAAATGTTTGGTTTCCCCCCCCTTTCAGGAGATAAAAAGAACGATTCCTGAAAATGTAAACGGGAATTCACTGTGGCTTGTATAAAAAAAAAAAATAGTTTTTAAAAAAATAAACAATGGAACCAGTTTGCTTTCATTTCCGCCCCCCCCCCAGTAATGTAAATATTTAAGATGACTGAGGTCCTATGCAAAATTTTAAAAAAAGGGAAGTTTCACCAAGATGTCATTAAGACAATCTCCTCGTGTCATTTACTTACGATCAATAGTTGAATGAAAAACTTAACTGTAAAAAGTCAACAATGTAATGCTGTAATAAATTATTTTGTACACTTGGTGCTGGCTATTGTGTGTTTTAATATCAACTGAACCCAGCATGGATAAATATTTTCAAGTCTACAACTGCATTAGAGCGAAAGGACTCGGCATAACAATCACCAATTTAATCTGCCTTTTCTGTCAAAGCTGTACCAGGCCGTCCTCGACTTACGACTGTAATTGAACCCAACATTTCTGTTGCTAAGTAAGACAGTTGTTAAGTGAGTCGTGCTCCATTTTACGGCCTTTCCCCCCCATTGTTGTTAAGTGAACCTGGCTTCCCCCGTTGACTTGGCTTGTCAGAAAGCCACAAAGGGGGATCCGCTGCAACCGTCTTAAGTACATGCCAGTGGCCAAGTGTTTGGATTTTGATCATGTGACCACGGTGCTGCAAAGGTTGTAAGTGTGAAAAACGGTCACAGTGGCCTTGTAACTTTGAACAGTCACTAAATTAACTGTTGTAAATTGAGGACTTAGCTGTGATCATATTGTATTGGTGCCCAATGTCCATACTTGCTTCATGACGGGAGTTTTAATTTTGCAGAAGTCACATGCACGAGACGATGTCTTTTATCCCCTGTAGATAACATCAAAGGTTTTTCTCCTGGAACGGATGGCGGATTAGATACTGTGTCAATTAGATCTTTTATCAGGTCATGAACTAGCATAAGGGAAGCTGGGATATAAACAATATTTTTTTAAAAAAAGGCTTGAAAAATTACACAATTTGTTTAAAAAAACATTTAAAAAAATGAAAATAAGCAACCTAAATCTACAGGGAGCGTTAAAAATATTAAATATTAAAACACACACACACACACACACAGAAAAAGTTAATTCAAAATCTTTTTTAATATTTATCAAATCTGTACGCCGGCCATCTCGCCGAAGGAAACTGTAGGCGACTTACGGACATTAAATAAAATGCCGTATAAAACGTTAAAATGATAGATAAGGATTTAAAATTTAATTAATTTCTTTCTTTATATTATAAAATAAAACTCAGCAGAATGGAAAGGGAGGATGTTCTCCATTAGCCACTTCCATTGAGGCATACAGATAGATAGATAGATAGATAGATAGATAGATAGATAGATAGATAGATAGATAGATAGATAGATAGATAGATAGATAGATAGATAGATAGATACTAGATAGACAATAGGTAGATAGACAGATAGATAGATAGATAGATAAGATACAGATAGATGAAGATAGATGATTGATAGATAATAGAAGATAAATAGATACATAGATAAGATACAGATAGATGAAGATAGATGATAGATACAGATAAGATACAGAGATGGATGAAGATAGATGATAGATAGATACAGATAGATAAGATACAGATAATGATAGATACAGATAAGATACAGATAGATATAGATACAGATAGATAAGATAGATATAGATGAAGGTAGATGATAGCTACAGATAGATAAGATATAGATAGATGAAGATAGATGATAGATAGATAGATAAAGATAGATAGATATGGAGTTTTTAAAGTATTTTTTCATGTTAATTTTCTGTAATTTTTTGTTCTAAATTGTTTAGTTTTTTTATATATATATTATTTTTATCCAACCTTCTTTACCGTAGTAGTCTATTTGCCAGAATAAAGATTTGGTGGATAATTAATGCCTCACCTCCACTGGGATATTTGAAGGTGGCGCACTCATAATAGGAGACCTTTTAAATGTCAGATATGCCTCAAAACTAGGAAGGGAGGGAATTTTCAAGGGTTGAAATATAAGGAACCCTGAAGGTTATAAAGTGGCGGCAAGGAAAGCCCAGATATTACGTCCACCTTTATTTCTCCACTAGAGGGAACATGGCTTCTTCAGTAGGAAAATAAAAAACATAATTTGTAATCCTCAAAATGACTATCTGGTAGAAAGAAAATAGCAAAATAACCCTTGTTCCACCTCCATCTTCAGTAACGTACTTTTGAGATCGTTCTACTAACCACGTGGACCTATTGTTCTGTGTGGAAAAACTAGCAGAAGGGGACACCTTACATGAAGTTCAAGGTGAAAACAATGAAAAGCTAGAAAGTTATGTGGTAGATGAACCTCTGTGTGAAAATTATGAACTTGGACATTGAAAACCAGAAAGGTACACAAAAGTCCACCTTACTTAAGTTCTCGGGAAGAACATACAATATAATCCTTGGGCTGGACATCTTCTAAGGCAGGGAAAGGAAGGGAGAAGGAGGAAGAGGGAAGGGGAAAGGGGAAAGGAGAAGGAAAAGATAGTGAAAGGAAGAGGGAGATGAAGGGGAAGGGGAAGGAAGAGGGAAGAGAAGGAAGGGGAAAGGAAAGGAAGGGAAAGGAAGTAGAAGGGGAAATGACAAAGAGAAAGGAAGGAAAAAGGGAAAGAAAGAAGGAGGGAAGGAAGGAGAAAGGGAAGAGGAAGAGGGAATGGAAGCAGAAAGGGAAACAGATGGAAAGGGAAAGAAAGAAGGGGAAGGGGAAGAAAGGGAAAGGAAGAGGGAAGAGAAGGAGAAGGGGAAAGGAAGAAGGAAGGAAAGAGGGAAGAGAAGGTAAAGGAAAGGAAGAGGGAGGAAAGGGAAAGTAAAGAGAAGGAGAAAGGGAAAAGGAAAGGAAGGAGAAAGGGGAAGGGAAAGGAAGAGGGAAGAGAAGGAGAAGGGGAAAGGAAGGAGAAAGGGAAAGGAAGAGGGAAAGGAAGGAGAAGGAAGGAGAAAGGGAAGGGAAGAGGGAAAGGGAAAGGAAGCAGAAGGGGAAATGACAGAAAGGGAAAGGAAGAGGAAAGGGAAAAGAAGGAAAAAGGGAAAGAAAGAAGGAGGGAAAGGGAAGGGAAAGAAGGAGAAAGGGAAAGGAAGAGGGAAAGGAAGCAGAAGGGGAAACAAAGACGGAAAGGGAAAGAAAAAGGGAAGGGGAAGGAAGGGAAAGGGGAAAGGAAGAAGAAAGAGAAGGAGAAAGGGAGGAGGGGAGGGAAGAAGGAAAAAAGGGAAAGGCAGAGGGAGATGAAGGAGAAGGGGAAAGGAGGGAAGGGAAGAAGGAAGAGAAGGAAAGGGAAAGGAAGAGGGAGGGAAGGGAAAGGGGAAAGGAAAGGAAGGAGAAAGGGAAGGGAAAGAAGGAGGGGAAGGGAAAGGAAGCAGAAGGGGAAAGGAACAGGGAAGGGAAGAAGAAAGGCAAGAGGGAAGAGGGAAGAGGGAAGGGAAACCACCGAGGGCACCAATCCCGGTCTCCAACGCTTCCCGCCCCTTGTCAAACGGGGACCAGGCCCGCTCACCGGGTGCTCCCCCTCCCAAGCAGTCCAGCCCGGGAGCCCAGCCAGGCGCTCCAGCCTCTGTCCGGGTGGGAAGGTTGCATTGACACCTCCTCGCCAGAAGACTTCCTGCGTTTTTCTCCTCACTTTTCCTTCTCTCTTTTTTTTTATATAACCTTTTTTATTAGTTGATATCTATGTGTAAATGTAGTTGGTTCATAGTTAAACTTCTCTCTCTCTTTTTTTTATCTCTCTGAGAAACTAGGGAGGATCCTTTTCCGAAAGGCACCTCCTGCTCTCTCTCCCTCCCCCCCCACCCTGTGGGGCTGAGAGATCCCTACAGGCCGGATGTCCTCCCAAGGCCTGCCTCCCAAGGCCATTCCCGCAGGCCCCAGACACCCAGATAAAGGGGAAGCCAATGTAATCACGGGGGAGCTTTATCCAACTCCAAGGACTGGTGCATCCCCTTTTCACGGGGGTCGGGAGGAACGTGCACAAATGTTGCCTTGTGTTTTGTTGACCTGAGCTTTCTCCCCTGCCTATCAGCTCCGGGCCAGGGAGCTGTTACGTTCTTTGAAAATAGGGGTGGGGGGCAGGAAGGGGGGGCAGGAAGAAATTCTTATTTACAGGGTGGGGATTCCTTCCCTGGCAGCTGCAACACTCTCTTCCTTCTGTGCCCAAAGTGCATTTTCACGAGGCAACTGGACTTCCTTGTTTTTCTTTGAAGACGTTTCCCTTCTCATCTGAGAAGCTTCTTCAGCTCTGACTGGATGGCGGGGGAATGGAAGGATTCGTATTCCTGGATTCCTAGAGTTATAAATCCTTCCATTCCCCCACTACAGAGTGCAGAGAAGAGCAACAAAGAGGATCAGGGGACTGGAGGCTAAAGCATATAAGGAAGAGTTGCTGGAATTGGGAAAGTCTAGTTTAATGAAGAGAAGGACGAGGGGGGACAGGATAGCTGTGTTCCAGTATCTCAGGGGCTGCCCCAAAGAAGAGGAAGTCAAGTTATTCTCCAAGGCGCCTGAAGGCAGGACAAGAAGCAAACTAAGCAAGGAGAGAAGCAACTTAGAACTAAGGAGAAACTTCCTGACACTGAGAACAATTAACCATTGGAACCACCTGCCTCCAGAAGCGGTGAATGCTCCAACCCTGGAAGTTTTTAAGAAGAGACTGGACAGCCATTTGTCCGAAATGGTGTAGGGCTGTGGTGGTGAACCTATGGCATGGGTGCCAGAGGTGGCACTCAGAGCCCTCTCTGTGGGCACGTGCACCGTCACCCCAGTCCTAGGCCTTCAGCTGGGTTTTATAAAACCTTTCCGCTTTAGGCCTCCATCGTTGTATGCAAAAAAAAAGAGAAAAAAGTTCAATCAGTCAATTTCAACTTCTCGCGGGGAAAAAAAGATCTTGCAAAGTTAGAATTGATTGATTGAACTTTTTAGTCCCACCCAGTCTGCTGTTATCACCACAGCGACGCCCACTCAATGGACCACTCCCATCCAATGGGCCACGCCCACCCAATGGGCCATGCCCACCCAATGGGCCACACCCACCCAATGGACCACGCCCACCCAATGGACCACGCCCACCCAATGGGCAACGCCCACCCAATGGGCAACGCCCACCCAATGGGCAATGCCCACCCAATGGGCAACGCCCACCCAATGAGCCACACCCACCCAATGGCCACGCCCACCCGATGGGCCACATCCACCCAATGGGCCACACCCACCCAATGGGCCATGCCCACTCAATGGGTCACACCCACTCAATGGGCCACGCCCACCCAATGGACCACACCCACCCAATGAGCCACACCCACCCAATGGCCACGCCCACCCGATGGGCCACATCCACCCAATGGGCCACACCCACCCAATGGGCCATGCCCACTCAATGGGTCACACCCACTCAATGGGCCACGCCCACCCAATGGACCACACCCACCCAATGAGCCACACCCACCCAATGGCCACGCCCACCCGATGGGCCACATCCACCCAATGGGCCACACCCAGCCGGCACCCAACAATACATAAGTGGGTTTTGGGTTGCAGTTTGGGCACTCAGTCTCTAAAAGGTTCGCCGTCACTGGTATAGGGTTTCCTGCCTGAGCAGGGGGTTGGACTAGATGACCTCCAAAGTCCCTTCCAACTTTTTTATTATTATTATTATTATTATTATTATTATTATTATTATTATTATTATTATTATTATTACTATTCAGTCAGAGCTGAAGAAGCTTCTTGGATGAGAAGCGAAACGTCTTCAAAGAAAAAAAACAACAAGACAGTCCAGTGGCCTCCTGGAAAAACCATCTTTGGGACAACCAGGACCTGGATGACGGAGAAACTCCATAGACATTAATCTCTCCTTTTCTGCCCAGAAGTCAAATACTTCTTTGTCATCGTGGTTGGCATTCCAGATGGGCCAAAAAAAAAAAAAATCTCTCCCTTTCTTGGAAATTCAGGAGAAAGGAGAGTCTTTCTGGCTTTGACTTGCGGTTCTGGCTGCAATCGCTTTTTTTTTTTTTGAACGGAATCAACTTTTCTGGGGGTTTTGGGGGGGGTGGGGGGAGAGAGAGGCTGATGACAGCTTTGGATCCCAACGGGAGCAAGAACGAAAATCCTGACTTTAAAACAAGAGAGCCAAACAGGAGCCTGCAGGGAAGGGAGGGAAGAAGAAGAAGAAGAAGGAGGAGGAGAAGAAGAAGAAGAAGAAGAAGAAGAAGAAGAAGAAGAAGAAGAAGAAGAAGAAGAAGAAGAAGAAGAAGAAGAAGAAGAAGAAGAGGAGGAGGAGGAGGAGGAGGAGGAGGAGGAGGAGGAGGGGAGGAGGAGGAGGAGGAGGAGGAGGAGGGGAGGAGGAGGAGGAGGAGGAGGAGGAGGAGGAGGAGGAGGAGGAGAAGAAGAGGAGGAGGAGGAGGAGGAGGAGGGGAGGAGGAGGAGGAGGAGGAGGAGGAGGAGAAGAAAGAAGAAGAAGAAGAAGAAGAAGAAGAAGAAGAAGAAGAAGAAGAAGAAGAAGAAGAAGAAGAAGAAGAAGAAGAAGAAGAAGAAGAAGAAGAAGAAGAAGAAGAAGAAGAAGAAGAAGAGAGAAGAAGAAACAACCTAGAAAATAAATTACTTGGGCCATAAATTACTAGTTGACCTTCTCCCGCAATTACTCCATTAGTTCTGGAGGTTCCACTTCGTTGGGTTGCAAAGGCGGCGGGGGGGGGGGCTATTGATAAAGTCAGCTGCCTTTTTTGGGGAGGTGTTGGCTAACCGTTGAGGGTTTGACCCAACAGACTCCTGGCCTTGTCTTTTTTTTTAGCCATTGGATTAGATAAAGAGACACTTAAACAATACTTAAGAGAGATTTCCTAATTTCTTTGGTGGCGCCAAACCCGTTTCAATCAACTGGAGGTTACAAAGCAAGGGGGACTCTGACCATGGACAGAGGCAAGATTATTGTGTAGGGGGGCTGCTAAGAGCAAATCCACGGGGGAAATCTTCATTAATTGAATGAAAAGAAGGACTAAAGGTGGCAGGATAGTAGTATTCCAACATCTAAGGGTTTGCTACAAAGAGGAGGAAGCGACAGGAGCAATGGGTGGAAGCAACTGAGAATTTTCCTGACAATTAGAACAATTAGCCAGTGGAACCACCTGCCTCCAGAAGCGGTGAATGCTCCAACACTGGAAGTTTTAAAGAAGAGACTGGACAACCATTTGTCCGAAATGGTATAGGGTTTCCTGCCTGAGCAGGGGGTTGGACTAGATGGCCTCCAAGGTCCCTTCCGACTTTATTATTCTATTCTAAAGTGTTTCTTCTGAATGCAACCCTCAAAAGGATTCCGGAGCTGAAGGAGCCGCTGGGGCTTCTCCTCGACTTGCGACGACAATGGAGCCCAAAGTTTCCATTGCCAAGTGAGACATTTGTTAAGTGAGTTTTGCCCCTTTTTGTGACCTTTTTTTGCCACAGTTGTTAAGTGAATCACTGCAGTTAAATTAGTAACCCAGCTGTTTAAGTGACACTGGCTCCCCCCCCCCCCCCGACTTCGCTTGAGAGAAGGTCGCAAAAGGGGGGATCACGGGACACACACACACACACACACCCGGGAGGCTGCGACCGTCATAAATATGGCTCTGTTGCCAGGCAGCTGAATTTTGAACACCTGACCTTCCCCTCCCCCTTTCTTCCTCCTCCTCTCCCTCTCCTTCTTCCCTTCCCCTTTCTTCTTCTCTTCCTCCCTTCCCTTTTTTCCTCCTCCTTTTCCTCCTCCTCCTCCCTTCCCTTTTACTCCTTCCTTTCTCTTTCTTCCTCCTCCTCCCCTTCTTCTTCCCCCTCCTCCCCTTCCTTTCCTCCTCCTCCTCCCCTTCCTCTTTCCTCCTCCTCTTCCTCCTCCTCCCCTTCTTCCTCCTCCCCTCCCCCTTTCTTCCTCCTCCTCTCCCTCTCCTCCTCCCCTTCCTCTTTCCTCTTCCTCCTCTTCCCCCTCCTCCCTTCCCCCTTTCTTCTTCTCTTCCCCCCTTCCCCTTTCTTCCTCCTCTTCCTCTTCCTCCTCCTCCCCTTTCTCTTTCTTCCTCCTCCTCCCTTCCCCTTTCTTCCTCCTCTTTCTCCTCCTCCTCCCCTTCTTCTTCCCCCTCCTCCATTCCCCTTTCCTCCTCCCCTTCCTCTTTCCTCTTCCTCCTCTTCCCCTTTCTCTTTCTTCCTCCTCCTCCTCCCTTCCCCTTTCTTCCTCCTCTTCCCCCTCCTCCCCTTCTTCTTCCCCCTCCTCCCTTCCCCTTTCCTCTTCCCCCTCCCCCTCCCCTTCCTCTTTCCTCTTCCTCCTCCTCCTCCCTTTCTTCCTCCTCCTCTTCCTCCTCCTCTCCCTCTCCTCCTCCCCTTCCTCTTTCCTCTTCCTCCTCTTCCCCTTTCTCTTTCTTCCTCCTCCTCCCTTCCCCTTTCTTCCTCCTCTTTCTCCTCCTCCTCCCCTTCTTCTTCCCCCTCCTCCCTTCCCCTTTCCTCCTCCCCTTCCTCTTTCCTCTTCCTCCTCTTCCCCTTTCTCTTTCTTCCTCCTCCTCCTCCCTTCCCCTTTCTTCCTCCTCTTCCCCCTCCTCCCCTTCTTCTTCCCCCTCCTCCCTTCCCCTTTCCTCCTCCCCCTCCTCCTCCCCTTCCTCTTTCCTCTTCCTCCTCCTCCTCCCTTTCTTCCTCCTCCTCTTCCTCCTCCTCTCCGTCTCCTTCTTCCCCTTTCTTCCTCTTCCTCCCTTTCTCTTTCTTCGTCCCCTTCTTCTTCCCCCTCCTCCCTTCCCCTTTCCTCCTCCCCTCCTCCTCCTCTTTCCTCTTCCTCCTCCTCCCCTTCCCTTTCTTCCTCCTCTCCGTCTCCTTCTTCCCCCTTTCTTCCTCTTCCTCCCTTTCTCTTTCTTCCTCCCCTTCTTCTTCCCCCTCCTCCCTTCCCCTTTCCTCCTCCCCCTCCTCCTCCTCTTTCCTCTTCCTCCTCCTCCCCTTCCCTTTCTTCCTCCTCCTCTCCGTCTCCTTCTTCCCCCTTTCTTCCTCTTCCTCCCTTTCTCTTTCTTCCTCCCCTTCTTCTTCCCCCTCCTCCCTTCCCCTTTCCTCCTCCCCCTCCTCCTCCTCTTTCCTCTTCCTCCTCCTCCCCTTCCCTTTCTTCCTCCTCCTCTCCGTCTCCTTCTTCCCCCTTTCTTCCTCTTCCTCCCTTTCTCTTTCTTCCTCCCCTTCTTCTTCCCCCTCCTCCCTTCCCCTTTCCTCCTCCTCCCCCTCCTCCTCCTCTTTCCTCTTCCTCCTCCTCCCCTTCCCTTTCTTCCTCCTCCTCTCCTCCTTCTTCCCCCTTTCTTCCTCTTCCTCCCCTTCCCTTTTCCTCCTCCCTTTCTCTTTCTTCCTCCTCTTCTCCTCCCCTTCCCCTTCCCTCCTGCTCCTGCTCCTGCACCTGCTCCTCCTCCTTCTCCCTTCCCCTCCCCCTTTCCTCCTCCTCCTCCTCCTCCTCGCCGGCGGCCGCTGCTGCTGGCACCGGACGGCAGTGCCGCGCCCTCGCCTCCTCCCTGCCGGCTCTCCAGCTCGGCCGCCGGGGCCATGAAGCCTCTCCAGGCGCAGAAGCCCCCCGGAGCCCAAGGTGAGTCGGCTGTGTGTGTGTGTAGGTGTGTGTGTGAATGACTGGGGGCCGGACTGGAGGGTTCCGCCGCTGCTGCTGCTGCTGCCGCGGAGGGCGCGCGGGCGCCGGGTTGGCGACCCCGCCCGGTCGACTCTCCTGCCAGTCCGGGCGCCGCGCCCTCCGCGCCCCTCCCTCCCTCCCTCCCTCCCTCCGGCTGGGCTCCCCGGCGAGGCGGGGTCGGGACCCCCGGGCTTCTCCCACTCTCCCCCCCTTCTTGGCTTGTCCACCCTCCATCTGAAGGGGAAGGAGCGGCCCCTTTAGGCTCCATTCCCACGAGACGCTCAGCCCCCCCACCCTTGAAGAAACTTGACACGTGAACGCTGACCCGAGTTGGCGGCCGGTGGGAAGCCAGTTCGACGCCTTCCCGGCCAGTTCCACCTGGGATGCGACGGGGGCGGGCGGGGGGGAAGGCTTCCAAGGGGGCGACGCAGGAGAAACTTGCCCACCAGGAGCTTCATCTGAAGTCTTGTAGGGCTTTTGGGGTCTCCTCCTCCCCCCCCCAGTGCCTTGAACCACCCACTATTTTAGCCCAAGGCTTGACTCTGCCCATTGTCCTAGTCATCATCATCATCATAATAATAATAATAATAATAGTAATAATAATAGTAATAAAGTTGGAAGGGATCTTGGAGGTCATCTAGTCCAACCCCCTGCTCAGGCAGGAAACCCTATACCATTTCAGACAAATGGCTGTCCCGTCTCTTCTTAAAAACTTCCAGGGTTGGAGAAGGGAGGGAGGGAGGAAGGAAGGGGAGGAAGGAAGGAAGGGAGGGAGGAAGGAAGGAAGGAAGGAAGGAAGGAAGGAAGGAAGGAAGGAAGGAAAAGAATAACAGAAGGGACCTTGGAGGTCATCTAGTCCAACCCCTGCTCAGGCAGGAAACCTTATACCATTTCGGACAAATGGCTGTCCCAATTTCTTCTTAAAAACTGCCAGTGTTGAGGGAGGGAGGGAGGAAGGGGAGGAAGGAAGGAAGGAAAAGAATAACAGACTCAGAAGGGACCTTGGAGGTCATCTAGTCCAACCCCCTGCTCAGGCAGGAAACCCTATAACCATTTCAGACAAATGGGTTGTCCGGTTTCTTCTTAAAAACTTCCAGTGTTGGAGCACCCACCGCTTCTGGAGGCAAGGGGTTCCCTTGGAGGCTGAGCAGGGGGCTTCCTAGCCTTAGATCTTGGCTCTGTGGTCACACCTGAGAGCTTGAGGCACACCTAGTTGCATCTGAGCAGACTTGCGGGGGACAGCCAACTGGGTCTTGGTCTCAGGTGTTCAGCTCATGTGAACATGCAGCCACGGAGGACATCGCTCGGACGTTTGTGCCTGAAAAAGCTCCTTTGGGACAACCCGGTCCTGGAGGACTGAGGATCTTCCGTAGACATTTAGCCGTCCAAGAAGGCTCCACAGCCACTTGCACCACTTAGGTGACCCCCAAGGACACAGGTCAACCTCCAAGTGGCCTCAACAAGTCTCTGAAAAGAAGGCAAATGACCAGCGGTCTGCAAGGAGTATAAATCCTTCCCTTCCCCACCATCCAGTCAGAGCTGAAGAAGCTTCTGGGATGAGAAGGGAAATGTCTTCAAAGAATAATAAGAAAGTCCCATGAGGACACAGGTAAACCCAAGTGGCCTCAATGACTCTCTAAAAGGAGGCAAATGACCAGCAGTCTAAATCCTTCCATTCCCCACCATCCAGTCGGAGCTGAAGAAGCTTCTGGGATGAGAAGGGAAACCTCTTCAAAGAAAAAACAAGGAAGTCCAGTGGCCTCGTGGAAAAAAGCACTTTTGGGACCACCGTTGACCTGGATGACTTGAGAATCTCGCCTTCAGAAGTTTGTGGGTGCTCCAACACTGGGTGGGTTTCTCAGAAGAGATTTGGACAGCCCCCTGCCCAGAAGGGTTATAGGGCAGTGATGGCGAACCTTTTAGAGACCGCGTGCCCAAACCACAATCCAAAACCCACTTGTGCATTGTCAGGTGCTGGGTGGGCGTGGCCCATTGGGTGGGCGTGGCTGCGGTGGTCACGGCAGACTGGGTGGGACTAAAAAGTTCAATCCATCAATTCCAACTTTGCAAGATCTTTTTTTTTTCCCGCGAGAAGTTGAAATGGACCGATTGATTGAACCTTTTTTTTTTTTGCACACGGCGGCGGAGGCCTAAAGCGAAAAGGTTTTATAAAACCCAGCTGAAGGCCTAGGACTGGGGCGACGGCGCGCGTGCCCACAGAGAAGGCTCTGAGTGCTGCCTCTGGCACCCGTGGTATAGAGTCTCCTGCCTGAGCAGGGGGCTGGACTAGATGACCTCCAAGGTTCCCTTCCAGCTCTGTTATTCTGATATTATCTCAGCTGTAGGCCAGTGCTAGGATGAAACGCTTCTGCCTTCTGGTTTGGCAGATTTGTCAGAAGACGGTGGAGAACTGGCGGAGGTTCTGGGTGAGTTTGACGCGGTGATGGAGGACTTTTCTTCCCCTGTGAAGGAGCGACACTTCCAATACGAGGAACATCTGGAGAAGATGAAGAGGCGGAGCAGCACCAGCATCAGCGACTCCGAGAGTAAGGACCTTTCGTCTCCTTTCCTATCTTTCCCTCTCCACGGCGTCCCTTAATCTTATGCTGATCTAACCAAGCATCCAAAATTATTTCTGGCATACGTAGTCCACAAATTACAACCTCAGTTAGGACCATAATCTATTATAGTACTGTATTATCGGACCGGGGCGGGGCACGGGAATTAGAGGGGGGGAAAGATGGCGGTCTCAGTAACATGGATGAAGGACCGCCCCTTTTTAATATGCATTGCCCCACCCATAAAAAGGGCGGGGTTTTGATCATGCACGTCCAATCAAGAATAGAATAAAATGTAGAATAGAATAGAAATTAGAATTGAGAATGAACAGAATGAATAAAATAGAATAGAATAGAATAGAGAAAGAATAGAAATTAGAATAGAATAGAATAGAAATTAGAATAGAATAGAGAAAGAATAGAATAGAATAGAATAGAATAGAAATTAAAATAGAAATTAGAATAGAATAGAATAGAAATTAGAATAGAATAGAGAAAGAATAGAATAGAATAGAATAGAAATTAGAATAGAATAGAAATTAGAGTAGAATAGAATAGAGAAAGAATAGAATAGAATAAAAATTAGAATAGAATAGAGAAAGAATAGAATAGAAATTAGAACAGAATAGAAATTAGAATAGAATAGAAATTAGAATAGAGAATGAATAGAATGAATAGAATAGAATAGAATAGAATAGAGAAAGAATAGAATAGAATAGAAATTAGAATAGAATAGAAATTAGAATAGAATACAATAGAAATTAGAATAGAATAAAGAAAGAATAGAATAGAATAGAAATTAGAATAGAATAGAATAGAATAGAATAGAATAGAAGAGAAGAGAAGAGAAGAGAAGAGAAGAGAAGAGAAGAGAAGAGAAGAGAAGAGAAGAGAAGAATTGAAAGGGACCTTGGAGGTCTTCTAGTCCAACCCCCTGCTCAGACAGGAAACCCTATTCCCTTTTAGACAAGTGGTTGTCTAATACTAACTGGGTTTTTATTGTTATTATTAATAACTGGTTAATCACTGTCTGTGGGGGTTTTTTTCAATGCCTTTCCCGTGTTTGCCGCTGCACCCATTTCATATATTCTGCAGCTGAACACACACACACACACACACACACACACACACACACACACACACAGAAATGCTCGAAAGGGATCATTTGATGATGTAGGCGGTCCTTGACATACGACAGTTCATTTAGTGGCCCTTCAAAGTTATAAGGGCACTGAAAAAAGGTGACTTATGACCGTTTTTCACACTTAACGCCCATTGCAGCAGCATCCCCATAGTCACATGATCAAAATTGGTAATTGACTCGTATTTATGACGGTTGCACGTGATCTCCTTTTGCGACCTTCTGCCAAGCAAAGTCAACGGGAGAAGCTGGTTTTGCTTTAACGACCGTGCTGTTAACTTAACAACTGCAGGGGATTGACCAGAAAGGTTGTGACATGGGGCAAAACCCACTTAACAACTGTTTTACTTAGCAACCGAAATTTTGGGCCGTAAGCTCTCATTTCGGCTCGTGGGCTGCCTTCATTTCGGCTCGTGGATATAATGGAACTGGAAAAGGTGCAAAAAAGGGCAACAAGAATGATCAAGGAAATGGAGCACCTCCCTTATGAAACCAGATTGCAACGCCCTGGTCTCTTCAGTCTTGAAAGACGGCGTTTAAGGGGGGACTTGATCGAAGTGTATAAAATCATGCATGGGATAGAAAAGGTGGATAGAGAAAAATTCTTTTCTCTTATCACGCCATACTAGGACAAGGGGGCACTCCCTAAAGCTCATAGGTAAGAAAGTGAGGACAAATAAAGGGAAATATTTCTTCACCCAGAGGGTCGTTGATTTATGGAATTCACTTCCAGAAGGGGTCGTGACAGCTGTCAGCCTTGACAGCTTCAAGGCAGGGTCAGGCAGATTCATGGAGGCCAAGTGTATCGGTGGCTATTAAAACGGATGTCCATGTGCCGCCTCTATGTTGGTTGAGGCAGGCAGGATTCCCTGGAGTCCCATTGGTTGGGGGTCAAGGGAAAGGGAGGGTTTTGCCTTCTCTTTCTGCTCAAGATCCCCATGTACAATTGGTGGCCCACTGTGTGACACAGAATGCTGGACTCGATGGGCTTTGGCCTGATTCAGCATGGCTCTTCTTATGTTCTTATGTTCCCTTGCCTCTGTCTGTTTACTAACGTTTATTTATTGATTCGCCATTTATTTCGCCTCTGCTTATTTGATTTTCCCCCTCCTAAATCTCTCTCTTCTCCACACACACACCCCTCCCTAATTGGAGCACGTTTTGCGATTGCAACTGGGCAATTTGAACCTGGTTTGGGGTATAATGACTTGTTTCACTGCTGCTCAGAGTTTACTAAGTCGTTTTTTCTTTTCCTGAGGCTACCCTGGATGGTCTTGATCAGGTTGATTGTTTATACAACTCGATTTCAGAGAAGGAATGTGTTTGTTTTTTTTTTAAATTTTCCTACCTGCCAGCTTCCTGTGCGTAAGTGCCCAGGGTGCTCATGGGCGGGAATATTTTCCTCGTGCTTGTATCTTGGGCTGGTTTTAGGATCTGAGCCGTGAAATCTGGTGACCTTCCGAAGAATGAAGTTTGTCGAGTGACTGGCTGCATTTTCTAGCGTGAATTGACTCCGGGGTCCTGCAGGCGACTTTTGAACTGTAAACCGTCTTTTCATCCGATTTATGTTTTTTTGCACAGAAGTCGGAGAGAGACCGCTTCTTCCGACATTGATAGAGTGATAGATTCCAGACCTTCAAATCTGACTTGTGTCGTGGGTCCTCCATCACTGGAGGTTTCCAAGAAGTGATTGGATGGCCACCTGTCTGTAATGGTAGAGGGCAGGGGTAGGCCATCTTGGCTCTTTTATGACTGGTGGACTTCAACTCCCAGAATTCCTGAGCCAGCCATGCTGAGGGGAAAGGGAGGGGTTTCCAAGCTGAGCCAGGCTGCCTGAGGAATTCTGGGAGTTGAAGTCCACGAGTCATGAAGGGGCCATAGTTCCCCCATGCTGGCTCAGGAATTCTGGGAGTTGAAGTCCGCCAGTCATGAAGGGGCCATAGTTCCTCCATGCTGGCTCAGGAATTCTGGGAGTTGAAGTCCACAAGTCATAAAGCAGCCTAGGCCTAGGCCAGGGTTAGGGAACCTTGGCTCTTTTATGACTGGTGGACTTCAACTCCCAGAATTCCTGAGCCAGCCATGCTGAGGGGAAAGGGAGAGGTTTCCAAGCTGAGCCAGGCTGGCTCAGGGATTCTGGGAGTTCAAGTCCACAAGTCATAAAAGAGCCAAGGTTGCCTACTCCTGGTATAGGATCTCATGCTTTTGCAGGAGGTTGGACTAGATGACTTCTAACATCCCTTCCAGCTCTATTCTGATTGAATAGCTTGCCTTCGGAAGCTGTGGGCACTCTATCACTGGAGATTTTTAAGAAGAGACTGGATAGTCACCTGTCTGAGAGGGTATAGGTTCTCCTGCTTGAGCAGGGGGCTGGACTAGAAGACCTCCAAGGTCCCTTCCAGCATGATTCTGATTGATGGCTCTCTAGCCCTCTTATGGTTTAGAGATTTATCCACGTATTTTTCTCCGTGCACTTTTCGGACGACTTATGAGAGGGGTCAGTAATGGCACCCCTTCACTCTGATCGGATCTCCGAATTGTGAAACTTCATGCAGCCACTTGCCTCCTAATCTCTTAAGCAAATCAGGCTCAGCCACTAATCCCCTGATGTGAAGAGGCAGGGGCTGTTGCACCCAAGCAGGCGGGGGTGAACTGCCTTGTGGCTGACCATCGGTGGTACGAGGAGTCCTGCTACGGAGACGGAATAATTGCAGAGTGTCTAGAACTGGAAGACCGTCGTGGAGCTGAGAGTAGCTCGCCTGTGTTTTCGCATCCATTTGGAAGAAAAAGAAATGCTCAAATTGCTTATATAATAATAACAATAACAACAACAACAACAACAACAATATAATAAAGTTGGAAGGGACCCTGGAGGTCATCTGGTCCAACCCCCTGCTCAGGCAGGAAACCCTATACCATTTCGGACAAATGGCTGTCCAGTCTCTTCCTAAAAACTTCCAGTGTTGGAGCATTCACCGCTTCTGGTGGCAAGTAGTTCCACTGGTTAATTGTTCCAACTGTCAGGAAGTTTCTCCTTGGTTCTAGGTTGCTTCTCTCCTTGATTAGATATGGCCATCGCTCATCCCTGTCTGAAATGGTCTAAGAGGTCTCCTGCTTATTTATTTATTTATTTATTTTATTTGTTTAAACTTATATGCCGCCCTTCTCCTAAGACCCAGGGCGGCTCACAATAAACAGGGGGCTGGACTAGAAGACCGTCAAGGTCCCTCCCGGCTCTGTTATTCTGTTAAAGGGTGTGATACAGTTAGAAGTTGTTGGTGCTCCAACACTGGAGGTTTTTAAGAAGAGACTGGACCGTCATTTGTCTGAAACGGTGGAGGTTCTCCTGCTTGAGCAGACGATTGGAGTAGATGACCTCCCAAGGTCCCACGTTCCAATTGCTTCTACGGCCAGGCCGCTGAGCTTCCGTTTCCTGGCCGAATTTTGGCTTCCCAGAATGGAAAAAATGGCAAGGCATCCTTCCCACCCACCCTCTTACCAAACGGTAGCTTTTGTAGTGAAAGCCGAGAGGCGGGAAAAAGAGGAACCTCTGAGCTTTTTTTTTTTTAATGGGAATAAAAGGCTCTTTTATGCTAACCAAAATCATAACGCAAGTCAGGAGGTTTTTTTTTCTTTTGCTCTCCGTGGACATTTAGCAACGCTCGGCCTCAGATCGGGCAGCTGGGCATCAGTTCTTCCACTTCCTTGGCATCCGAGTCCCTTTCCCTCCCACGTCTGGAGAGACTTGGTAGTACCAATTCCACGAGGTCGGCCAGTTTCCTTGGCAACGTTTTTTTTTTTTTTTTTGCAAAATGTCAGTGTGGGAGCAACCCGGCTGGGAAGGAGGCGGGTTGCGAAAACTCATCTGTGGCTGCTGGGGGACATTTTGTCTGCAAACAACTTTTATTGAAGGCAGCACACACATCCTCCCCTTTTAATTTCCTCCGACTGCTGGCAAATTCACGCCAGCTTCTCGATTATGCCCACAACGGCAAAATCCTCAGCCAGCCTGTGGCTTATTATCTTTTCCCCCCCCCCCTGCTCGTAGATGAGACCAGGATAGAATCAACAGCAGGCTGCCGTGGGGGAAATTGGAGGCAAAAACAACAGAATCATAGGAGAGTTGGAAGGGACCTCGGAGGTCTTCTAGTCCAGCCCCCTGCTCAGGCAGGAGACCCTACACCATTTCAGACAAATGCCTGTCCCGTCTCTTCTTCAAAACCTCCAGTGTTGGAGCACCCGCAATTTCTGGTGGCAAGCTGTTCCACCGATCGATTGTTCTCACAGTCAGGACATTCCTCCTTCATTCCAGGTTGCTTCTCTCTTTGGTTCCTTTTCCATCCCTTGCTTCTTGTCCTGCCTTCAGGGGCTTTGGGGAACAGGTGGGCCCCCCGTCCTCAAATATTGGAACAGTGCTGTCCTGTCAATCACTGCCATCACGCAATCTCTCGTGTCTGCTCAGTTTCTTCTGCTGTGCCGTCCGGAGGGGACATCCAGGTGATCCCCGAAGGCTATAACGCCCGTTTGAGAACCTCCCCTGTCAACATTAAATAAGGTTACCCTCGACAAGAATTCAGCCCGAAATTTCAGTTGCTAAGTGAGTTTTGCCCCACTTTACGACCTGGCTTGCCACAGTTGCTAAGCGAGTGGCTGCAGTGGATAAGTCAGTGACACAGTTGTGAAGTGACTCCAGCTTCCCACCCTTGATGGAAGGTCGCAAAAGGGGATCACGCGACCCCGCGGGACGCCACAACCGTCCTAAATACGAGTCAGTTGACAAGCGGTTGAATGTTCATCCCGTGACCCGCGGGGATGTGGCAACGGTCCTGAGTGTGAAAAACGGTTGTCAGTCGCTTTTTGAGTGCCCCTTGTAACTTCAAACAGTCACTAAATGAATTATTGTTCGTTGAGGACTTCCTGCACCGTTCTGGAGCCCTTCTTGTGCGCTGTGCTGCTGACGAGGCAGGTGTGTTGTGAGAATCATGTGTTTGTGCAGGGGTGGGGTTCAGCTGGTTCGCACCACTTCAGCAGAACCACTAGCCAATTTTTGGTGGCTCAGGCCCAGAATGGATTTCTGGAAGTGGCATCCACACAGAGAACCAGTTGTTCACATATTTGAATCCCACCACTCCTCACTTGCTTCTCTTTTTGGTCTTTTCCTTCCTTCCTTCCTTCCTTCCTTCCTTCCTTCCTTCCTTCCTTCCTTCCTTCCTTCCTTCCTTCCTTCCTTCCTTCCTTCCTGTGGCAGGATTCAGCCGGTTCACACCACTTCGGCTGAATGGTAGCCAATTTTTTGTTGCCCAGAATGGACTTCCGGAAATGGCATCCATGCAGAGAACTGGTTGTTCACATATTTGAATCCCGCCACCCCTCCCTCCCTTCCTCCCTTCCTCCCTTCCTTCCTTCCTTCCTTCCTTCCTTCCTTCCTTCCTTCCTTCCTTCCTGTGGTAGGATTCAGCCGGTTTGCATTACTTCAGCAGAACCGGTAGCCAATTTTTTGTTGCCCAGAATGGACTTCCGGAAGTGGCATCCATGCAGAGAACCGGTTGTTCACCTATTTGAATCCCACCACTGCGTTTATGCAGTTCTTTTCTCTAAGTAAGTTTTCCCTCATGTTGGCCTTGTGTCAGAACCAGAGGGAGAGGACTTTACTTTAAGATTAAACAAGTGTCTATAAATCAGCGGGGTTTTTAGCTTTTATTCTCCTGAGGATTCCTTTAAACCTTTTTTTAACTTTTTGAGTGTATGCAGTATATTTTCACAGTATCAAAGCAATGGTGGGTCTCTACTTGCTGATGGTTTCTCACAATCATGGGTCAGTGCCAAGGGTTAGAGGAGGATTCAAGAAATCTATCAGCAGATAAATCAGGCTAATAAAAAGACAAATTAGGCAGTTCTTCCACTTTTTTCTTCGGGAAACTTCGTGGCGAGCACTAAATCTTTGTTGAAAAGTCTGTGAGGAAGGAATGTAGGTTGATTTAAGCTGCTTTAATATTTTTGTGACTTTGACCATCAAATGAGATGTGATGGTGTTGGGAGGTAGTACCTGGTTCAAAAGTGAAATTGTGAATTGTTCTTCATTTCCTTCTGTTTTTTTTTATTTCGTTGGTTCCTTTTTTTATTTTTATTTTTTGCAAAAGCCACCGTGGGAAAGAGTTCGCTCTTTGAAATGGTCACACTCTTTTTTTCAGGCATAAAACAAATGAGGTATGTAATAAATCAAGCAGGTCAAGAAAGAAGCATAGTTGGCAAAGCGTCTCCGGGCTTCAGTAATAGAATTAGCCCCCAAACTGGATCGTGTGGTAGCCTGGATGCCTACAATAATAGAATTACACGGACTCTGGGATCTAAATGATGGCTCTTGCAAACCACTCAATCTTTAAAAATCTCAACCGGTTTATTCCAGTGTGTTATAGAGTTTCACTGTGTCGCCTTGGAGGCAAATGTACAGAAAGTCTACTACAACCACTCAAAATCATGCTGACAATTTCGGAAGCATCGTAGACGGATCTTCATAGAAGATCCTTTGGTCTCGTTACTATCCCTCTGGGGAAAAAATAGGAAACACGCCCTCTCTGATCTGTGTTCCCGTTTTCCGCTGTTTTGTTTTGTTACCTTCAAAATGGATCACAGAAGCCACATGATCTGTCCATCCATTACTCTGGGTGGGGAAGTTCTGTCCCCCTCGGAGAGGGTTCGCAACTTGGGTGTCCTCCTCGATCCACAGCTAAGTTTAGAATACCATCTTTCGGCTGTGGCGAGGGGGGCATTCGCCCAGGTTCGCCTGGTGTGTCAGTTGTGGCCCTATTTGGACCGGGAGTCACTCCTCACAGTCACCCATGCCCTTGTCACCTCGAGACTCGACTACTGTAATGCTCTCTACATGGGGCAACCTTTGAAGAATGTCCGGAGACTGCAGGTGGTCCAGAATACGGCCGCGCGAGCCATCTTGGGTCTCCCAAGACATGCTCATATCACTCCAGCCCTCCGTGAGCTGCACTGGCTGCCAATTGGTCTCCGTACACAATTCAAAGTGTTGGTTATGACCTATAAAGCCCTATATGGCAATGGGCCAGGATACTTGTGGGACCGTCTTCTGCCTCATGAATCCCAGCGACCGGTTAGGGCGCATAGGGTTGGCCTCCTACGGGTCCCGTCTGTTAGACAGTGCCGTCTGGCGGGATCTAGGGCAAGGGCCTTCTCTGTTGCTGCCCCAGCCCTCTGGAACCAGCTTCCCTCAGAGGTTCATACTGCTCCCTCCCTCCTAGCTTTCCGAAAATTTTTAAAAACACATCTATGCAGACAGGCCTGGGGCGTGTGAGCTGCGCTCTGCCTCTGGCCTTTGATTGGGAGTGCATGTTGTATGAGTGAGTATAGTTTTATAGTTTTATATTGTAGTATTATTTTATATGACTTATATATTTTGCACTTGTATTTCTGTTGTGAGCCACCCTGAGTCTGGGGAGAAGGGCGGCATATAAGTCAAAATAAAGATAAAGATAAAGATGATGGAATTGGAAGGTGGCACAGGGATCATCTCGTCTAGCCTTCTTCTGCAAAGTGCGGGAAGACTGTTCTTGGAAGACTCCAGAGAGGGGGAACCCTTCAGCCTTCATAAGTAGACTTGAGAGAACTGAAAAACAACCTCTAACCTAAATGATCCTTGTAAACCCTCACATTCTGACTTCAAACAGTCCCTAAATAGTTGCAAGTTTGAGGACTTGCCTTTACAGCTTCCTGACGATAAGGTTCCTGCAACTTAAGAACCACAGTGGAGAATTTTCATGGACATAAAGCTCATTTTTGTAGCGCCAAGAAATTCTACGAAATTCATGGTAGGTTTGCCCCTGCAAGAACTGAGTTGAATCTAGATTGGAAGATAAGAAGAATAGGATAGAGCAATTCTCCGATCCTGCATTTTTCTCAGTGGTGTAAGATGTTTAATGAAGAGCATAAATTACAAACAATTAACCTATTGGCTTCCAATAATGGTGTTCATTGCCTTAAGGATTATATGTGCTGCAAAAGAGACAAGCGGATATGTGCACAGAAACGTTAGTTTGTCATCTCTGCCAGAAAACAATTTATCTTGCTTATTGGATGGGGAAATTTATACAAGCACCGTTAATAATGAAATCCCTGCATGTTTTAGGAGGAAGCTCTTAATAGATGATCTGGCGTGGATTTAATAATTCTGCTGATGTTAATCGTTCATCCAGCGAGGAATAATAACTCCAGGACCGTCTTGTTTAAGATTTGTGTGTATGAAAGCTATTGGATAATATTGAACACCTAAATAAGATTTGAAAATGTTTATATTTTTCTTATAGCCTTTTATATACACAGTAAGACTTTATTTTATGGAGCAATTCATAACTGTGAGCTCAAATGTTATTTTGTACCAATAGAATATTTGTAGCCCAGGGCTGAACTGTGAGGTCTTGGGTGCTCTCTGAGCTTGGTTGATTTCTTGCAAATTATTTCAGTACCTAACTAGGTAACATCATCAGTGCTAGAAAGGAGTTGGGGGGGAGGAGGAAGAGGAGGAGGAGGAGAACTGTGGGGTCTGGTGTTCTCTGAGCTAGGTTGATTTCTTGCAGACGTTTCATTACCCAACTAGGTAACATCATCAGTGCTAGAAAGGAGTTGAGGAAGAGGAGGAGGAGGAGAACTGTGGGGTCTGGTGTTCTCTGAGCTAGGTTGATTTCTTGCAGACGTTTCATTACCCAACTAGGTAATGTCATCAGTGCTAGAAAAGAGTTGGGTTTCTCCTCTGTTTATCTTTGCATTCCAGTGCTGAGCTATACAAAGAGACAGTAATCAGGCATCTCTTAGACTTTCTAGTCTTTCTTCAAATTGTGTGTTATAATCTGAGGCACGTTTAGCTGCTGTATATTTTATTGGAGTAAGAAAATACTTAACAAGTTGGTTTACCTTAAGGCAGCGGTTCTCGACCTTGGGGTCGCGACCCCATTTGGGGTCGGACGACCATTTCGCGGGGGTCGCCGGACACCGCGGGCCGCCATTTTGTTTTTTTATTTTTATTTATTTTTATTTATTTTTTTAAATTATTTTTTATTTTTTTTATTTTTTTTGGCACGCGCGCGCCGTGCATGCACAGATCCGCCCGTCGTACCGAAAAAAAAAATAAAAAAAAATAAAAAAAATAAAAAAAACAAAAACAAAATGGCGGCCACGATGGGCGGATCCGCGCATGCGCGGCGCGTGCAATGGGCCGATCCACGCATGCGCGGATCCGCCCGTCGCGGCCGCCATTTTGTTTTGTTGGGTTTTTTTAATTTTTTTTAAAAAAAATTTCGGCGCGCGCGTCGGGGTCACGGCGCGCATGGGCGGGGCAAGTGGGGTCTCAACCTGAGAAAGGTTGAGAACCACTGCCTTAAGGGTTCAGTTTACGCTATAGGAAACGGAATGTTCTGGATCGTGTTAACCCTGTGTAACCCTGACTAGAGCATGTAGGTCTATACGTTAGAATGTTTGGCATTTATTGGGTTAAGTGCTCTCTCCTTAAGAGATGGCTTATGGGTAATGTAGTTTTAGCTAGTTAGCTATCTCATGTTAACAGGTCAGTAGTAGGAGGAGCCTCTGAGTTCTTCTGAGGACATACTGGCCACGTGCCCAGTTTGGAATGCCTTTGTTTCATCCAGCCTCATGGCTCCTAGCCCCACGGCTTGGAGGTCCTATGCCAACATGTGAGTATTATGCAGAAGAAGAGGGGAAAATCCATTCTCAAATTACCTGTGGAATGAGCTACAACGCTAAATATGTTTCTGGATGTATCTCTACATAACAGTGAGTTATTGTTTAGGATTCCTAGAAACAAAAGCAATATTCTTTGCTTATTCTGCTGAGTTATCTATCTGTTTCAGATGGGATTAAAGTAGTCTATTCTGTCTGGGGCAGAACACGGAATAACATGAGTTTCTTCTTTTTTTTTCCTTTAAAAAAAAAGCCCTAAAATTGCTGTGTATGCTTCCCCCGCTCTTGGTGGAAGGACCAATTTTGCACTGTTTATTTATTGCTTTTATAATTCCCTCGTGTCCCTAAGAGCTCAGAATAAAGTTTCTCGTTATTTTTATCCCAACAATAACAAAGCTTCTTGGTCGGTCAGCTTGAGAGTCCCTGGCTCAAAGTTACTCTATGAGCTGTAGAGCTGAGAGTTTCCTGGTCCAGATCCTCACCTGGATTGCTACACCCCTGGTCCATGGGTGGATATTTTAGACCGACAAAATAAATCTTCATTCGCCCTGTGTAAGGAAACTGAATTTCTGATCTCCAGCAAATAATAAACAGCACAAACAGAATAACAGAGTTGGAAGGGACCACCTCCTCAAGCAGGAGACCCTACACCATTTCAGACAAACAGCTGTCCAATCTCTTCTTGAAAACCTCCAGTGATGGAGCACCCACAACTTCTGGAGGCGAGTAGTTCCACTGGTTAATTGTCCTCACTGTTAGGAAATTTCTCCTTAGTTCTAGATTGGTTCTCTCCTTGATTATTTTCCATCCGTTGCTTCTTGTCCGTTGCTTCTTCAGGTGGTTTGGAGACTAGGTGGAACCTCTCTTCTTTGTGGATATTGGAAGACTGCTTTCATGTCACCCCTTGTCCTTCTCTTCATTAAACTGGACATACCCAATTCCAGCAACCGTTCTTCAGATGTGTTGAAGGAAAAGTCTTCCTCATGGTTCAGTCCCAAGCCGGGAATAAACAACATGGAGACTGCTTTAGAAAGAAGGTTGCAGTTTATTGAAGAGGAGAGCCAGACAGAAAGATGGCTCTGGAAGAAAAGAGAGCGAGCACATATAGGGAGTGTGTTTTTATACCCTCTGGAGCCTTTTGTTTGGAGTTGTTTCCTGTGGCATGAACTTTGACCTGAGTCTGAGTGTGCCTTTCTTGTATTCTGATGGTGGTGGCTTAATCTTGTTACGTCCTGTCATAGAGTCTGGGTGGGGTATGTAGATTTTAGGTGTCTTTGTCTTCTTAAGCTTCTAGGTTCAACCTTCCTGAATGGATTATCACATCTGTATTTCTACAGAGCTGGTTTCTGCTTGGGGGAGAGATACTTGGGGATGTTAAGGGGAAAAAATGAGCATGCTTTTCTGCCTCTTAAATATTTCCAAAAATATTTCTTTCTCTGGGGGGGGGGGCTGGCTTCCCATATATGTTTTAGCCTCCAGTCCCCTAATCATCTTTGTTGCTCCTTCTCAACATCTTTCTAGAGCAGTGGTTCTCAACCTTTTTCAGGCAGAGACCCTACCTGCGCCGCGCCTGCGCGGCGCAACGGGCCGAACCACACATGCGTGGCACGACGGGCCAAACCGCGCATGCGCGGCGCAACGGGCCGAACCGCGCATGCGCGCCGCACGCGATGACCCAAATCGCGCATGCGCGATGTGACGGCCCAAACTGCGCATGCACGGCGCACGCGCGATGACCCAAACCATGCATGCGCGGCGCGACAGCCCGAACCACGCATGCACGACGTGCGCACGATGGGCCAAACCGTGCATGCGTGGCGCAACGGGTCGAACCGCGCATGCGCGGCGTGCGTGCGACGGCCAAGGTGAAACGGGCAAAAAAATGGCGGACTGCGGTGTCCGGCGACCCCCGCAAAACGGTCATTCGACCCCAAATGGGGTCACGACCCACAGGTTGAGAACCTGTGTTCTAGAGCAATGACGGCGAACCTTTTAGAGACCGAGTGCCCAAACTGCAACCCAAAACACACTTGTTTATCGCTGGGTGTTGGGTGGGCGTGGCGGTGGCCAAGGTGGGCATGGTCACCTCGTTGCTTTGGGGAGGGACGACTGTGGGGGCCAGGCAAGGTTGGGGGAGATCCAGGGGTCTCTGGCAGGTGGGGCGGTGGGCAGGAGGCTCGTCCTGCAGGTTGAGGCGAGGCAAGGCGAGGGTGCCATTGTCGCAGGGCAAGGCGAGGCAGGGACTGGGGCGACTGCTGCCTGACACCATCGGCCCCCGCACACATGAGGCCAGCGAGCGCATGGGGGCCGACGGTGTCTGTCAGCAGCCACAGCCTGCCGGCCCCTCAACCGGAGCACTCTGGGGCTCTGCAGCTTGCTGCCAGCAGTTCAGAGAAGCCGCCTCTGAGCTGGATGGCCAGCCGACAGCTAAGGAGGCGATGCAGTGGGTCCTGCCCGGTAAATGGAGAGCATGCGAGGCCAGGAGGGATGGGACGGGGGGAACAAAACCAGCCATGCTGGGATGCAACCGGCTACGTGGGACCTCGGTGAGTTAGCGGGCGGCTGGTTGAAGAGGGATGGTTGCCATCTCCGGGGCATGGTGCGCGTACCCCCACAAAGAGGGCTCGGAGTGCCGCCTCTGGCACGTGTGCCATAGGTTCGCCACCCTTGTTCTAGAGTGTCAACAACTTATCTGGTATTATCCTCCTCGATCCACAGCTGAGATTGGATCATCATTTGTCGGCTGTGGCGAGGGGGGCATTTGCCCAGGTTCGCCTGGTGCACCAGTTGCGCCCTTATTTGGATTGGGAGTCTCTCCTCACAGTCACACATGCCCTTGTCACCTCGAGGATCGACTACTGCAACGCACTCTACATGGGGCTACCCTTGAAGAGTGTTTGGAGACTACAGTTAGTGCAAAATGCAGCTGCGCGAGCAATTGTGGGCCTTCCACGTTGTGCCCACATTTCGCCAACTGTCCGCACGCTGCACTGGTTGCCTATCGGTCTCCGAGCGCAATTCAAAGTGTTGATCATTACCTATAAAGCCCTTCATGGCTCTGGACCAGGATACTTACGGGACCGTCTTCTGCCACATACTTCCCTTCGACCGGTGAGAGCGCACAGGGTCGGCCTCCTCCGGGTCCCGTCAGCGAAACAATGCCGTTTGGCGGGTCCTAGGGGCAGGGCCTTCTCTGTTGTGGCGCCCATCCTCTGGAACCAACTGCCCCCTGAAGTCCGTGTTTCCCCCACTCTCCCGGCCTTCCGAAAGAATCTTAAGACCTATCTTTGCCGGCAGGCCTGGGGATGACTGTGGATTGCTGTTTGAATGATGTATGTGTGTTGGGTTTTTTATTTTTAAATACTTTTCTGATTTGGACTTAGACTGTGACTGATGTTTTATATATGTTGTAAGCTGCTCCGAGTCTTCGGAGAAGAGCGGCAGCTTTTCACGGATGGAGAAAGAATTGGGGGGGGGGAGTTTCTCCTCCTGAATTGGGGGGGGGAGTTTCTCCTCCTGACCGACGGGAAACTCCTATGAAAAGGCCAACTAAAGCAGCTAACTTGGCTCTAATTTCATGCTTGCGTTAAATAAGGAAAGGAAAGAAGTCAAATGACCGCCAGGTTGCTACACAAAGATTGGTCTGTAGTTGCTGGAGGAAACAGCTAGAACATAATTAATTGGTTTGTGTAGGAGAGGAACACGGAGACGTATTTCGAGAGTGGTGATGGAAACAGCAGTTTAACCCTGAGGAAGGAAGGAAGGAAGGAAGGAAGGAAGGAAGGAAGGAAGGAAGGAAAAGACCGAAAAGAGAAAAAAGAGAGGGAGGGAGGGAGGGAGGGAGGGAGGAAAAGACTGAAAAGAGAAGAAAGGGAGGGAGGGAGGAAGGAAAGACCAAAAAGAGAAGAAAGGGAGGGAGGGAGGGAGGGAAGGAAGGAAGGAAGGAAAAGACCGGAAAGAAAAGAAAGGGAGGGAAAGAGGGAGGGGGGAGGAAGGAAGGAAAGACCAAAAAGAGAAGAAAGGGAGGGAAAGAGGAAGGGAGGGAGGAAGGGAAGGAAGGAAGGAAAAGACCGGAAAGAAAAGAAAGTGTGGGAGAGGGGAGGGGAGGAAGGAAGTAAGGAAAGACCAAAAAGAGAAGAAAGGGAGGAAGGAAGGAAGGAAGGAAGGAAAGACCAAAAGGAGAAGAAAGGGAGGAAGGAAGGAGGGAAGGAAGGAAGGAAGGAAGGAAGGAAGGAAAAGACCGAAAAGAGAAAAAAGAAAGGGAGGGAGGGAGGAAGGAAAAGAGAAGAAAGGGAGGGAGGAAGGGAGGAAGGGAAGGAAGGAAGGAAGGAAGGAAGGAAAAGACTGAAAAGAGAAGAAAGAGAGGGAGGGAGGAAAGACCAAAAAGAGAAGAAAGGGAGGGAAAGAGGGAGGAAGGGAGGAAGGGAAGGAAGGAAGGAAAAGACAGGAAAGAAAAGACAGGAAGGAAAGACTAAAAAGAGAAGAAAGGGAGAAAGGAAGGAAAGAAGGAAAAGACTGAAAAGAGAAAAAATAGAGGGAGGAAGGGAGGGAGGGAGGAAGGGAAGGAAGGAAGGAAAAGACTGAAAAGAGAAGAAAGAGAGGGAGGGAGGAAGGGAAGGAAGGAAGGAATGAAGGAAAAGACTGAAAAAAGAAGAAAGGGAGGGAGGGAGGAAGGGAAGGAAGGGAAGGAAGGAAAAGACTGAAAAGAGAAGAAGGAGGGAGGGAGGAAGGAAAAGACTGAAAAGAGAAGAAAGAGAGGGAGGGAGGGAGGAAGGGAAGGAAGGAAAAGACTGAAAAGAGAAGAAAGAGAGGGAGGGAGGAAGGAAAGACCAAAAAGAGAAGAAAGGGAGGGAAAGAGGGAGGAAGGGAAGGAAGGAAGGAAAAGACAGGAAAGAAAAGAAAGTGTGGGAGGGGGGAGGGGAGGAAGGAAGGAAGGAAAGACCAAATAGAGAAAAAAGGGAGGAAGGAAGGAAGGAAGGAAAAGACCCAAAAGAGAAAAAAGAGAGGGAGGAAGGGAGGGAGGGAGGAAAAGACTGAAAAGAGAAGAAAGGGAGGGAGGGAGGGAGGGAAGGAAGGAAAAGACTGAAAAGAGAAGAAAGGGAGGGAGGGAGGGAGGGAAGGAAGGAAAAGACTGAAAAGAGAAGAAAGGGAGGGAGGGAGGAAGGGAAGGAAGGAAAAGACTGAAAAGAGAAGAAAGGGAGGGAGGGAGGAAGGGAAGGAAGGAAAAGACTGAAAAGAGAAGAAAGGGAGGGAGGGAGGGAGGGAAGGAAGGAAAAGACTGAAAAGAGAAGAAAGGGAGGGAGGGAGGGAGGGAAGGAAGGAAAAGACTGAAAAGAGAAGAAAGGGAGGGAGGGAGGAAGGGAAGGAAGGAAAAGACTGAAAAGAGAAGAAAGGGAGGGAGGGAGGAAGGGAAGGAAGGAAGGAAAGAGGAAGGAAGGAAAGACCAAAAATAGAAGAAAGGGAGGGGGGAGGGAGGGGAGGAAGGAAGGAAGGAAGGAAGGAAAGACCAAAAAGAGAAGAAAGGGAGGAAGGAAGGAAAAGACTGAAAAGAGAAAAAAGAAAGGGAGGAAGGAAGGAAGGAAGGAAAAGACCAGAAAGAGAAGAAAGTGTGGGAGGGGGAGGGGGGGAGGAAGGAAGGAAGGAGGAAGGAAAGACCAAAAAGAGAAGAAAGAGAGGGAAAGAGGGAGGAAGGAAGGAAGGAAAGACCACAAAGAGAAGAAAGGGAGGGGAAGAGGGAGGGAGGGAGGGAGGAAGGAAAGAGGAAGGAAGGAAAGACCAAAAATAGAAGAAAGGGAGGGAAGGAAGGAAGGGAGGAAGGAAGGAAGGAAGGAAGGAACTCAAGGTTGCTCCATTTTGATTGAAGCTGGCCAGGATCCCAGTTCTTTCACCCGTACCCTGCAACTACCGCGTAGGGCTCCTGCTTTGCCCTGCCCCAAAGGGCTGACCATTAACTGCTTACCTACAATCCAACTCTGCGTCTGTTCGGGAGCAAAATGCTCTTTTGCCCCACGGAGCCCTCCTACCTCGTGCAGAGGGCGCGAACGACCGCGAAGGCCCACTTTTCCCGAGCTGAAGACTGGGTGGCCCCACCCAACGGAGGCTGAAAATGGGAGCTGCTAATTGCAGGATTCGCCCCCCCCCCCAGTCACACCACTGTGCACCGGTGAGGGTGTGTCAGGAGGAAAGAACCACCTTCTCCAGAGGAGACCCGAGTATCTCTTTAGCTTCCCTTGTTTTCCAAACGTGGTTTCGTAGCAGCGGTTAACGGCTGCTTAGGACCTTGGCCTATATTTAAGTGGCGCTCTTGAGGTTTTTTGCTCAGCTCCAGAACAGAAATAACTGGCGCTAACCGTGAATTATTTCAGCGGCCAAGGTAAGCATCCATCTTTTTCCGATTCCAAACCCTTCATTAAGGAGGTTTTGCCTCAGCCCGAAGAGACTGCAATCGCAGACTCCGAAACTTGGACAAGGCCCTTTAACCACCGAGTCCCACTGCAAGAGCTGACATTAAGGCATCCTCCACAACGGTCTTATCTAGCCTCCAACCTGGACACTTCTGGTGAAGGGAAGGCCACCGGACTTGCTCAAAGCCCTTTGGAGGACGGGAGCCACAAATAAACCACCATAAACAAGCAAAGACACCTGAGCAATGGACAGAATGATGGCCTATATGTGAACACTGCTTTGGCCCAGATTTCAAACTGGTGATTTTAATATGGATAACTGGTCTACTAAGCTAGCTGTGGAGGCTTCAGGAGACCCCCCCTCCCCCCGCTTCCAAGTCTCCTCATTTTTAATAAAATCAGGAGCTATCCGGTGATAAAAATTTCAAACACTTGATTGACGAGGGGTGACATGGCTGCAGTGTTCCAATATCTCAGGGGCTGTCCCAAAGAAGAGGGAGTCAAGCTATTTTCCAAGGCGCCTGAAGGCAGGACAAGAAGCGACGGATGGAAACTAAGCAAGGAGAGAAGCAACTTAGAACTAAGGAGAAACTTCCTGACAGTTAGAACAATTAACCAGTGGAACTACCTGCCTCCAGAAGCGCTGATTGCTCCAACACTGGAAGTTTTAAAGAAGAGACTGGACAGCTATTTGTCTGAAATGGTATAGTTTCCAGCCTGAGCAGGGGGTTGGACTAGATGACCTCCAAGGTCCCTTCCAACTTTATTATTATTACTATTATTATTATTGTTAATGTTGTTAATGTTGTTGTTATTGTTATTGTTATTATTATTATTATTAATATCTGCTTTCTAATTCTAGTTGACCACTTTGTTCCAGGTGCAGATTCGCTGTGTGGACACAGCCTGAGCTTTAGCGACGAAAAATTACATTCATCTACGCCATCCACTCCATCGGTGTCTTCTCCCACGATAGTGTCTCGAAAAGGTAGGGTCTGAAGGCTCATTTAAAAAACAAAAAAATTCTCCAGAAGGAAAACCATGATTGCCCAAATGTGGCCATGTTGGCATGCTGCAATGATTCTAAGTGTGAAAACCGGTCACTTTTTTTTCATACGCTGTGGTAGCTTTGAATGGTCATTGAAGAGCAAGGGCACGTAGACCAGGGGTCTTCAAACTTGGCCCTTTGATGACTTTGGACTTCAACTCCCAGAATTCCTCAGTCAGCCTCCATTTTGTTTGTTAGATTTAAGACAGGGGTCTTCAAACTGGGCCCTTTGATGACTTGTGGACTTCAACTCCCAGAATTCCTCAGCCATCTGTCCGAAATGGTACAGGGTCTCCTGCTTGAGCAGGGGTGTGGACATGACTAGAGAGGATCTCCACGATCCCTTCTGACTCTGTTACTCTGTCCTTCTATTTCAGCGGTTCTCAACCTGTGGGTCGCGACCCCTATTTCACGGGGGTCGCCAAGCACCGCAGTCTGCCATTTTTTATTTATTTTTTTTTGGTCGGCCATTTTTTCCCCTATCGCGATGCGGGCCGTCACGCCGCGCATGCGCGATGCACCACGTCGCACCGCGCATGTGCGGTGCGGGCCCATTTTTTTTTGGTCGGCCATTTTTTTCCCTATCGCGATGCGGGCCATTGCGTCACGCATGCGCGATGCACCACGTCGCACCGCGCATGTGCGGTTGCGGGCCTGCCATTTTTTTTTAGTCGGCCATTTTTTTTGGGTCGGCCATTTTTTTCCCTATTGCGATGCAGGCCGTCGCGCCACGCATGCGCGATGCGCCCCGTTGCGCCACGCAAGCACGGTGCGGGCCGGGGTCGAGCCCCGGAAAAGGTTGAGAACCGCTGTTCTATTTAATGGCATTTGGTCCAAGCTATCTCCCACATGATGGCAGTTCAAAACATTTAACTCAGAGCTTTGCTCGTATCACACTATTGAGGAGCTATTGTAGATTTCTACAAAATGAAGTTAGCCAGATGAAGACTCTTTAGACAGGAAAAAAAAAAAAGCAGAAATAGCAGAGGATTGAAGGGCAATTTTGTTGGAATCACTGGCTCTTGTGTTACAAATTAAGGGGCTGAGTCAGCTAATATCCATTTTGCTGACCATCCTTTTCATCCGTTGTATATATATTCATCTCTTCGGGCCCCCGATATTATTCTTCATTTTACCATGTTACAAAAAAGTACAGAGAGTCTCAGGAAAGTAACCATTTTACCATGTTACAAAAAAGTACAGAGAGTCTCAGGAAAGTAACCACGAAGCCAACATTTCTTTTTCCTTTCCAGCAAAACTTGGAGACACCAAAGAATTGGAAGATTTTATTGCAGATCTTGATAGAGTTTTGGCAGGTAAGTAATCAACCTGGATTCCCAGCAGATACCTGGGCAAGGACCAAGGTAGACAACACGACATTCCTGCCCAGGAAACAATGAACAGATATCACCAAGGCGCTTTTTCTGGAGGCAACTGGACTTTCTCGTTTTGCTTTGAAGACGTTTCTCTTCTCATCCCAGAAGCTTCTTCACCTCTGACTGGATGGTGGGAAAGGGAAGGATTTATACTCCTTGTAGACAGCTGGTCATTTGCCTCCTTTTAGAGAGTCGTTGAGGCCATTTGGAGGCTTCTCTGTGTCCTCAGAGTCACATGAGTGGTGCAAATGGGCGTGGAGCCTTCTTGGGACTGCTGAAAGGACAGCGTTGTAGACTGGAGATAGAGGGTGTCTTATCCCTCCCCTTCTGTTGAGGGAGGGCTGTTCAGTTTTAAACTAGATGGCCACTTGGACCCCTCTCTCAAACTATCTCCACTCTACAGCACAGTCCTTTTAGCAGTTCCAAGAAGGCTCCACACAGATTTGCACCACTCAGGTAACTCTGAGGACACAGATAAACCCCCAGGTAGCCTCAACGACTCTCTCAAAGAAGGCACAGCTCTCTACAAGGAGTATAAATCCTTCCATTCCCCACCATCCAGTCAGAGCTGAGGAAGCTTCTGGGATGAGAAGGGAAACATCTTCAAGAATAATAAGAAAGTCCCATGAGGACACAGGGAAACCCCCAAGTGGCCTCAACGACTCTCCAAAAGAAGGCAAAGGACCAGCTCTCTACAAGGAGTATAAATCCTGCCATTCTCCCCACCATCCAGTCAGAGCTGAAGAAGCTTCTGGGATGAGAAGGGAAACGTCTTCAAGAATAATAAGAAAGTCCCATGAGGACACAGGGAAACCCCCAAGTGGCCTCAACGACTCTCCAAAAGAAGGCAAAGGACCAGCTCTCTACAAGGAGTATAAATCCTTCCATTCCCCCACCATCCAGTCAGAACATGAAGAAGCTTCTGGGATGAGAAGCGGAACGTCTTCAAAGCAAAACAGGAAAGGTCCAGTTGCCTCCTGAAAAAAGAAGCATCTCTGGGACAACCAGGACCTGCGTGACGGAGAACCTCCATCGACAACGAACAGCCATGTCCCTGTACACAAAGGAGATCCACCAGGACAATGTCAAAAAAAAGTCACGTTGACAACTAGATCCCTTGTACAAGTGTACCTGGGACACTGTACCTGAGCACAGGAACATATTTAGACTTTCTTACATGCAGGGAGAGAGACATGCATTAAGGCTGAGTTGATGTTTGACCTCGGCTGACGACCACAACAGAGCCCCAAATTTCCGCCATTAAGCGAGACAGTTCTTAAGCGATTTTGGCCCTGTTTCACAGCCTTTCCTGTCGCCTTTGTTAAGGGAATCACTGCAGCTGTGAAGTTAGTTAGTGAATCTGTTTTTTTTTCCCCCATTGACTTTGTGGGTCAGATTAAAGTCGCCAACTGGGACCCTGGGACGTTGAAACCATCATAAGTACATGCCAGTTGCCGAGACTCTGAATTTTGCTCACGTGACCGTGGGGGCTGTTGCAGCAGTTGTAAGTGTGAAAAGTAGTTCAATAAGTTACTTTTTCCATTGCTGTTGCAACTTCCAACGGTCACTAAATGAACGGAGGGCTGCCTTTATGAGGTTAGTGCAGCGGTTCTCAACCTGTGGTCGCGACCCCATTTGGGGTCGAACGACGATTTCATGGGGGCCGCCAAACACCGCAGTCCACCTTTTTGGCCATTTTTTTCCCTTTTGCGATGCGGGCCGTCGCGCTGCGCATGCGCAATGCGCCCCGTCGCGCCGCGCATGCGCGATGCGGGCCCGCCATTTTTTGGGGGGTCGGCCATTTTTTTTGTTTGTTTGTTTTTTTGGGGGCCGGGGTCAAGCCCCGGAAAAGGTTGAGAACCGCTGGGTTAGTGCCTTTAGCTCTGATTTATTTCATTCAGTGTTCAAAGCCTGTCTCTATCATTTCCATTACATTGCAAACGCATCTTGAAAGAGCATTTATACGACACAAACATCAGAGTAACATTTATTCCATCTGATCTTTGTACAGGTATGTGAAACACTCTGCTTTGACCCCCAAACCCGCCTTTGAGAGGATGGGATGGAAATTATTCCTGCAACCCACCATCTAATGGGAAGAGACACAGGAATCCTTCTTTTCTCGGAAAATTTTCCAGCAATTTGCCTCTTAACGTGTTTTTAAAGCATTGTAATTGTGATTTTTTTTTCCTATCTGCAGACTGAATCAAAAATAACACAAGAGCTCAAGCTTTTTTTTAAAAAAAACAACAACCCTGTAGCTTAACATTAATTTAAAAAGGCCTTTTACGAAAAGATCGGACATTCTATATTAACTTTTAAACGTTTCCGTGATAATATATTTTTGTACGCGAATAAAAGCTAAACTGGAAATTAATATATACATAGAGCGGGGGAGAGACAGGGATTGAACGGAGGGGTGGAGGGACGATAGGGTGCATAAATGAATTGATGGACGGACAGATGAAAGATGGATGGATAGATGGATGCTAACTGAGGATCGGTATAGATGAGTGAGTGGAGGGCTAATTAATTAAGATAAATGATAAATGAACACATAGATGGGCGAACGGATGTTTAATTGCATGAGAGGGTAGACAGCGCGAGAAAGAACATGGTAGACAGATAAATAGATGACAGAATAGATGGACAGATGGCTAATTGATTAATAGATGGAATTGATAAAAGGATGATTAAATTATAGTGGATGGCTGATTGACAGAGAAAATGATAGACGGATGGGAGATAGAATACATGGGTAGCCAGATGGATTTTTAATTGATTGAAAGAGAAGATGATAGATCAGGGGTTCTCAACCTTGGCAACTTTAAGACTTGTGGACTTCAACTCCCAGAATTCATAAAGCTGGCTGAGGAATTCTGGGAGTTGAAGTCCACAAGTCTTAAAGTTGCCAAGGTTGAGAACCCCTGTGATAGATAGATAGATAGATAGATAGATAGATAGATAGATAGATAGATAGATAGATAGATAGATAATTGATAAAGAGAGGGGGGCATGATTGGCAGAGAGAGACATGGTTTAAAGGGCTACTTACTGTTTTACATTTGTGTCCTACCTTTTCCTCTATAACCTCATAGTAATTAATTAGAATAATCTCTATCTAAGTCAGGAGCAAACGTTTTCAGGTATTGCCAGATTATTCCATCCTTTTAGTTCTGGATTTTGGCACTTGCCAGCTTTGTGAAATTTTCATTCTGTTCATTAATGCTGTTGAGTACGCTTACAAACCATTCCTTACCTGATCGTTGCAGTAGCTTACTCAAGGGTCACCACAAGAGCAAGACAAGCTTAATTGTTCTCTCAACAGTTATTGTCTCAAGCGTTTTATGTTCACAGCCAAAGTTCTCTTTTCTCTCTGAATAATATTAGCAGGACAACAGCCACAGAGGGTTGACCTTGCAAAAAATAATAATAATAATAATCCTCTTCAAAAGCACGGTCAAAGCAACAGCGTGCTGAATAAAACCTAAGCCTTGAAAACTCAAAAACATTTCCCAGTAGCAACTTATTTCATGATTATTTTTAATGTTCCACACAAAAGGCAGCTGTGAATGGCAATTAACAATAGCCTGAAGTGGACAAATGTTTTTTTTTAATCGGTTGTACATATTTCCTGCCGTGCAATAAATGAATTCTCCAAAATAGCAACTCAAAGCAACCTCAGGTTCTTTCTTTCTTTCTTTCTTTCTTTCTTTCTTTCTCTTTCTTTCTTTCTTTCTTTCTTTCTTTCTTTCTTTCTTTCTTTCTTTTTTTTTTTAAAAAAAATCACATTTCTTATCCGGAAACTTTGAAAATGGTAGACCGCAATTGCATCCAGTAGGATAGAAGAGAGAAAATTACAATTCCCAGGAAGCTGTGGGCTGGTGGACTATGGAAAATTGGGATTGATCGTCATCTGGAAGGTTGCAAACGATCATCTCTGCCTGGGGGAATAACATAAACCATCTCTTCGGAGCACTAGGAGTTATAAATCCCAGAGTTCTGTGTGTTTTCCTTAACAGGCGATGCAACTTTTGAGTTCTTTCGGTTTGCACATGAGCATAATGTGAAATTTGGCTGGTCTGGAATTGATCTCTGCGAGGCGGATCTTACACCAGCTTGGAAGGGAAGGCACTTTTCGTCTTCATCAGCTGATGAGATGCCCAGGTGGTCTCACCTGGGGAGCACCCTGCCAAAGGGTGTGTGTGTGTGTGTGTGTGTGTGTGTGTGTGTGTGTGTGTGTGTGTCCCTAAAGAAACTAGGCTCCATTTCTTTGCTTCGATCAACAAGAATCGATCGTTTCCCCGAGTCCTCAGTCGGGCCGAAGTGCCCCTAAATTAATCTGTATATTCTTTTGACTTTAAGGAACTTTTAAGGAAACTGATGCCAGCTAGCTGTGAAAATAATTGGTAAATCACATCATTTACATTCTTCCTTCTTTTCCAGAGCCCTTACTAAGCCATGCCATTCTCTACTAATCATTTACAGAACCTTTACTAAGCCATGACCTTCTTTACTAACTCTTTGCTAAACCCTTAGTAAGTCATGCCACTCTTTACTAAGCCTTTACTAAACTTTTAATAAGCCATGACATGCTTTACTAACCCTTTACGGAACTTTTACTAAGCCATCCCATTCTTTACTAACCATTTACTGAACTTTTACTGAATCTTTACTAAGCCATGCCATTCTTTATTAACCCTTTACTAAGCCATACCGTTTTTACTAACCCTTTACTACCCTTTCTTTATTAACCATTTACAGAACCTTTACTAAGCCATGCCACTTTACTAATCCTTTACTGAACCTTTACTAAGCCATACCATTTTTACTAACCCTTTACTGCCCTTTATTAACCATTTACAGAACCTTTACTAAGCCATGCCACTCTTTACTAACCCTTTACTGAATCTTTACTAAGCCAAGCCACTCTTGGTCTGCCTGAGTGTGCAGCGCAGAGAGCAGGCAGGCCGTCTGCAACAGGCGGCATACATAAGCAAAGAGAAGGAAAGCTACTCAAGAGCTACTCAGTGGAGGTTGCGTCTCTGGGGAGGATGCAGGAAGCGATGTGCATATACACAAATGTGTGTGTCCGTTCATTTTAGACCACCGCAATTCCTGCCGCTGGTCCCTGGCCACCAGAAGGGATAGTACAGCTCCACAGGTTGAAAAATCTTTACACACTGGAAGAGCCCGGGGTTTCTTCCGGTGTAGGAAAGGGATATTCATCTTAAAATCACAGAGACGGCGTATTTCCGAAGCTGCTGTACAGGCAGTCCTCGACCTGCGACTAAAACTGAGCCCAAAATTTCTGTCGCTGAGCGAGACAGTTGTTAAGTCGCCGTTGCCTCATTTTACGACCTTTCTTGCCACGCATGCGAATCACGGCAGTTGTTAAAATCAGTAACACGGTTGTTAAGTGAATCTTGGCTTCCCCCACTGACTCTGCTTGTCAGACGTTCGCAAAAGGGATCGCGTGACTCCGGGAGACGCCGCAACCGTCATAAGTACGAGTCAGTGGCGAAGCGTCTGACTGGGGATCCCCCGATCCACGGGGATGCTGCCACGGTTGCTTAAGTGTGAAACACGGTCACAAGGCCCTCTTCTCACTGCCGATGTTACTTCAAACGGTCGCTGAACGAATCGGTCGTTAAGTCGAGGACCGCGCGCAGCTCTCCGGCCTCTTTCTCGTTGCAAGGGCTTCGTGGAGCAGGCAGCTTCCCCAGACTGATTTGCTGACGAGAAGTCTGCAACGCCTGTTCTCACGCATCGGTCCAGTTTTCCTGGAAACGGGGGGGTGGGAGGTCTCTCTCTTCCTCCTCTGCATGGCCCCCTCCCTTCCTTTTAATTTTAATTAATGAAGCCTTTCATTCCGGTGAACGCCGCGAGAACCGTAGGCACGAGGGGCTCTGTTGGCGAAAAGTAAGAACGGTTCCAAAGTTTTCGGGGTTGCTCACGAGCAACTCAATGAATTCTGAAGGCAGAATTTGTTTGTAAAAGGGGTTTTGTTTTGTTTTGTTTTATTTCCTCCCTTTTGCTTGCAATTAAAAAAAAAAAAAAAGGACCACGGACTTTCCCCCTGCATTTGGTGGAGAATAAGAACCGAAAAAGATGGCAAATCAACACAAATGTGTTTTTTTTTTTAAAAAAAAGCCAAGAGTTGAAAAAGTAGATTCTTAATTGCTTTGCACATCTGGGGATGCAGTTTTGAAGGCCTTTTCAAAGCAGCATCTCATTTATTTATTTATTTATTTGTTTCTTAAATTTCTATACCGCCCCTCTCCCGTAGGACTCGGGGCGGTTTACAGCCCAATTAAAACATATAGTAATAATAATAAATATTTAAAAATAAATTAAATTAATACATGGCTGTTACTAAAACCTGTTAAAATCCCAATTCTAAAACCCAAACAACATTTGAGTGGTGGTCCAATCTGGACGGCATGGATGACATCGTGGGCAGCCTGCAAATGGGAAAAACTGAGAACAGGGCAATGTGTTTTAACACCCAGGGTGGAAGCGTCGTGTCCGTTTTCCTAGCCTTCAGACAAGAATACGTCACTTGGTGATCCGTAAGTTTTTCTTTTTCTGGACACGGCATAAATAACAGCATAACAGAGTTGGAAGAGACCTTGGAGGTCTTCTAGTCCAGCCCCCTGCTCAAGCAGGAGATCCTATAGACCATTTCAGACAACTTAAACATCTCAAGTGATGAAACACCCACAGCTTCTGGCGGCAAGCTGTTCCACTGGTTGTCCTCACTGTCAGGAAGTTTCTCCTTAGTTCCAGGTTGCTTCTCTCCTTGGTCAGTTTCCATCTGTTGCTTTTTGTTCTGCCTTCAGGTGCTTTGAAAATAGCTTGACTCCCTCTTCTTTGGGGCAGCCCCTGAGATATTGGGAGACTGCTATCCTGTCCCCCCTGGTCCTTCTCTTCATTAAACTAGACATCCCCAATTCCAGCAGCCGTTCCTTATATGCTTTAGCCTCCAGTCCCCTGATCATCTTTGTTGCTCTTCTCTGCACTCTTTCCAGAGTCTCAGCATCTTTTTTACATCGTGGTGACCAAAACTGGATGCCGTATTCCAGGTGTGGCATTGTAAAGTGCTATCAACACTTCACGTGATCCTGATTCTGTCCCTCTGTTCATGCAGCCCAGCACTGTGTTGGCTTTTTTGGCAGCTGCAGCACACGGCTGGCTCCTATTTAGGTGATTGTCCACTAGGACTCCGAGATCCCTCTCACAGTTGCTACTATTGAGCAAGGTACCCCCTATACTATACCTGTACATTTGGTTTTCCTTGTCTAAATGTAGAACCTTGCTTTTTTCACCCTTGAATTTCATTTTGTTAGATAGTGCCCAGTGTTCAAGTCTGTCCAGATCCTTCTGTATCTTCACCTGATTGTGATTCTGTGCCTGGACTGTATTAGCTTTTTTGGCTGCTGCCTCATAGCTAATAATTCAATCTGTCTGCATGAAAGGTGATCTTCTTGCTAAGGGTTTGGACGTCCTTCTAAGATTTAGAACTATCTGGCCCGTTTGTGCATCAGGAAGCTTGTTTTATTTATTTCCTTCATTTATAGACCGTTCTTTGCGCCCCGTATCTGCAACGACTTGTGTTTTGGGGTGGCTTTGGCTGTGCCCAGTTTTTCTTTTTGATGGCCACGACGCGTTGCAATCGCAACTCTTGGCACGCTACGCAAGAACGAACCTGGGAGATAGCTTACAAACGGTTCCCACCTCGTCTCTGCCTGCGAAGACTTGCCCATCGAGAAGATGAACAGCAAAAAGGGAGCAGGTTTGGGAAAAGATTTGTCTTTTGCAAGAAAAACACACATTTGATAGACAAAACGCAGACAACGTGAGACGGAAGTAGGGTTGGAGTCACCCGAATGCTTTATGTATAACACCAAGGAGTTTTCTCTTGACGTTTCTCAACGCAGGCCCACGCCCAGCAGCAAAACATTATTGAGCCACTGCAGAATCCAGACATTCCATCACAACGGGTTGTTGGTCTGCTGCCCAGTTGTCAAGGAGAGACAAGTCGTTATCTTCCTCCTCTCGTGTGGTGCCACAAAGGCTACCAGCCTCTCTTGAGAGGAGAGGTTTGGATTTCCTAAGCAGATTCTCCTCCAGAAGCATTTTGTTTCTCAAGGTTTGCGCAAAGGAGGCACGAGGACATCTCGGAGGGAGGTCAGGCAACTGGGCTGCTCTGAGCATGTTGTTGACGAGTGGGAGGCATTTTTCCCAGCACAGAGGCTGGAGAAATAGAAGGATCCTCTGTTGAAATAAGGGTTCTTTTTTATATATAAAAAAACTCACATTATAGCAATAGCACTTAGACCAGCGGTTCTCAACCTTTTTCAGGCCGCGACCCGACCTGCACCGTGCATGCGCGGCACGACGACCCGCACCGCGCATGCGCGGCATGACGGCCCGCATCGCGCGTGTGCGGCGCGACGGCCCGCATCGCGCATGCGCAGGGCGACCACGGGCTGGGCCACCACCTGGCCCAGCCCAAGGGAGGTAAGCAATCCACCGGGCCCCAGGCGCGCCAAAAACCCTCCCTGCGCCCACCGCTGCCCCGCTAGCCTTGCCTTCGCCGCCGCCCATTTGGGGCGGTGGCAGGCAGGCCCAGGTGTTCCTGGGCGGCCGCGGCAACGACGGCGCAGGGTGACCACGGGCTGGGCCACCAGCTGGCCCAGCCCAAGGGAGGTAAGACACCCGCCGGGCCTGACTTAGACTTATATGCGGCTTCACAGCCCCTCTCTAAGTGGTTAACAGAGTCAGCCTGTGCCCCCCCCCAACCATCTGGGTCCTCATTTTACCGACCTCGGAAGGATGGAAGGCCGAGTCAACCTCGAGCCGGTCAGAATTGAACTCCTGACAATGAGCAGAGTTTTGCCTGCAATACGGCATTCTAAACAATGTGCCACCATGGAAGGAAGGAAGGGAGGGAGGGAGGGAGAGAAGGGAGGAAGGAAGGAAGGAAGGAAGGAAGGAAGGAAGGAAGGAAGGAAGGAAGGAAGGAAGGAAGGAAGGAAGGAAGGCGGGCAGTAAACACTTAGACTTATATACCGCTTCACAGTGCTCTCTAAGTGGTTTACAGAGTCAGCCTTTTGCCCCCCAACAATCTGGGTCCTCATTTTACCGACCTCGGAAGGATGGAAGGCCGAGTCAACCTCGAGCCGGTCAGAATTGAACTCCTGACAATGAGCAGAGTTTTGCCTGCAATACGGCATTCTAAACAATGTGCCACCATGGAAGGAAGGAAGGGAGGGAGAGAAGGGAGGAAGGGAGGAAGGAAGGAAGGAAGGAAGGAAGGAAGGAAGGAAGGAAGGAAGGAAGGAAGGAAGGAAGGAAGGAAGGAAGGAAGGAAGGAAGGAAGGTGGGCAGTAAACACTTAGACTTATATACCGCTTCACAGTGCTCTCTAAGTGGTTTACAGAGTCAGCCTTTTGCCCCCTAACAATCTGGGTCCTCATTTTACCAACCTCAAAAGGATGGAAGGCCGAGTCAACCTTGAGCCAGTCAGGATCGAACTCCTGACAATGAGCAGAGTTTTACATGCAATACGGCATTCTAACCACTGTGCTACCAAGGAAGGAAGGAAGGAAGGAAGGAAGGAAGGAAGGAAGGAAAGAGGGAGGGAGGGAGGGAGGGAGGGAGGGAAGAGCAGTAAACACTTAGACTTATATACCGCTTCACAGTGCTCTCTAAGTGGTTTACAGAGTCAGTCTGTTGCCCCCCAACAATCTGGGTCCTCATTTTACCGACCTGGGAAGGACGGAAGGACGAGTCAACCTTGAGCCGGTCAGGATCGAACTCCCGGCAGTGGGCAGAGTCAGCCTGCAATGCGGCATTCTAACCACCACGCCACCACGGGGCTTTAAATACAGATTCCTCAACCTTCGTGTTCAATTGAGCCCAACATTTCAGGGGTAAGTGGAGGCAATAGTTACATGAATTTTGCCCCATTTTCTTGCCACAGTTGTTAAGTGAATCACTGCAGATTAAGTGAGTGTCACGGTTTTTTCACACTTGCGACAGCTGTAGCGCCCCTGAGGCCACGAGATGAACATTCAGACACTTGGCAACCGACTCATAGTTACGGCGGTCGCAGCGTCCGTTGGGGGGGTGTCACGTGATCTTTTGCGAGCTTCCGCCAAGCGAAGCAATGGATTCACTTAACAACCGGGTTACTAACCTAACATCTGCGGTGATTCACTTAACAGATGTGCCTATAAAGGTTGTAAAATGGGGCATAATTCACGTAACATGTGTCGGTCTCAGCAACGGAAACGTTGAACTCAATTGGGCTGAATTGGAATTGTGTACCAATTCAAAAGAATTATTTAAAAAAGAATCAGTCGGAAACATTCTGGATGTCATTCTCTTTAACAGGTACTGGGCACACAAAATGTATTTAAGGGAGCCTGTGTAGAAATCTTTAATTTATTCATAGATATCTTTAATTTATCCCAAAGCTCTGATCGTGTTTTTAAACCGTCCCCTTTGTGGAAGGATGCCATAGCTTAGCTCACGCTGATTGAAGTACAATATGTACTTCAATGTCAAGTATATTTATTCAGTATAAAGTTAGGGCAATCATTTAGTGCTTCAACTCTAATTAGCAGGTCATTGAAACTACTCTGAATTCTTCTGCGTTGAACAGTCGGTCTAGTTAATGAAAACCTTTTTTCTAGGAACTGGAGAGCATGGTGGAGGTGAAGATTTGCTGCAAAATTTGTGGGATTTCCTTGGTATCCATGGCGATGAAAGAACGGCCAGCCGGTAAGGTCCTTTGCAATCTAAAAGGGGAAAAAATAAATACGTTACTGCTGTAGATTTCATCACTTTTAATCAAACCCAGAATTTTTCAGTGAAATTCATCGCTCAAAGAAAAAAGCCCGAAAAACAGTTATAATAATAACAAAACAACAACAACAATACTAGTAGTAGTAATAATAATAGTAATAATAATAATAATAATAATAATAATAATAATAATATTGACAGACTTTATCTACCAAGGCAAATAGGTGGGTGTGGAACGCTGCAAGTACATCAGATGGTTGAAGAAGAAAAAAGAGCTTTGGAAGAATATCTGAAGGACAGTGATGAAGATGCACTGAAATTAGTATATCAGGAAGGCTTACTGACCACTGGAGAGACCAAACTGGCCTACCAGAAAGAGCAAATGAAGAACAGAATAGAGGCATGGGAAGACAAAGCACTACATGGCCAGTACATTAAAAAAATAGCTGGGAAAGCAGATAATAACAAGACCTGGCAATAACTAAGAGGACTCGAGCAGTAGGCAAAAGTGCCAAATCCAGTCTGAACATCTGGCTGACTGCGAAGATCAATAATAATAATAACAATAACAGCAGCAACAATAACAACAACAAGAACAACAACAACAACAATAATAATAATAATAATACCTTTTGAATTATAAAACAAAGAGGTCAGAACGTTTAAGGAGAACAAGCCTTGGGGACGGGGGGGGCCTGGGGTGTATATTTTCTAGAGATTTGTGTTCAACTTCACAAGCCGTGAGTAGCACCGAAACCACAATCCCCAACAATTTTCTTTAATGCAAAGACATCTAATTCAGAAATGGGAGCGTGTTTTGTGTGATGAGGTCAGAACCCAAGTATGAGAAAGGATCTTTTTGCTGGTTTGCAAAAATGACATGTTAATCGGACTTTCTCAGGCGTGGGAGCGGTTTGCTTTTTTTTTCAGGGTAGAGAATATGGTGAAAATTATTGGGGGGGGGAGGGAAAGGGGGCTTTTATTTACTCTAGCCAATCCTGAACCGAGCAGACTATGGTGGGTTCATTAATTTGAACTTGGCCGGGGATAGTTAATCATTATTTGAAACTGAACCGGCCTCTGTTTTTCCTGACATCATCTGAATTTTGTTATGATTCATGCTCAAAGAAGCAACTTTGGTCTTCCACGCCGGGGCTACAGAAGAACCGCTGGGATCAGCATCCTCCTTCTAAAGGAGCCTGCAGACATGCTTCTCTTCTCCTACTTAGACTCCTAGGGCTGGAAGGGAGCTTGGAGGTCATCTAGTCCAACCCCCTGCTCAGGCAGGAAACCCTATACCAGTGATGACGAACCTTTTAGAGACCGAGTGCCCCAAACTGCAACCCCAAACACACCTATGCATCGTCGGGTGCCGGGTGGGTGTGGCCCATGGGCTGGGTGTGGCCCATTGGGTGGGCATGGTCCATTGGGTGGGCGTCGCTGTGGTGATAACCGCAGACTGGGTGGGACTAAAAAGTTCAATCAATCAATTCCAACTTTGCAAGAACTTTTTTTTCCCTGCGAGAAGTTGAAATGGATGGATTGAACGGCGGCGGAGGCCTAAAGCGAAAAGGTTTTATTGATTTGATTTGATTTGATTTGATTAGACTTATATGCCGCCCTTCTCCCAAGACTCAGGGCGGCTCACAACAAAAACCCAGCTGAAGGTCTAGGACTGGGGCGACGGTGCGCGTGCCCACAGAGAGGGCTCCGAGTGCCGCCTCTGGCACCCGTGCCATGGGTTCGCCACCACTGCCTTATGCCATCCTAGGCAATCTTTTTTTTTGAAGACTTCCAGTGTTGGATCATTCACAACTTCTGGAGGCGGGTTGTTCCGCTGATGAATTGTTCTCACTGTCAGGAAATTCCTTCTTCATTCTAGGTTGGATCTTCCTTGAATGATTTTTCATCATAAGAGCGTTGGAAGGGACCTTGGAGGTCTTCTAGTCCAGCCCCCTGTTCTATCCCAGCCTATTGCCGTCCTTGTGAAAGGCACAAGGACCAAACCCCTGCTGATACAATAGGCTGGAGACTTTAAAACAAAACAAACCCCTTTTAATATGGGCAACAAACCTGTCAAATAGTCCAAAACACAAACAGCAAAACTCAAGTCCAAAGGAAGGGAATAGTCCACAGGAAAAACGCGATGCAAACAGAAGAGAAGTCACCAGCAAGACGAACAGATCAGGATTCCAAGAAGCACTTTGCAAACGGTTGCCTTCAGCAACCAGCACCGCCCACACCTCCTCCCTTTATTCAGCAGTCCCAAGGCGTTGCCTCTCATTGCCTTCTCCTTTTACTCTGGAGTTGCTGTATTGACTACTGCTGATTTATTCTCGCTAATTGACGACGTGTGCGAGCGTCAATTAGCAAGTCCATCAGGTGTGACTCCTCTGAGTCTGACTCAGTCTCCTCGCACAGCTGAGCTTCATCAGGAACACGACTGGAGGGCCGAGGCTCTGCATCCGACCGTGAGTCCTGTAATTCATCCGAGCCTCCCTCTGCCCCTGATGGCCCTTCCAAGGCCTCCTCCACCTCCTCCTCAGATTCCTCAGACTCAGCTGTTGCGAGCACAGGCTGGCACGGAATCACAACACCCCCTCCTCGAGCAGGAGACCCTATACCAGTGATGGCGAACTTATGGCACGCGTGCCAGAGGGGGGCAGTCAGAGCCCTCTCAGTGGGCACGCGCACCTTGCTCTTTGGCTCGGTTTTCGCAGGAAAAATCCATTTCTCAAGCCCCTTCCGAGCCAAAACAAGCATCGGGAGCGAGCACGCTGTTTTCAGCTTTGAATTATATCAAATCTGACACCAGAAAGAGACTTAACAGATGACCTGAGTGCTGCATGCAGTGTTGCTCTCAAACTGACAAAGTATGAGCCAAGGTTAGACAAATTATCAGCATGCATACAACAGCAAAAAATCACATTAATTTTCAAAAGCATGCCAAAGGCAAACTTTTTACCTTTCAGTAAAAAGCTGTTTGTATCACTGAAAGCTTTGTTATTGTGTTTGTCTTTTCAGACAAAAGATGTTAATGGATGAGTTGTTTTTTTTCCTAAACTAAAACCTCAGTATTCAGATTAAATTGCCGCATTGGCACTTTGCGATAAATAAGTGGGTTTTGGGTTGCAGTTTGGGCACTCGGTCTCTCAAAGGTTCGCCATCACTGCCCTATACCAGGGGTAGGCAATCTTGGCTCTTTTACGACTGGTGGACTTCAACTCCCAGAATTCCTGAGCCAGCATGGGGGAACTATGGCCCCTTCATGACTCATGGACTTCAACTCCCAGAATTCCTGAGCCAGCATGGGGGAACTATGGCCCCTTCATGACTCATGGACTTTAACTCCCAGAATTCCTGAGCCAGCATGGGGAAAGCTATGGCCCCCCTCATGACTCGTGGACTTCAACTCCCAGAATTCCTGAGCCAGCATGGGGGAAACTTTGGCCCCTTCATGACTGGTGGACTTCAACTCCCAGAATTCCTGAGCCAGCATGGGGGAACTATGGCCCCCTCATGACTGGTGGACTTCAACTCCCAGAATTCCTGAGCCAGGATGGGGGAACTATGGCCCCTTCATGACTCATGGACTTCAACTCCCAGAATTCCTGAGCCAGCATGGGGGAACTATGGTCCCTTCATGACTCGTGGACTTCAACTCCCAGAATTCCTGAGCCAGCATGGGGGAAACTTTGGCCCCTTCATGACTGGTGGACTTTAACTCCCAGAATTCCTGAGCCAGCATGGGGAAAGCTATGGCCCCCCTCATGACTCGTGGACTTCAACTCCCAGAATTCCTGAGCCAGCATGGGGGAAACTTTGGCCCCTTCATGACTGGTGGACTTCAACTCCCAGAATTCCTGAGCCAGCATGGGGGAACTATGGCCCCCTCATGACTGGTGGACTTCAACTCCCAGAATTCCTGAGCCAGGATGGGGGAACTATGGCCCCTTCATGACTCATGGACTTCAACTCCCAGAATTCCTGAGCCAGCATGGGGGAACTATGGTCCCTTCATGACTGGTGGACTTCAACTCCCAGAATTCCTGAGCCAGCATGGGGGAACTATGGCCCCCTCATGACTCATGGACTTCAACTCCCAGAATTCCTGAGCCAGCATGGGGGAACTATGGTCCCTTCATGACTGGTGGACTTCAACTCCCAGAATTCCTGAGCCAGCATGGGGGAACTATGGCCCCCTCATGACTGGTGGACTTCAACTCCCAGAATTCCTGAGCCAGGATGGGGGAACTATGGCCCCTTCATGACTCATGGACTTCAACTCCCAGAATTCCTGAGCCAGCATGGGGGAACTATGGTCCCTTCATGACTGGTGGACTTCAACTCCCAGAATTCCTGAGCCAGCATGGGGGAACTATGGCCCCTTCATGACTCATGGACTTCAACTCCCAGAATTCCTGAGCCAGCATGGGGGAACTATGGTCCCTTCATGACTGGTGGACTTCAACTCCCAGAATTCCTGAGCCAGCATGGGGGAACTATGGCCCCCTCATGACTCGTGGACTTCAACTCCCATAATTCCTGAGCCAGCATGGGGGAACTATAGCCCCTTCATGACTCATGGACTTCAACTCCCAGAATTCCTGAGCCAGCATGGGGGAACTATGGTCCCTTCATGACTCGTGGACTTCAACTCCCAGAATTCCTGAGCCAGCATGGGGGAACTATGGCCCCTTCATGACTCATGGACTTTAACTCCCAGAATTCCTGAGCCAGCATGGGGAAAGCTATGGCCCCCCTCATGACTCGTGGACTTCAACTCCCAGAATTCCTGAGCCAGCATGGGGGAACTATGGTCCCTTCATGACTCGTGGACTTCAACTCCCAGAATTCCTGAGCCAGCATGGGGGAACTATGGCCCCTTCATGACTCATGGACTTTAACTCCCAGCATTCCTGAGCCAGCATGGGGGAACTATGGCCCCCTCATGACTGGTGGACTTCAACTCCCAGAATTCCTGAGCCAGGATGGGGGAACTATGGTCCCTTCATGACTGGTGGACTTCAACTCCCAGAATTCCTGAGCCAGCATGGGGGAAACTTTGGCCCCTTCATGACTGGTGGACTTCAACTCCCAGAATTCCTGAGCCAGCATGGGGGAACTATGGCCCCCTCATGACTGGTGGACTTCAACTGCCAGAATTCCTGAGCCAGGATGGGGGAACTATGGCCCCCTCATGACTGGTGGACTTCAACTCCCAGAATTCCTGAGCCAGCCATGCTGAGGGGAAAGGGAGATGTTTCCAAGCTGAGCCAGGCTGGCTCAGGAATTCTGGGAGTTGAAGTCCACAAGTCATGAAGGGGCCAAAGTTTTCCCCATGCTGGCTTAGGAATTCTGGGAGTTAAAGTCCACCCATCTCTGAGTGGCCAAGGTTGAGAAATACAGGCCTAGGCCAAGGCTAGGCAACCTTGGCTCTTTTATGACTGGTGGACTAATAAGAAGGAAGGACTCCCTGGAGAAGAGCCTGATGCTGGGAAAGACAGAGGGCAATAGAAGAAGGGGACAATGACAGAGAAGGAGGTGGCTGGATGGAGTCTCTGAAGCAGGAGGCGTGAGCTTAAATGGACTCCAGAAGATGGTAGAGGACAGGAAGGCCTGGAGGAACGTGGTCCACGGGGTTGTGATGGGTCGGACACGACTTTGCAACTAACAATAACAACAACAAAAAGTTCCATTTTTAGCACCCTTATGGCTGGGAATGGAACAAGTCAGAAGGTCACCCCTACCCTTCCTTTTCTACACAGGTATCGGCTCCCAAGAATGGGATCTAGGAAGATTTGGCCAGAAAGCCCGCTAACCACCATGCCTTGCTCCTTACGATTCTTCCTGAACTTTGGGCTCTTCAGCTTACCGGTCTGCTTGATCCCCCAGGGACCCAATGAAGATGGCGAAGGCGTTCACTTTGGGATCGATGGTCAAGGCCTGTGCAAATCGTGCGGGCGGGATACCGTATCGCTCTAGATTGGCGTCGCTTAGGACGATGACAAAATACTCGTCGGCGTCGTCTTTGGCGATCTCCCGAATGGCGTGCTCGGTCCCTTCCAGGGTGTGATCTCCGCTCATGCAGAACTGAGCGTGGGCGTGCATCACCTGGGCGGGGAAAAATGAGGATCCCTGAAGCCGGGGGTGTGTGTCTGTGCAGCGATTCGAAGGCAGCACTGTAGGCTGACTCTGCCCACTGCCAGCAGTTCGATCCTGACCGGCTCAAGGTTGACTCAGCCTTCCATCCTTCTGAAGTTGGTAAAATGAGGACCCAGATTGTTGGGGGGGGGGAAAGAGGGTGACTCTATAAACCGCTTAGAAAGGGATGTGAAGTACTGGGAAGTGGTATATAAGTCTAAGTGCTATTGGTATTGGTATTTCTATCTATCTATCTATCTATCTATCTATCTATCTATCTATCTATCTATCTATCTATCTATATCTATCTATCTATATCTATCTCTCTCTGTCTCATCCATCCATCCATCCATCTGTCCATCCATATCTCTCTCTCGCTCTGTCTCAGCCATACGTCTATCCATCTATCCGTCTATCTATCCGTCTATTTCTTTCTGTCTGTGTGTCCATCCATCCGTCCATCCGTCCGTCCGTCCATCCATCCATCTATCTATCTGTCTGTCTATGTGTCTGTCTGTCTGTCTGTCTATATCTATCTATCTATCTATCTATCTATCTATCTATCTATCTATCTATCTATCTATCTATCTATCTATCTATCTATCTCATCCATCTCTCTCTCTGTCCCATCCATCCATCCATCCATATCTCTCTCTCGCTCTATCTCAGCTTATCCATCCGTCTCTCCGTCTATTTCTGTCCATCCGTCTATCTATCTATCTATCTATCTATCTATCTATCTATCTATCTATCTATCTATCTATCTATCTATCTATCTATCTATCTATCTATCTATCTATCTATCTATCTATCTCATCCATCTCTCTCTGTCTCATCCATTCATCTATCCATCCATCCATCTCTCTATCTCATCCATCTCTCTCTCTCTATCTCAGCCATCCATCCATCTATCTGTCTATCCATCTATCTATCCATCTATTTCTGTCTGTCTGTCTGTAAAATGAGAACCCAGATTGCTAGGGGGGGCAAGACTTTCCTGCTTTAGGGCATTAAGGCATTAATGTTTATTTATGCCAGGTAAGAGGCTTAATCCAAGTATTAAGGTGACATTATCTGCTGCTTATGTTCAAGGCTGCTCTACAAGAATTAGGTCAAGAAGCTGAGAAGAAAGCAGGATTTCCTCTTAGGATGCGTTGACAGCCCGTCATGAGGGGAGCGCTATTTCTGCCTCCGTGGAAAAGAAAAACCAGTCAATTAATTCAATAAATCCAAAGATTAAAAACAATACGCTCTTATCCCAAAGGTGCTTTTCTTGAAAAGGCAATTGGGCTTTCTTGGTAATGAAGCTTCTTTCAGTTCCAGCTCAAGATTCTGGGATGAGAAGCGAAACGATTTCAAAGGAAAAAAAAAAAAAACCCAGGAAAGTCCAGTTGCCTTTTGGAAAAGAAAAGAAAGGAAAAGAAAGAAAAAGAAAGGAAAAGAAAGGAAAGGAAAAGGACATAGAAAAAAGGAAAGGAAAGGGAGATAGAAAAAAGGAAAGGAAAGGAGAGGAGAGGAGAGGAAAGGGAGATAGTGGAAAGGAAAGGAAAGGGAGATAGAAAAAAGGAAAGGAAAGGAGAGGAGAGGAGAGGAGAGGAGAGGAGAGGAAAGGGAGATAGTGGAAAGGAGAGGAAAAGAAAGGAAAGGGAGATAGAAAAAAGGAAAGGAGAGGAGAGGAGAGGAGAGGAGAGGAAAGGGAGATAGTGGAAAGGAAAGGAAAGGGAGATAGAAAAAAGGAAAGGAAAGGAGAGGAGAGGAGAGGAGAGGAGAGGAAAGGGAGATAGTGGAAAGGAGAGGAGAGGAGAGGAAAGGGAGATAGTGGAAAGGAAAGGAAAAGAAAGGGAGATAGAAAAAAGGAAAGGAGAGGAGAGGAGAGGAGAGGAGAGGAAAGGGAGATAGTGGAAAGGAAAGGAAAGGAAAGGGAGATAGAAAAAAGGAAAGGAAAGGAGAGGAGAGGAGAGGAGAGGAAAGGGAGATAGTGGAAAGGAGAGGAGAGGAGAGGGAGATAGTGGAAAGGAAAGGAAAAGAAAGGAAAGGGAGATAGAAAAAAGGAAAGGAGAGGAGAGGAGAGGAGAGGAGAGGAGAGGAGAGGAGAGGAGAGGAGAGGAGAGGAGAGGAGAGGAAAGGGAGATAGTGGAAAGGAAAGGAAAGGAAAGGGAGATAGAAAAAAGGAAAGGAAAGGAGAGGAGAGGAGAGGAGAGGTGAGGAGAGGAGAGGAGAGGAAAGGGAGATAGTGGAAAGGAGAGGAGAGGAGAGGAAAGGGAGATAGTGGAAAGGAGAGGAGAGGAAAGGGAGATAGTGGAAAGGAAAGGAAAAGAAAGGAAAGGGAGATAGAAAAAAGGAAAGGAGAGGAGAGGAGAGGAGAGGAGAGGAAAGGGAGAGAGTGGAAAGGAAAGGAAAGGGAGATAGAAAAAAGGAAAGGAAAGGAGAGGAGAGGAGAGGAGAGGAGAGGAAAGGGAGATAGTGGAAAGGAAAGGAAAGGAAAGGGAGATAGAAAAAAGGAAAGGAGAGGAGAGGAGAGGAGAGGAGAGGAAAGGGAGATAGTGGAAAGGAGAGGAGAGGAGAGGAAAGGGAGATAGTGGAAAGGAGAGGAGAGGAGAGGAAAGGGAGATAGTGGAAAGGAAAGGAAAAGAAAGGAAAGGGAGATAGAAAAAAGGAAAGGAGAGGAGAGGAGAGGAGAGGAAAGGGAGATAGTGGAAAGGAGAGGAGAGGAGAGGAAAGGGAGATAGTGGAAAGGAAAGGAAAAGAAAGGAAAGGGAGATAGAAAAAAGGAAAGGAGAGGAGAGGAGAGGAGAGGAGAGGAGAGGAGAGGAGAGGAGAGGAGAGGAGAGGAAAGGGAGATAGTGGAAAGGAAAGGAAAGGAAAGGGAGATAGAAAAAAGGAAAGGAAAGGAGAGGAGAGGAGAGGAGAGGTGAGGAGAGGAGAGGAGAGGAAAGGGAGATAGTGGAAAGGAGAGGAGAGGAGAGGAAAGGGAGATAGTGGAAAGGAGAGGAGAGGAAAGGGAGATAGTGGAAAGGAAAGGAAAAGAAAGGAAAGGGAGATAGAAAAAAGGAAAGGAGAGGAGAGGAGAGGAGAGGAGAGGAGAGGAAAGGGAGATAGTGGAAAGGAAAGGAAAGGGAGATAGAAAAAAGGAAAGGAAAGGAGAGGAGAGGAGAGGAGAGGAGAGGAAAGGGAGATAGTGGAAAGGAAAGGAAAGGAAAGGGAGATAGAAAAAGGAAAGGAGAGGAGAGGAGAGGAGAGGAGAGGAAAGGGAGATAGTGGAAAGGAGAGGAGAGGAGAGGAAAGGGAGATAGTGGAAAGGAGAGGAGAGGAGAGGAAAGGGAGATAGTGGAAAGGAAAGGAAAAGAAAGGAAAGGGAGATAGAAAAAAGGAAAGGAGAGGAGAGGAGAGGAGAGGAAAGGGAGATAGTGGAAAGGAGAGGAGAGGAGAGGAAAGGGAGATAGTGGAAAGGAAAGGAAAAGAAAGGAAAGGGAGATAGAAAAAAGGAAAGGAGAGGAGAGGAGAGGGAGATAGTGGAAAGGAAAGGAAAAGAAAGGAAAGGAAAAGAAAAGGAAAAGAAAAGGAAAAGAAAGGAAAGGAAAAGAGAAAAGAAAAGCAGCTTTGGGACAACCAGGACTGGATACTTGAGAATCTCCGTAAACATAATCTGATATTTATTTACTGCACCTAAATCTCAGTTTTCCTACAGAGTTTTACTCGGTTTCTAGTCGTCCTTCTCTCTCTCTCCTGCATGGGAGCAATTAAAAAACCTTGAAATACAGTAATGGGAAATATTTATAGCTCGGGTTTTAGATTTTTTTTAAAAAAAATATAGATAAAATCAAATCTAAAACCCCAGCTACAAATATTTCCTATTATTTCAAAGTGAGACGGGCGCAAACGTATTGAGACCCGATCTTCCACCCAACCAACATATTGATTTAGATCCAACACATCGACATGTAAGAGGCCAAGACCATCTGAAGTGCCAATCAACAAGAGTAACCAATCGGCTGCTCGGAATTCAAATATAGCCCCAAACAACGGACCACCCAGGAGGACGGCACCATTAAAATCCCGCTGATGACGTTAGCTAGTTCGGTAACGAAACGTTCAGGAATGATATGGAAACAAGCCTGGAGGAAAAAAACCACAGCCACAATGAGAAAACTCTTTCGCTTAAAAGGGAAACATTTCGTGAAATTTAAAACAAACAAACAAACACCCACACGTACCTTTAGGATCTCTAGTCTTTGCTTATTGTCCTTGGGCACTTTCTCGTTGGGGACTAGGACAATGTTGAATCCATCTCCCGAGTGGGCGAGGATATTGTACTGCGTGGGAAAAAGAGGGGAGCAAAGATGCTGAAGCAGCAAAGACATCCGTTGTCGTATTTTTTTTTTTTAAAAAAGAGCCAAGGTTACCCTTTTGCAGCATGGTTGCACTATCTAACACACACACACACACACCCCGTTGGTTCTTGTGAGGGAAAATCCCTTTGCTAATATGCCCAGGTAGTCCTTGACTTATAACAATCCGTTTAGTGACCGAGGCTACAACGGGTCTGAAAATTGGGACGTATGACTGTTTTTCGCCCTTACAACATCGTGATCCAAATTCGGATCCTTGGCTGCTGGCATGTGCTATATTTACGAGGGTGGCGGCGTTCTGCGTTGTGTGTGTGTGTGTGTGTGTGTGTGTGTCACGTGATCCTTTTTTATTTATTTATTTATTTTATTATTATTTTTTTCATCAACATGTTAATTTTTCCAATCAACAAGTTGTCTGGAGTTTGCTGCGCTAATTTCAATTCCTAATCCTTCATTCTTTCCTCTAGCCAAGAATAAAATAAATTCCAAATTTGATAGTAGTCTGTATCTTCTTTGTCTTTCAGCCTCATAGTTAATCTGTCCCTCTCTGCACATTCCAATATTTTCCTGGTTATTTCTTCCTCTGATGGCAGTCCTTCATTCTTCCAATATTGTGCAAAAATGATTCTCGCTGCTGTGGTGATGTGTAGAATTAAGTATAATTTCTGCTTATTAGTCTTTTCAGGCATAATGCCCTAGTAAAAAAAGTTCAGGTTTAAAATCCACTTGTTCGCCCAGTATTTTTTCTAACCACATATGTATCTTTCTCCAATAGGCCTTTGCCTTCCCACATGTCCACCAAATGTGATAATACATGCCTATGTTATGTTTACATTTCCAACATCTATCTGACATATTTTTAAGCATTTTTTGCTAATCTTGCTGGCAGCAGGTGCCATCTATAAAACATTTTATACAGATTTTCTTTGTATGAAGTTGACATTGTTAATTTATAGTTTCTCTCCCATAACATTTGCCATTTTTCTAATTCTACATTATAACCAAATTTTTTTGCCCATCTTATCATTGTTTCTTTCACTTGTTCGCTTTCCGTATCTAAAATTAACAAAAAGCTATACATTTTCTTGATTAATTTCTCATCTGAGGTCAACAAAATCTGATCAAACACAGTTTGATCCTTGTAAAATCCATACATTTTTACATCTTTTTCGTATCTACTTTGTAACGTGATCCTTTCTTGCAGCCTTAGGGCGAGCAAAGTCAACGGGGAAGCCACATTCAATTAACAACGGTGTTGCTAATTTCACAACTGCCGTGATTCGCTTAATGGCTCTGGCGAGGAAGGTGGCAAAAATGGGACAAAACTCACTGAGCTGGGGAACCTGGGGCTCAGTTTAGGTCGTAAATCGAGGACTACCTGAACTGGGTTTGTTAAAAATGGAACACTTAATGAACACATTCATCATTCACTTAATGAGTGAATGATGATTGCGTCTGGGGTTGTATTTTTTAATGATTTTTAGATTTGGACTTAGTTTTGAAGTATTGTTTTGTTTATGTTGTAAGCCACTCCGAGTCTTCGGAGAGGAGCGGCATATAAGTCCGAAAAATTAAATTAAATTAAATTAAATTAAAAGCCACTCGGCGTGCTCGTCAAATACCTAACCGATTTTGAAATCCAGGAGACCAACTCTTTTACAGGAGTGGCCAAAATTGTGGAAACTTTTTGGGACAAAGTGTATTTTGGAGGTTTGATGGCTAATAACACCCCCTTTTTTGGGGGTAGTACCATAAAGTTATATATCAATGGAAAGATAATTTAATCGAGAACGTAATGCAGCAAAGTTTGTTTAATTATCTGTACTGTATCCTATGAAAAGTGATAGCCAAATAATCAGAAAAAGGAAGCACAACTTGTGTAGGTTGATCTCAGGTAGTTTTCTTTCACCTGATTGTAGCCAATGGGCGTGAGTGTTTAGACAGCCAGTCAGGCGTCATCTTGTTTTGGCAAGGAGCCAATCAGATCACAGTAGGATCCGGTGATTGATCTCACGGATTGAAGCTGAGAGGAGGACATTGGTCAGTGTGTTATTGGGATCGCTGTCAAGTTGGTTGGTTTTTTTTTTTGTGTTCTTTCACTTAGTGAGCTTGTAAAACGTCATAAAATTAAAGTCATGGTGCAAAGAGTTGATCGGTCGCCCAGAAAGCGATGTAAAATAAGTTAAAATTAAGCGAACAAGGCTACAGTTATAAAGAAATGAGAAGAAAAATGGGTGGAAACTTAACCATGTTGAATTATTGGTTTTTCTTTTAAATTAGGGGTTTTTATATATATGTATTTTTAACTGTTGATTTCTATTATGTTGTGAGCCGCCCTGAGTTCTCCGGAATAGGGCGGCATAGAAGTCAAATTAATAATAATAATAATAACTACTGTACACTTTTCCCGAAAGGTTTCCACCATTTTGGCCAACCTTTTTATGCTTTCTCCTAAGCAACCTATCTACCCACAACTAGTCAGATCTGGTTCCATCCGAGAGTCACCTTAAATTTTTGCTCGTAGTTCTCAAAGGCTTCCATAACCATGCACACAGCTTCCATGGACCGCTCCAGTCGTCTGTCCACGCCATTGAAACGGTACATGCTGCCGGAGACGTCCACCAGCAGAGAGAGGCGCTTGCATTTCTGCTGAGGACTTCCAAGCTTTAAAGGGATAGATGACAAATTTAAAAAAAAGTATGTGTCAACCCGGGGCCAGGGTCCACATTTCCAAAAGTGACCTCTATGGAACCATCTAGTTAGAGTGGCGTTTCTCAACGTAAGACGTGTGGACTTCAACTCCCAGAATTCCCTAGCCAACAGCCAGATGTCCAGAAGCAACATCTATGGAACCATCTGGTTAGAGACGTCCTTCTCAACTTATGATATGTGGACTTCAACCCCCAGAATTCTCCAGTCAAGACCCAGATGTCTAGCAGCAACATCTATGGAACCATCTGGTTAGAGTGGAGTTTCTCAACTTAAGATGTGTGGACTTCAACTCCCAGAATTCCCAGGTCAAGACCCAGATGTCCAGAAGCAGCATTTATGGAACCATCTGGTAAGAGTTTCTCAATGTAATACATATGGACTTCAACTCCCAGAATTCCCTAGCCAACACCCAGATGTGCAGAAGCAACATCTATGGAACCATCTGGTTAGAGAGGTCCTTCTCAACTTATGATATGTGGACTTCAACCCCCAGAATCCCCCAGTCAAGACCCAGATGTCTAGCAGCAACGTCTACGGAACCATCTGATTAGAGATGGTGATTCTCAACTTAAGACGTGCAGACTTCAACTCCCAGAATAGTAGCCAAGGATGGGAAACACTGGATTAGAATAGCCCACACACCAGTCACATATATCACCAACCCTGATTAGACCTGCACAGATCTTCAGATGCACACATCTGGGCAACTAGAGTGGGAGATTCAACCCATTTTGTGTTGACCACGTTGCTAAGAAACCATGCCAATAAACTCATTGTAGTCGCTGTGATTCACGGCCATAATATGTCAACTGTCATCTTAACCAGCTGGGGAAATTTCCAGAAATTATTCATGATTGTGCTGGTTAGGCATGAACACAAGACTTGAGAAGGGGTTAATTTTCCCTGTGATGTCCTTTTTTTTTCAGTGAAATTGCACACAAAGACTAGGAAAACAACTGGTCAAGGAGCTGGTTTATAAGATTTGACGTACCTGTGGGTCAAGTTCTCCACGTCGTTTGTAGATGGTTTTTTCCCCGGTCAGACTATCGATGATCTTGGCATCGTCCAATTCTCCAACGGCTTGGTGCCTTAACCACTGTCTTTCCTTTCCTTTGGCCTATAAAATACCATAATCGCCTTTAAGCCTATGTTCTGTTTTTTAATTTGTTTATTTATTTGACGGCGTATGTTCACCCAGTGGGCTAAGGCAACCCGTGTTCCAGATTCTGCAATCAGCCTTGGCACGGGTTCTTGAAAACGAACACATGAACAGGCAGGTCTGTCTATCGAAGGAAAAGCAACGTTCACCTCTATGTTTATGAAATACATTCTTTTTCAGGCTCCAGATCACGCCCGGGACACGGACCGTGAAATGCTAGAATGGAATCAAAGACCTGTTTTTGACAACCTGGGTAATTCCCGCACGCTGACAAACGGGGGTTTACCGAGTCGATAAATCCCATTTTAGCAAACAAAACCTAAGCTCAGAAAATTAGCTTAGGAGTGGCCTATATATGGAACGATGCATATAACATACACAGGTTTTGAGCCTTTGATTTGTGGCTGACAGGCAGATGAAGGGAAGTAAATAGCAGAAGGCAAAGAAATTTCATGTTGATGGAAAGTACATCTAATTGCCCTCCATACCCTTGGCAGCAAGAATGGGTATTGTTAAAAAACAAAACTAAAGGAATGTCCCATGGGAAGACTACTACTTTCAGGGTCTTAGTAGAAGGATGGATGAGGTTTTGTTCATAAGTAACCCAAGATCAGAGGTTAGAAAGGTGGAAATTGGAGAAAATGTGGGTTCTGTGAGGAAGATTTATAATGGATTGGTAAATATTTTGATCGTTACGCAATTAATGCTAATGTGGGAAATACTATTTTTAACTATATGACTGCTACTTCCGAGTATAGGATTGTATTTTGATAAGATTATTATGAATGTGATTATTATTATTATTGATCAAAGCACAATCAGCCAGATGTTCAGACTGGATTTGGCATTTTTGTCTCCCTATCAAGTCCTTCCCAAGGACCTGGGATAGGCAGATGTGGATTTTTGATGGTATTACAGATCCCGTTGCAGGATGGAAGCAGTTCCTAGTAAGGCCGCCTTTTGCAATTGACTAATGGCAAATTTGTCAATGCCGACGATGGTGTTCAAGTGGTGCTCCAGTTGTTTTGGGATTGCATTATTATTATTATTATTATTATTATTGATCAAAGCACAGTCAGCCAGATGTTCAGACTGGATTTGGCATTTTTGTCTACCTATCGAGTCCTTCCCAAGGACCTGGGATAGGCAGATGTGGATGTTTGATGGTATTACAGATCTCATCGCAGGATGGAAGCGGTTCCTAGTAAGGCCACTTTTTGCAATTGACTGATGGCGAATTTGTCAATGCCGACGATGGTGTCCAAGTGGTGCTCCAGTTGTGTTGGGATTGCACCCAAGGCGCCTATGACTATTGGTACTACCCTTGCTTGCTTGTGCCACAGTCTTTCTATTTCTATTTGTAGGTCTTTGCATTTTGTGATCTTCTCCAGTTCTTTCTCGTCTATTCTGCCATCTCCAGGCACTGCCCACGTCCACTATTCAGACTTTTTTGTCTTTCTTATCGACAATTGTTAAGTCAGGGTGTTATGTTCCAGGTTGTTGTTGTTATTATTATTATTATTGACCTAATGATGCAGTTGTTACAGAACAAGGTCGTCATCCAGGCCTCAGTTCTGCACCTTACAACACGGGTAGAACAACACACCTACATTCTCTCTCTCTCTCTCTCTCTCTCTCTCTCTCTCTCTCTCTCTCTCTCTCTCTCTCTCTCTCTCTCTCTCTCACACACACACACACACACACCACACACACACACACACACACACACACACACATCACAATGAGTGCATCAGAAAGCTAGCAGGACATGTCTTTCCACGTTTCACGTTTCTCTTTTTTGTTTTTCTTTGAAGAAGTTTCAAACCTGGGAACTTCCCGTTTGCAAGAAGCAGCACCCCCACCGCAGACGGCGCGTGATCTCAGCTGCGAAGGAACAACGGGATCCCTACTTCTTCTTCTTCCCCACCCCAGACAAGAAATAAACAATGGTTTAGGTCAAAAAGGGAGCCTCTTCCTTGTCTCGACGTTCCAGGCAGCAGGGGACGGTCTGTTTGCACATTTCCTAGGAAGACAATGCAGACTCAGGAAGTGAGCTGGAAAAATGTTCCCCTTGAACTCTCGACAGCCTTTTGCGAGCCGAAAAGGAAGACGGATGTACGTCCTTGGCGGACAATGCTGTAAAGATTCCTGATGGGTTCAGAAGAGACACGGTCCGGATGGAGCAGACTCGGCTTGGTCAAGTTTAATGAAAGGTCTAGCCTAACGAAAAGGTCAATAGTGCCTTGGTAAGAACACACCTGGAATAAACATCTGTGGAGGCTCTCCGTCATCCGGGTCCATGGTTGTCCCAAAGGTGCTTTTTTCCAGGAGGCAACTGGACTGTCTTGTGTTTCTTTGAAGAGGTTTCCCTTCTCATCCCAGAAGCTTCTTCAGCTCGGACTCTGAATCCTTCCCTTCCCCGCCATCCAGTCAGAGCTGAACAAGTTTCTGGGATGAGAAGGGAAACCTCTTCAAAGAAACACAAGACAGTCCAGTTGCCTCCTGGAAAAAGTGCCATGAGACACACCTGGAATGTTGCATCCAGTTTTGGTCACCACGATGTAAAGAAGATGTTGAGACTCTAGAAAGAGTGCAGAGAAGAGCAACAAAGATGATCAAGGGACTGGAGGCTAAAACATACAAGGAAAGGTTGCTGGAATTGGGTCTGTCTAGTTTAATGAAGAGAAGGACCAGGGGGGACAGGATAGCAGCCTTCCAGTATCTCAGGGGCTGCCTCAAAGAAGAGGGAGTCAAGCTGTTCTTCAAAGCGCCTGAAGGCAGGACAAGAAGCAACGGATGGAAACTCATCAAGGAGAGAAGCAACCTGGAACTAAGGAGAAACTTCCTGACAGTGAGAACAATTAAGCAGTGGAACAACCTGCCTCCAGAAGCGGCGAATGCTCCAACACTGGAAGTTTTAGAGAAGAGACTGGACAGTCATTTGTCTGAAATGGTGTAGGGTTTCCTGCCTGAGCAAGGGGTTGGACTAGATGACCTCCAAGGTCCCTTCCAACTCCCGTTATTCTCTTAAGTGCGAGTTGCCCGCTTCTTCCTAATGGCCTGGAACATCTCTAGTGCTCGGTGCTCCCTCAGCTTGCTTGTTTTCTTGCCGACATTCCATAGCACTGAGGATGTTACCTAGTTTGGTCATGAAACGTCTGCAAGGAGACAAGCAAGCTCAGAGAGCACCAAGGACTTCACTGTCCTCCTCCTCCTCCTCCTCCTCCTCCTCCTCCTCCTCCTCCTCCTCCTCCTCCTCCTCCTCTCCCTCTCCACAAACCCTACGACCTTCTAGCACGGATGACGTTCCCTAGTTGGGTCACAAAACATCTGCAAGGAGCAGATAAGGAGGGAGACCCAGGCGACACAGTGTTGAATAACTGGCGGTTGTATAAATATTTATAGAGGTATATACCGAGAAGGTTAGATAAACAAAAGTATTAATGTAAGAGAAAATTAATCTTACTGTATATAATACAGATAGGGAAAGTTGGAGAGAGGAGTTGCTCGGACATCACCCCTGAATTGTATCTGAAGAGGGATGAGAGGGAGGAAAGGAGAGGTGAGAGAAAAGAGTAAAGGAGGGGAGAAGGAAGTAGGAAGGTCGGAGGAGAAGAGGAGAAGTGGGGAGAAAGGGGAGGAGAGGGGTGAAGGAAAGAGAAGAGGAGAAGAGGGAAGTAGGGAAGAGAAGAAAGGGAGAAAGAAGGTAGAGAAGGAGGAGTGTGGATACAGCGAAAGGGGAAATGGGCGAGCAACATCAAAAGTCCTGTGTATGTATTTATTTCCTTTTATTAAAAGTATCTTATATATGAAGGTTAAAAGAATGTATGTTAACATCTGATAAATATTACGGTATGTGTATGGGGGAGAGTTTGGGAAAATAAAAAATAAAAAATTATTAAAAAGAAAGAAAGAAAGAAACATCTGCAAGGAAACCAGTGAGGACCTCTGGTTTCCATCCTGAGCTGCAAGTATTCTCCTTTCTTGGCCATCTTCTGGTCTTCCTAAGAGCGTTCTGGATACCAACATCTGAACCATCACATAAGAGCTAGAGATTTGAAACTGAAAAGCACGTCTAGGCTGATATGTGGCCAGACAAGACCCTGGATTGGATGGCCATCGTCTTCTTAATACAAGCAGAGGATCTGCAGCATTGTACGTGGAGCCTTTTCCCCCCACCTAAAATAAGATGCGTTATTTTATCTGGGATTGGCGCCAGGTGTTTTTTTTTTTTACCCTTTACAAAGTAGAAGTTAGATTTTATTTCATTTAAAAAAGAAAAAGAAAAAAAAAGATAATTGCATATGTCCAACACTCATCATGCTGCGCGTTACAGATGGAGTACAGGCTGAACAAATGGCGGTCTCGCTGCAGGAGTCAATGATGCGGCAGTGATATATCAGCCCGCGGAGATATAAATCAAGCTTTCTTTCAAAACAGCAACTTCTAGACTGCAATTGCCTCCTTGCGTTTGAGGCCCAAACTTGTTTAAACCTGGCTTACCCTTGTCCTGAGTATCAATCATTCATGATCGTATTTATTTACTACCCGTTTTTTTTTCAAGGTCATCTGAGTAGGATACACTGGATTTAGACAACATTACAGCGTACAGTCTGAGGACTCTTTGGTGCTTTCTGAGCTTGGCTCTTCCCTTGCAGATGTTTCATTAGCGCATTGATGAGGTTCCCTAGTTGGGTCATGCAACGTCTGCAAGAAATCCACCAAGCTCAGAGAGCACCATGGATCCCACAGTCCTCCTCCTCCTCCTCCTCCTCCTCCTCCTCCTCCTCCTCCTCCTCCTCCTCCTCCCCTTCCAGCACTGATGATGTTCCCTAGTTGGGTCATGCAACGTCTGCAAGAAATCCACCAAGCTCAGAGAGCACCATGGACCCCACAGTCCTCCTCCTCCTCCTCCTCCTCCTCCTCCCCTTCCAGCACTGATGATGTTCCCTAGTTGGGTCATGCAACGTCTGCAAGAAATCCACCAAGCTCAGAGAGCACCATGGACCCCACAGTCCTCCTCCTCCTTCTCCCCTTCCTCCCCTTCCAGCACTGATGATGTTCCCTAGTTGGGTCATGCAACGTCTGCAAGAAATCCACCAAGCTCAGAGAGCACCATGGACCCCACAGTCCTCCTCCTCCTCCTCCTCCTCCCCTTCCAGCACTGATGATGTTCCCTAGTTGGGTCATGCAACGTCTGCAAGAAATCCACCAAGCTCAGAGAGCACCATGGACCCCACAGACCTCCTCCTCCTCCTCCTCCTCCCCTTCTAGCACTGATGATGTTCCCTAGTTGGGTCATGCAACATATGCAAGAAATCCACCAAGCTCAGAGAGCACCAAGGACCCCACAGTTCTCCTCCTTCTCCCCTTCCTCCCCTTCTAGCACTGATGATGTTCCCTAGTTGGGTCATGCAACGTCTGCAAGAAATCCACCAAGCTCAGAGAGCACCAAGGACCCCACAGTTCTCCTTCTCCTCTTCCTCCCCTTCTAGCACTGATGATGTTACCTAGTCAGATGATGAAACGTCTGCAAGAAAACAAGCAAGCTCAGAGAGCACCCAGGACCACCACCACTATCATCTCCTCCTCCTCCTCCTCCTCCCCTTGTCCTCTTCTAGATGCTCCCTAGTTGGGTAATAAAAACAACGAAGCTCAAAGAGCACAAAGGACCCGTCACGTCAACCCTAAGCTACAAATATTCTCCTTTGTTAGCATACAACTTACTTAACAATACTTGGAGTCTAGTGTTCAGGCTGTAATGCTTACGACAGCGTTAAGACCCAGCATTAAGGTCATTTATTTGTTTGTCAGCTTTTCATCATCCCATTGCATCCTGCGATCCCCCACATAACAAGCCCTATTTAGTTAGGCCACTATTGCTAGAAAACTTCAGGTGGGACCTCGCAAAGAGATAGTTGATTAACCCCCTCGGAGGGATCTTTGCAGCTTTCTATTTCCAAAAAAACCCCACTTCCTCCTGCTCAGAACGTGAAAGCAAGTGATTTCTTAAAACACAGTGGAGGGAGGTCACCTGTGCAAAAGGCTGGAGGATGCAGGAGGAGAGGAAAAAAACACAGATCAAAATGAACAACACAATTCTTACCTGTAAGTTATCCAGAATAATTCGGAGGGACTGAACCTGCCTTCGAACAGCGCCAGAAAACCTCTCGTAAGTTGAGGCGTCGTATTCGCTCATCTGGATCTCTTTTAATCTGAAGCCAAGCAATATGGAAGTGAAGGAAAACTGGTTCTTTTCTACAGATCAGATAGACAGATAGATGGATAGACAGACAGGAGGAAGGAAGGAAGGAAGGAAGGAAGGGAGGAAGGAAGGGAGGAAGGAAGGAAGGAAGGAAGGAAAGAAGGAAGGAAGGAAGGAAAGAAGGAAGGAAGGATGAGGGAAGGAAGAAAAGATGACGGAAGGAAGGAAAGGTGGGTGAGGGAAGGAAGGAAGGAACAGATACAGATAGATGGAAAGACAGATAGAAGGAAGGAAGGAAGGAAGGAAGGGTGGGTGAGGGAAGGAAGGAAGGAACGAAAAGGAAGGAAGGGTGAGGGAAGGAAGGAAAGGGGAAGGAAGGAAGGGGGAAGGAAGGAAGGAAGGAAAGAAGGAAGGAAGGAAAGAAGGAAGGAAGGATGAGGGAAGGAAGAAAAGATGACGGAAGGAAGGAAAGGTGGGTGAGGGAAGGAAGGAAGGAACAGATACAGATAGATGGAAAGACAGAAGGAAGGAAGGAAGGAAGGAAGAAAGGAAGGGTGGGTGAAGGAAGGAAGGAAGGAACGAAAAGGAAGGAAGGGTGAGGGAAGGAAGGAAAGGGGAAGGAAGGAAGGGGGAAGGAAGGAAGGAAGGAAGGAAGGAAGGGGGAAGGAAGGAAGGAAGGAAGGAATCAGCACTAAAGAAAGGGGAAGGCAAACACAGAAACAGGGAGGCTCACCTCTGCTTAAAGGCCTTTTCGCCCATCTCTCTGGCGGCCTTTTTCACCTCTTCGGGTACCGCGTCTTTCTCGGCTTGAGAGATCTGGTACACCTGGTGACCGGCATCCAGCCGATAGGGACCCCCTTTGCCTCCCAAGCCTGCGGTGTCTCTCCCACCTGGAAAAGAATTCCCAAGGAGTGGACGGCCGTTTGCTTATTTCATTTGCCCAGCTTGCAAATTATGAACGAAAGCTAGGGGGCAGCAAAGGGTGAGCGTTTTCTGTCTCTCTGGGTCGCCACCTAGTGGCCATTTGGATTCTGCACAACCCAGGCCTGAGAGCCTTAACGCTTTCAGAGCAAGGAAATTACTGGAGACTCTGATACCGTAGACTCGATGGCACCAACAGAAGGCAATAGTTGTAGCTGAGGGTTGAATTGTGAGGACCTTGGTGCTCTCTGAGCTTGTGGTTGTCTTGCAGACGCTTCAGGACCAAACTAGGTAACATCATCATTGCTTCACTGATGATGTTTCCTATTTGGGCTAACCCCACTCCCTTCTAGCACGGATGATGTTACCTAGTTTGGTCATGAAACATCTGCAAGAAAACCACCAAGCTCAGAGATCACCAAACATCCCCAGTTGTTGTTGTTGTTGTTGTTGTTGTTGTTGTTGTTGTTGTTGTTGTTGTTGTTGTTGTTGTTCTTCTTCTTCTTCTTCTTCTTCTTCTTCTTCTTCTTCTTCTTCTTCTTCTTCTTCTTCTTCTTCTTCTTCTTCTTCTTCTTCTTCTTCTTCTTCTTCTTCTTCTTCTTCTTCTTCCTCTTCCTCCCCCTCCTGCTCCTTCTTCTTCCTCCTTCTGCTCCTGCTTCTTCTTCCTCCTTCTCCTTTTCCTCCTCCTTCTTCTTGTTCTTCTTGTTCTCCTCCTCCTCCTCCTCTCTGCATACTCCCCTCCCTTCTATCACCTGATGATGTTACCTAGTTGGGTCATGAAACATCTGCAAGAAAACCACCAAGCTCGGAGAGCACCGAGGAGCTTCACGATTCAACCCTGAGCTACAAATATTGTCTTCATGTCCAAACTAGGTAACATCATCACTGAGGCACACCCTCCTAGAATGGATGATGTCACCTAGATTGGTCATGAAACATCTGCAAGGAACCCACCAAGTTCAGAGGGCACCAAGGACCCCCAAACCCAACTGTCCTTTATGCCACAGAATTAGGTTGAAGCTACACGCACAGGAATGAAAAAATGATTTCGTACCTGTCCCACCAGCCCAAGTGTTTCCTCCAACATGGGGGGCGTTGTCTGGGTCTATCTTCCCATGTTTAGGGGACTTGACGTCCAAACCACTGTCTCTCTGGATGGTGATCTGTTTGAGGGAATGCAACAGGTGAAGCCGAGAATTAGAGGAGAAGCCATCTGGCCACATTTAGGAGACAGACATGGGACAACCTTGACCGAGAAGTAGTAATTCCTTGGCCTAAAAGAACCAATGGCCCGATACATCAATAAACAGGTTCTTCAGAAATAGTCTCCTACCCCCTCTCTCTCAGCCCAAATCACCTCACAGGGTTGTTGTGAAAGAAAAAAAAGGCAGATTTTTTTTAATGTGGACCAGTGTGCTCATTGTAAAAATGACAATAAAGATTCTCTTCTCTCCTCTTTTCTCTTCTCTTCTCTTCTCCTCTATTCTATTCTATTCTATTCTATTTCTTATTCTATTCTATTCTATTCTATTTCTTATTCTGTTCTGTTCTGTTCTATTCTATTCTATTCTATTCTATTCTATTCTATTCTATTCTATTCTATTCTATTCTATTCTATTCTATTCTATTCTATTCCATTCCATTCCTTAATTCCTATTCTATTCTATTCTATTCTATTTCTTATTCTATTCTATTCTATTTCTTATTCTATTCTATTCTATTTCTTATTCTGTTCTATTCTATTTCTTATTCTATTCTATTCTATTCTATTCTATTTCTTATTCTGTTCTGTTCCGTTCCGTTCCATTCCATTCTATTCTACACTATTCTATTTCTTATTCTGTTCTGTTCTGTTCTATTCTATTCCATTCCTTAATTCCTATTCTATTCTATTCTATTCTATTCTATTCTATTCTATTCTATTCTATTCTATTCTATTCTATTCTATTCTATTCTATTCTATTCTACAATCTATTCTATTCTACAATATTCTATCCTATCTTATCCTATCCTAAAAAAAACCCAGCAGTCCATCAAGTCTGCCCTTTGAGTTTGTTGGTTTCCTTTTGCTCTCTTTTATAACTTATTCTTATCACCCATTCATTTATTATTTTTAATTATTCAATTTTATTTACAGGTAGCCCTCAGCGTATGGCCACCACTGAGCCCAAAATCTGTGTTGCTAAGTGAAACAGTTGCTAAAGTGAATTTTGCCCCATTGTACGACTTTTCTTGCCACCGCTGCTGAGGGAATCCCTGCAATTGTTTAGGTGTCTCATTCCTGAAACATCTTCTCTGCCTGAGTCTCCGCCTCTCCACTCCGAAACTGCAATTTTAAGAACTGTGGGTACTCCTCGCTTAACGACCGGTGGCTTAGCCACCGTTGGAAGTTTCTACGGACCCCTGAAAAGGTATCTGAGACCTAGTTTTGAAGTGCTAATGGCTACCCAGCATTTAGGGGGGGGGGCTTGGCAATCAGGCTGCCTTTGCAACCGTTTGCAACGTCCCATTGTCCCCTTATTTTTTTAGTGATTTAGTGATCACGTTATTCTTCGCTTCATTTTTCCGGCGTTTATTTTTATTTCCTGGCCAAAAAAATAACAACAAAAAAAACCCGGCCCTCAAATAAAATGGATCTGCTTAATCCCCGTAACATATGCTCAACAATTGCTCCAAAAAAGGTAATAAAATCAGGTTTGATCACACTGGCTGAGGAATTCTGGGAGTTGAAGTCCACAAGTCATCAAAGGGCCAAGTTTGAAGGCCCCTGTCTTAAATCTAACCAACAAAATGGAGGCTGGCTGAGGAATTCTGGGAGTTGAAGTCCACAAGTCATCAAAGGGCCAAGTTTGAAGGCCCCTGTCTTAAATCTAACCAACAAAATGGAGGCTGGCTGAGGAATTCTGGGAGTTGAAGTCCACAAGTCATCAAAGGGCCAAGTTTGAAGGCCCCTGTCTTAAATCTAACCAACAAACTGGAGGCTGGCTGAGGAATTCTGGGAGTTGAAGTCCACAAGTCATCAAAGGGCCAAGTTTGAAGGCCCCTGTCTTAAATCTAACCAACAAACTGGAGGCTGGCTGAGGAATTCTGGGAGTTGAAGTCCACAAGTCATCAAAGGGCCAAGTTTGAAGGCCCCTGTCTTAAGTCTAACCAACAAAATGGAGGCTGGCTGAGGAATTCTGGGAGTTGAAGTCCACAAGTCATCAAAGGGCCAAGTTTGAAGGCCCCTGTCTTAAATCTAACCAACAAACTGGAGGCTGGCTGAGGAATTCTGGGAGTTGAAGTCCACAAGTCATCAAAGGGCCAAGTTTGAAGGCCCCTGTCTTAAATCTAACCAACAAACTGGAGGCTGGCTGAGGAATTCTGGGAGTTGAAGTCCACAAGTCATCAAAGGGCCAAGTTTGAAGGCCCCTGTCTTAAATCTAACCAACAAAATGGAGGCTGGCTGAGGAATTCTGGGAGTTGAAGTCCACAAGTCATCAAAGGGCCAAGTTTGAAGGCCCCTGTCTTAAATCTAACCAACAAAATGGAGGCTGGCTGAGGAATTCTGGGAGTTGAAGTCCACAAGTCATCAAAGGGCCAAGTTTGAAGGGCCCTGTCTTAAATCTAACCAACAAAATGGAGGCTGGCTGAGGAATTCTGGGAGTTGAAGTCCAGAAGTCATCAAAGGGCCAAGTTTGAAGACTCCTGCCCTAGAACAAGTACATTGCAGGTGCTTGACCTGGCCAGGTGATCCATTTTCTTCCTCTCAATTATGTGGGATTTGACATGTGTAAGTGGCTGTTAAACGGAAGCCAAAATTACAATCAGAGCATAATTCTCTAATATTTGAGGTTGTGTCGGGGGGGGGGGGGCGGTGTCGCTTGTGACCTTAAAGCCTAAAATTTATCAAAACACGTTTTGGTGATGTAAAATTACAATAAACATGAAACCTGGCAAGCATAAACCCCCAAGAACTGAAACCAAGAGCAATTCGCCCCTTGACTAACAGGGCAATGATTCACGCTGAATTTCGGGATTCGATTACAGTCGTAAGGTGAGGATGACCCATATTGCGGCTTCGAGGATATTCACCTTTGTTGGCCAGCAGAGGGCGCTAACGCCACTCGATAACCAAGAGAAAGAACGGGACAGACCAGCTGAGAAAGAGGAAAAGGCCGGCAGAAAATTTCGTTTTTCTCCCCCTTTTTTCTCTCGCTCTCCTCACGACCCAGGAAAGGCATTTGAGGACTCCCAAAGCAGGGGTGTGCAAGGTCCGACAAACGCAAAACCCTGCACACGAGGCGAGTCTTTGCTTTCTGCACCCTGATCGCCCCATTGGGTCTGAACGATGTGGAATGATGATGTTTTCTGAGAAGCAATCATTTTGTTAGAAAAGGCTTCTGAGTCCAACATGCAGAAAGAGAGAGGGAGAGGGAGAGAAAATGAAAGGGAGAGAGGGAGAGAAGGACAGAGGGGGAGAGAGAGGGAGAGGGAGGGAAAGCGAGAGAAAGAGAGGGAGAGGGAGAAGAGAGAGGGCGAGAGAGGGGGGAAAGGAAAGGGAGAGAGGGAGAAAAGGACAGAGGGGGAGAGAGGAAGAGAGAGAGAGGGAGAGGGAGGGAAAGAGATAGGAAGAGGGAGAAAAGGAGAGAGAGGGAGGGAGAGGGAGAGAAAATGAAAGGGAGAGAGGGAGAGAAGGACAGAGGGGGAGAGAGAGGGAGAGGGAGGGAATGCGAGAGAAAGAGGGAGAAAAGGAGAGAGAGGGAGGGAGAGGGAGAGAAAAGGAAAGGGACAGAGGGAGAGAAGGACAGAGGGGGAGAGAGGAAGAGAGGGAAAATGAGGGAGGGAGAGGGAGAGAGAGGGAGAAAAGGAAAGGGAGAGAAGGACAGAGGGGGAGAGAGGAAGAGAGGGAGAGGGAGGGAAAGAGAGAGAGGGAGAGGGAGAAAATGAAAGGGAGAGAGGGAGAGAAGGACAGAGGGAGAGGGAGAGAGAGAGGGAGGGAAAGCGAGAGAAAGAGGGAAAGGGAGAGAGGGGGGAAAGGAAAGGGAGAGAGGGAGAGAAGGACAGGGGGAGAGAGGGAGAGGGAGGGTAAGAGAGAGAGGAGAGAGAGGGGGAAAGGAAAGGGAGAGAGGGAGAGAAGGACAGAGGGGGAGAGGGAGAGGGAGGGAAAGAGAGAGAGGGAGAGGGAGAGAGGGGGGAAAGAAAGGGAGAGAGGGAGAGAAGGACAGAGGGGGAGAGAGGAAGAGGGAGGGTAAGAGAGAGAGAGGAGAGGGAGAAAAGGAAAGGGAGAGAAAGTGAGGGAGGGAGAGGGAGAGAGAGGGAGAAAAGGAAAGGGAGAGAAGGACAGAGGGGGAGAGAGGAAGAGAGGGAAAGCGAGGGAGGGAGAGGGAGAAAAGGAAAGGGAGAGAAGGACAGAGGGGGAGAGAGGAAGAGAGAGGGAGAGGGAGGGAAAGAGAGGGAGAGGGAGAGAGGGAGAAAAGGACAGAGGGGGAGAGAGGAAGAGGGAGGGAAAGAGAGAGGGAGAAAATGAAAGGAGAGAGGGAGAGAAGGACAGAGGGAGAGGGAGAGAGAGAGGGAGGGAAAGCGAGAGAAAGAGGGAGAGAGGGGGGGAAAGGAAAGGGAGAGAGGGAGAGAAGGACAGAGGGGGAGAGAGGAAGAGGGAGGGTAAGAGAGAGAGGGAGAGGGAGAAAAGGAAAGGGAGAGAAGGACAGGGGGAGAGAGGGAGAGGGAGGGAAAGAGAGAGGGAGAGGGAGAGAGGGGGGAAAGGAAAGGGAGAGAGGGAGAGGAGGACAGAGGAAGAGAGAGGAAGAGGGAGGGTAAGAGAGAGAGAGGGAGAGGGAGAAAAGGAAAGGGAGAGAGGGAGAGAAAGCGAGGGAGGGAGAGGGAGAGAGAGGGAGAAAAGGAAAGGGAGAGAAGGACAGAGGGGGAGAGAGGAAGAGAGAGAGGGAGAGGGACAAAAGGAGAGAAAGAGAGGGAGGGAGAGGGAGGGAGAGGGGGGAAAGGAAAGGGAGAGAGGGAGAAAAGGACAGAGGGGGTGAGAGGAAGAGGGAGGAAAGAGAGAGGGAGAAAATGAAAGGGAGAGAGGGAGAGAAGGACAGAGGGAGAGGAGAGAGAGAGGGAGGGAAAGCGAGAGAAAGAGGGAGAGAGGGGGGAAAGGAAAGGGAGAGAGGGAGAGAAGGACAGAGGGGGAGAGAGGAAGAGGGAGGGTAAGAGAGAGAGGGAGAGGGAGAAAAGGAAAGGGAGAGAAGGACAGGGGGAGAGAGGGAGAGGGAGGGAAAGAGAGAGGGAGAGGGAGAGAGGGGGGAAAGGAAAGGAGAGAGGGAGAGGAGGACAGAGGAAGAGAGAGGAAGAGGGAGGGTAAGAGAGAGAGAGGGAGAGGGAGAAAAGGAAAGGGAGAGAGGGAGAGAAGCGAGGGAGGGAGAGGGAGAGAGAGGGAGAAAAGGAAAGGGAGAGAAGGACAGAGGGGGAGAGAGGAAGAGAGAGAGGGAGAGGGACAAAAGGAGAGAAAGAGAGGGAGGGAGAGGGAGAGAGAGGGGGGAAAGGAAAGGGAGAGAGGGAGAGAAGGACAGAGGGTGAGAGAGGAAGAGAGGGAGAGGGAGAGAGAGAGAGAGAGAGAGAGAGAGAGAGAGAGAGAGAGAGAGAGAGAGAGAGAGAGAGAGAGAGAGAGAGAGAGAGAGAGTCTTTCAATTTTCAGATCTTGGTGGGGTGGTGAGGGTTCACCATGCCAGAGGTAAAGTCAGAGCTGAAAAGATGTCCTGCACAAAACTCTAGTGGGAAGGGATCTTGGAGGTCCACTAGTCCAACCCCGTGCTTAGGCAGAAGAGCCTGTATCAAGCTGAACAAGTGGCTGTGCAATCTCTTCTTGAAAACCTCCAGCGATGGAGCACCCACAACTTCTGAAGGCAAGCTGTTCCACTAACTATTCTCACTGTCAGGAAGTTTCTCCTTAGTTCCAGGTTGCTTCTCTCCTTGATGAGTTTCCATCTGTTGTTTCTTCTCCTGCCTTTAGGCGCTTTGGAGAATAGCTTGACTCCCTCTTCTTGAGGCAGCCCCTGAGATACTGGAACATCGGCTATCATGTCACCCCTCGTCCTTCCCCTTGTTAGACTAGATGTACCCAATTCCTGCAACTCTTTGTCCTATCCCAAAGGTGCTTTTTCAGAGGCAACTGGACTTCCTTTGTTTTCCTTTGAAGACGTTTCCCTTCTCATCCCAGAAGCTTCTTCAGCTCTGACTGGATGGTGGGGAATGGAAGGATTTATACTCCTTGCAGACAGCTGATCATTTGCATCCTTTTAGAGAGAAGACACAGATATGCCTCCAGGTGGCCTCAATGACTCTCTAAAAGGAGGCAAATGACCAGCGGTCTGCAAGGAGTATAAATCCTTCCATTCCCCACCAGTCAGAGCTGAAGAAGCTTCTGGGATGAGAAGGGAAATGTCTTCAAAGACAAAACAAGAAAGTCCAGTTGCCTCCTGAAAAAACACCTTTGGGACAACCAGGACCTGGAGGACTGAGAATCTCCATTGACATTCTTATTAGCCCTACTAACCACAAGGATTGATGTTCTTTCCTCTCATCTCTCCTTTCCTTTCCTCTCCCTTCTCTTGTCTTCTCCTTTCCTCTCCTCTCCTCTCCTTTCCTTCCCTTTCCTCTCGTCTCCTCTCCTTTCCTTTCCTCTCCTGTCTTCTCCTCTTCTCCTTTCCTTCCTCTCTTCTCCTTTCCTCTCATCTCCTCTCCTTTCCTTTCCTTTCCTCTCCTCTCTCTTCTCCTTTCCTCTCCTCTCCTTTCCTCTCCTCTTCTCCTTTCCTCTCTTCTCCTTTCCTCTCCTCTCTCTTCTCCTTTCCTCTCCTTTCCTCTCCTCTTCTCCTTTCCTTTCCTCTCTCTTCTCCTTTCCTCTTCTCCCCTTTCCTCTCTTCTTTCCTTTCCTCTCTTCTCCTTTCCTCTCATCTCCTCTCCTTTCCTTTCCTCTCCTTTCCCTCCCTTTCCTCTCGTCTCCTCTCCTTTCCTTTCCTCTCCTCTCCTCTTCTCTCCTGTTTTCTCCTCCTCTCCTCCTTTCTTCTCCTTTCCTTTCCTCTCCTGTCTTCTCCTCTCCTCTCCTCCTCTTTCTTCTCCTTTCCTTTTCTCTCGTCTTCTCCTCTCCTTTTCTCTCCTCTCCTGTTTTCTCCTCTCTCCTCTACTCCTCTTTCTTCTCCTTTCCTCGCCTGTCTTCTCCTTTCTTCTCCTTTCCTCTCTTTTCCTCTTTTCTCCTTTCCTTTCCTCTCTTCTCCTTTCCTTTCCTCTCCTCTTTTCTCCTCTCCTCTGTACTCTATTCCAGGAAATTATTTCATGCTCTGCTTTAGTTTCCAAGCGAAACACTAGGGAGTCTCTAATATTCAAAATCCTTCTTCTCACCTGCACGGGCCTGCCATCTTCTTGGCCAATCATGGTTCTCCATTCTTGGAGGGATTTCTCCAGGCTTGCTAGATTGGTTTCCCACAGTCTGACGTTGCCCCCCATGTCTACAGTCACCACTCCGTTTTTCCCCAGTGAAGCCAACAACGCGTCCGTGTCTGAAATCGTGGCTAGCCAGGATGTGTACGGAGACAGATTCGTGGATCTGAAAAACCAAAAGAAGCTGCTGTATAAACTGTAGCACTTTCTGGGTTGTTGGTTTTTTAAAAAAAAAACAAAACAAAAAACAAAAAAACTATTGAAAACGATATTTTTCTGTAGATCCCACAACCCCAATCGTTGATGTGAGCTGTTTTGCGGAACGAAATAAGAATTACCTGGGAATAGGTATATATTTCACTTTCTTGGTTGTAAGATCTGCAATTTCCAAGTATCCAGCCGTTTCGGGAGGCGTAACGTCTGCAAACAGAAAAGTTTGGGAGAGATCTTATCATCCTAACTCATCTTCCCAATAAATCACACCTCTGTCGTGCTAATACATTTTATCGGGCGGGCTACTAGAAATGATAGGAAAAAACTCACAAATTATTCCCACAGCGAGTTATATAAGGGAAGGAAACAGAGCCAGGCGTTTTACTCAGTTGAATGCTGAAATATATAAACAGATAGTCCTCGACTCACAACAGTTCACTTAGTGACTGCCACCAAAGATACAACGGCACTGAAGAACGTGACTTATGACCTATTGTCACACTTACGACCCTGGCAGCATCCACAGGGTCACGTGATCTGAATTCAGAGGCTTGGCAACTGGCATGTACTGACGACGGTTGCAGAGGCCTGGGGTCACGTGATCCCCTTTTGTGACCTTCTCACAAGGAGAGTCCAGGGGGAAGCCAGATTCACTTCACAACCCTGTTACTAAATTAACAACTTACGTGTTTCACTAGAGGTTGTAAAACGGGACAAACTTTGCTTAACTTGTCTCACTTACTAACCAGAAACTGTCATTGTAAGTCAAGGAAGACCTGTAACTCGAATTATTTCTGCGGTTCAGCTATTTAAGGGAAGGAAAGGAGGCAGGTTGAAAGCTGCAATATAAATAAACACGAATAAAAGGTTAATCAAGCCTGAGCTGCAGTCCCTTTCAACCACTCATCGCAAGGGCTGGCTGGGAAACGTATTTAAGGAGCATTTTTGACAGCTCTAGAGCAGCGGTTCTCAACCTTTTCCGGGGCTCGACCCCGGCCCGCATTGCGCATGCGCGGCGCAACGGGCGCATCGCAACGGGCGCATCGCAAAGGGGGAAAAAATGGCCGACCAAAAAAAAATTGCCGGACCCGCATCGCGCATGCGTGACATGACGGCCCACATCGCAAAGGGGGAAAAAAATGGCAGACCAAAAAAAAATAATAAATGGCCGACCCAAAAAATAAATGGCCGACCAAAAAAAAAAATGGCGGGCCCGCATGGCGCATGCGCGGCACGACGGCCCGCATCACAAAGGGGGAAAAATGGCGGACCAAAAAAAAAAATGGCCGACCCCCAAAAAATATATGGCGGGCCCGCATCGCGCATGCGTGGCGGCCTGCATCGCAAAGGGGAAAAAAATGGCGGACCAAAAAAAATGGTGGACCAAAAAAAAAATGGCGGGCCCGCATCGCGCATGCATGGTGCGACAGCCCGCATCACAAAGGGGGGAAAATGGCGGACTAAAAAAAATATGGCCGACAAAAAAAAAATATGGCGGGCCCGCATCGCGCATGCGCGGCGCAACGGCCCGCATCGCAGAGGGGAAAAAAAATGGCGGACCAAAAAAAAATATTAAAAAAATGGCGGACTGCGGTGTTTGGCGACCCCCGTGAAATGGTCGTTCGACCCCAAATGGGGTCACGACCCAAAGGTTGAGAACCGCTGCTCTAGAGAAAAAAAAAGGGAAGAGCCAGAGAGAGAGAGAGACGCTGAGATAAATGAGTTCAAGATTCTGTTTCCCCCCCTCTTTTGCAGCATAAGTGTCCTGGTTCCGACCGATGAAACCCTTCAAAGAACTTCGAGGCATTAAAGAATCTTTATTTCGAGTAGCATAACAACATCGGCACTAACACAATTGAAGCCAAAATCTGAGTTCCCCTCACCTGAGCACACAGTATCGAAGCACAATTCCCTCCTCCAATTAACAGTCATAAATCACATTCCCCCAATTCGTTTGAAATGCAGGCCTTCCCTCCAGTTCTCCAGCCCGCCAATTCTTACCATCTCTTATTTCCATCACCTTGGTTCTCGCGCTAGGCCCAGTATTGTTATGTCTATCTAAACTCATGCACATTCCTCCCCCACCCCAACATCATCTAACTCTAAAATATAAGAAGAAAATGGTTGCATCTGTAACTGTTGTCAAAGCAAAAACATCCGAAGTTAGCAGCGTTGACAATAAGAGATTATAAAGAGCACAAGCACGGCATTTCGATGGCATGAACATTGGATTTTTCCCTTCGTGACCACAGAGGCCACTAATCCTTAATTCCTCTGAAATGGAAACTACAAGAGACAAATGACTCACCTTTTCAGCAATGGGCTTAATAGACCTGTGTTGCTTCTCTGGGTCATATATGTGTGTGTATGTGGTGGGTTGTTAAGCCAGTAACAGGGTTGTTACTCCCCCCCATTGACTTTGCTTATGAGAAGGTCGCAAAAGGGGATCACGTGACCCTGGGGCTGCTGCAACCGTCGTAAGTACAAGCCAGTTGCCAACTGTCTGAATTTTGATCACGTGACTGTGGAGGTACTGCAACGTTTGTGTGAAAAAACGGTCCTAACTCCCTTTTTCGGTGTCCTTGGGATGCCGAAGAGTCACTAAATGAATGCTTGTAAGTGGAGGACTTTGTGTCTATGAGGTGGGGAAAGGCTGGAGGGAGAAGTCACGCTATTGTCGCCAGTTCGATGGGACCTGAGGAATGTAGGACACAAGGAAAAGAAGACGTTGTGTTACCTTTCGGATAGAGCTCCTTCAGAGGCACGTCTCCGGGGGCTAAGATCCTCACCACTTGGTTCGCGGCAGCCAGGGTGACACAATTGGTGTGCTTTGCCGTGCCGCCTCGGCTTCCTCTCCCATAGTAAAGTGGGTCAGCGGGTGAATGTGGTCGACTGCTCAGGGGGGAGCCTCTCCTGCAGCTGAAGACCTCGTTGGGGGACTGTGGTGCACAAGGCGCGCGTGGCGGTTACGTGACATTGCGTCCCGTTAAAAATCAAATGAAATAGAGAGAAAAAGAGAAAGAGAGAATAAAGAGAGAAAAAAAGAAAAAGAGAAGGAGACTGAGAAAAAGAGGAAGGGAGGGAGGGAGAGAGGAAGGAAGGTAAGGAGGCAGGGAAGGAAAGAAGGAAGGTGGGAGGGAGGGAAGGTGGGAGAGAGGAAAGCAGGGAAGGAAGAAAGGAAGAAGTGGGGAGGCAAGGAAGGAGGGAGGGAGGAAGATGGGAGGGCAGGAAGGAAGGAAGGCGGGAGGGAGGGAGGGAAGGAAGGAGGGAGGGAAGGAAGAAAGGGAAGGAGGGAGGGAGGCAAGGAAGGAGGGAAGGGAGGGAGATGGGAGGGCAGGAAGGAAGGGAGGGAGGGAAGGTGGGAGGGAAGGAGGGAGGAAGATGGGAGGGCAGGAAGGAAGGAAGGAAGGAAGGCAGGAGGGAGGGAGGGAAGGAAGGAGGGAGGGAAGAAAGGGAAGGAGGGAGGGAGGCAAGGAAGGAGGGAAGGGAGGGAGGGAGATGGGAGGGTAGGTAGGAAGGAAGGCAGGAGGAAGGAAGGAAGGTGGGAGGGAGGGAGGGAAGGAAGGCGGGAGGGAGGGAGGGAAGGAAGGAAGGGAAGGAGGGAGGGAGGCAAGGAAGGAGGGAAGAGAGGGAGGGAGATGGGAGGGCAGGAAGAAAGGAAGGCAGGAGGGAGGAAGGGAAGATAGGCGGGAGGGAGGGAGGGAAGGCAGGAGGGAGGGAAGGAAAAAAGGGAAGGAGGGAGGGAGGCAAGGAAGGAGGGAAGGGAGAGAGGGAGATGGGAGGGCAGGAAGGAAGGGAGGGAGGGAAGGTGGGAGGGAGGGAAGGAGGGAGGGAGGAAGATGGGAGGCGATGAAGAAAGGAAGGAAGGAAGATGGGAGGGAAGAAAGGAAGGCAGGCAAGCCATTTTAAAACAGATTAAACCTTAATTTAACCCCTGCAGTTTACAAACAAATTTCTCCAGGCTTTTTCATTGAAATATATTCCAGGATGCTGGACAACTTGCCCAGATTCCATTCTTTGTCTAAACGAGGCATCCCAGAGCAGGCACGAGGTTGACCTTCACGACCACCAGGGGAAAGCACATAATCAGGGAGGCAGGACTTTCAAAAACCCCATGGAAGAAAAGCCCTTTCCCCAAAGGCCTACCATGAGATCCGGGAATCCAATCACCACCGTTGCGTAATCTTCCTGGCTGGAGAAGACCCGGTTGGGGGCGCTGATTTTCTGCTCAATGGCTCGGCTTAAGTTCTCGGAAGATAGCGGATCCCGAGAAACAGCCCGGGGCACGTAGCTTTCAAGGACTGGGAAGAAGAGCACAGCAAACAAACCAACAAACACAAGAGATCATCTGGACCCAAACCATCCATTGAAGCAAACGGCGGGGCTGATGTCTTGCGTTACTTACAGTTAAGGGGGAATCGAAAGTATCAATCTGAACATCTCTCGGAACAGATTTTTTGGGTAGATATTACCTTCAGTTTTGTTTTTTTTCTTTAATGTTTTAAATTAGCCTCCCTATCACCAGAGCTTTGAAGCAGACATTCATCGTTGTGCATGCAACACTCCGATGAACAAAACCAGGCACTCCACAATCGATAGAAATTAAAATGAAAAGGAACAGGCTTTCTATGAAATAGGGCAGTGGATTTATGGCAGGGGTCTTCAAACCTGGCCCCTTTAAGATTTCTAGACTTCAACTCCCAGAATTCCTCAGCCAGCACAAGTCTTAAAGGGGCCAGGTTTGAAGACCCCTGATTTACAGTATCTCAGTAGGGACCCAACATCATTTGCTGGACTTCGGTTAGCGAGGTGTGCGACTACAATGGAGCCCCAAATTTCCATCGCTAAATGAAGCATTGTGCTGCTAATGGAGTCTCTTCTGCTGCTAATGGAGTCTCTGCTCACAGTCACTCATGCCCTTATCACCTCAAGGCTTGACTACTGCAATGCTCTCTACATGGGGCTACCTTTGAAAAACATTCGGAGACTTCAGGTAATGCAGAATGCAGCCGTGGAAGCAGTGTTGGGCTTGCCCAGAAATGCCCACATTTCGGCATCACTCCGCGAGCTGCATTGGCTGCCAATTGGTCTCCGAACGCAATTCAAAGTGTTGGTTATGACCTATAAAGCCCTACATGGCACCGGACCAGGTTACTTGCGGGACCGTCTGCTGCCCCATGAAACCCAGCGACCGGTTAGGGCCCACAGAGTCGGCCTTCTCCAGGTCCCGTCAGCCAGACAGTGTCGCCTGGCGGGGCCTAGGGGAAGAGCCTTCTCTGTTGCGGCCCCGGCCCTCTGGAACCAACTTCCCCCGGAGATCCGTGTCGCCCCCACCCTCTTCGCCTTTCGTAAACTGCTTAAAACACACCTCTGCCAGCAGGCCTGGGGCAGTTAACATCTTGCCCCTAGCCAGTGTATGTTTGTGTGTATGTTTGTTGAATAATTGGCTTTCTTTTAACTTAGGGGTTTTTATATACCGGTATGTATTTTAACTGGTGATTTGTATTTATGTTGTGAGCCGCCCTGAGTTCTCTGGAATAGGGCGGCATAGAAGTCAAATCAAATAAAATAAACAAATAAACCTGGCTTCCCCCACTGGGTTTGCTGGGCGGGAGGTGGCCAAAGCGGGTCAAGTGACTCACGGGGACACTGCGACTGTCGTAAATACGAGTCAGTTGCCCAGCGTCTGGATTTTGATCCCGCGACCGGGGGGGGGGGGAAATGCTACAACGGTCACAAGTGGGAAAACTGGTCATAAATTGCTTTTTTCAGTGCCCTTGTAGCTTTGCACCGTCGCTAAACAAACGTTAAGTAGGAGATAAATTTGTTCCTTTTTCAAAGCATCTGCCGGCCTTTTAAATAAAAGCCACTTTTCAATGCCTATTTTGATCTTTTAGCTGACTTTGTTTCTCCTGGCAAATTAGCAGGAAAGATTTTTTTTTTTCTTTCACAAGCTTCTCTGCCAGCAACACTCGGAGGCTCCTGCTTCTTTCAGCTTCTCTGGAGATGACAGCTCGTCTCATTTGGGATCTTTAGGCAAGGCAGAAAGGTGCTATTTCCATTTGCTACACCCTCCCTTACTTTTTTCACAACTTTATCTGACTCTGTTTATTTTTAATCGTGTACTGTAAAACTGCCATAAAGGGAACACTAGGTGTTGCCTGCGTCACTGTTTCTCAACCTTAGCAAGGGTAAGATGTGTGGACTTCAAACCCCAAAATTCCCCAGCCAGCATTTGTGGACTTCAGATTCCCAGGATTCCCCAGCCAGCCTGTGGGGACTTCAACTCCCAGAATTCCTTAGCCAGCCTGTGTCGACTTCAGAACCCAGAATTCCTTAGCCAGCAAGCATGGACTTCAGATTCCCAGAATTCCTTAGCCAGCAAGCGTGGACTTCAGATTCCCAGAATTCCTTAGCCAGCAACCCACAAAATTGCCCAGCCAGCATTTGTGGACCTCAACTGCCAGAATTCCCTAGCCAGCAAGCTTGGGAATTCTGGGAGTTGAAGTCCACACATCTTCAAGTCACCAAGGTTGAAAAACACTGGCCTATGTGAAAATACCAATTCCAGCAAATCTATCCTTTGAAACCGTGTCTTCTTAAACTTTACAATCCCATAATTATGCAGACAAAGAAAAAAAAACCCAAAGATGCTGACAATTCGGTTTTAAATTCCATACCCGTGGTTAGTCCAAATCCAGTTTCTCCTGGTTCCTCGGTCACGGTGTGTAATTGGCAGATGCCAGTCTCTTCCACAGCCAGGTGTAGCGGCTTAGTCAACAGGTACTTCCTGGAAATCACGAGGAATTTATCCATGTTTTAAATGGCAGATTTAAACTGGCCAAATTTAATATCCCGTCTTTTTTTCCCCAGGGACTATAAAGTGGCAGGCAGGATTCTTCCCCACTTCTGCTGAGTTCCCAATAGGGGAAGTTGAGTCCCCAATAGGAATTAGGACAGGGCTAGGCAACCTTGGCTCTTTTATAACTGGTGGACTTCAACTCCCAGAATTCCTGAGCCACCCACGCTGAGGGGAAAGGGAGAGGTTTCCAAGCTGAGGCAGGCTGGCTCAGGGATTCTGGGAGTTGAAGTCCACCAGTCATAAAAGAGCCCAGGTTGCCTAACCCTGGCCTAGGCCTAGGTTGCTTTATGACTCCTGGACTTCAACTCCCAGAATTCCTGAGCCAGCATGGGGGAACTATGGCCCCTTCATGACTCGTGGACTTCAATTCCCAGAATTCCTCAGCCAGCCTGGCTCAGCTTGGAAACCTCTCCCTTTCCCCTCAGCATGGCTGGCTCAGTAATTCTGGGAGTTGAAGTCCATCAGTCAAAAAAGAGCCAAGGTTGCCTAGCCCTGACCTAGGATAACTTTCCAGGGCACAATTCAATGCTATATTAAACGTTGAATTCAGTTACTTTTATTATTGGTGACACCGTTTTCGTCGAAATTATTGTCACTCTTGTATTTCTGGGGTCTGTTGAAATCAATCTAAGCGGCCTTCCAAGGTAGAACACATTGTAGTAGCCCAGGGGTCTTCAAATTGGCCCTTTGATGACTTGTGGACTTCAACTCCCAGAAATCCTCAGCCAGCATGAGGGAACTATGACCCTTTTATGACTTGTGGACTTCAACTCTCAGAATTCCTCAGCCAGCGTGCCTGGCTAAGGAATTCTGGGAGTTGAAGTTCACAAGCAGGGGTCTTCAAACTTGGCCTTTTGATGACTTGTGGACTTCAACTCCCAGAATTCCTCAACCAGCGTGAGAGAACTATGAGCCTTTTATGACTTGTGGACTTCAACTCCCAGAATTCCTCAGCCAGCGTGAGGGAACTACCGGTATGACCCTTTTATGACTTGTGGACTTCAACTCCCAGAATTCCTCAGCCAGGCATGCTGGCTGAGGAATTCTGGGAGTTGAAGTCCACAACTCATCGAAGGGCTAAGTTTGAAGACCCCTGTCTTAAATCTAACAAACAAAATGGAGGTTGGCTGAGGAATTCTGGGAGTTGAAGTCCACAAGTCATCAAAGGGCCAAGTTTGAAGACCCCTGTAGTAGCCCAGTCAGGACATTATCTCAGCATGAATGATCATGAGCAGGGTCTTCTCATCCAGAAATAAGTGATTATTATTTGGGCATATATCCCTGCCAGCCATGGTTACCAGCTACTCCTTGAGCAGGAGCTACAAGTCCAGGAAGACCCTCCCCCCACCCAAATTATGCACCAATTCTGCTCAGGGGAAGAGCTATTTATGCTATTTAACCTAGCCGTGTTTCTCAACCCTGCCCACTTCTTAAAGAGGGGTGGACTTCGACTCCCAGAATTCCCCAGCCAGCAAAGCAAGCATGGCTGTCTGGGGAATTTTGTGAGCTGAAATCCACAGCTCTCCCAGAGGCCGAGATTGAGAGAGAGTGATAGGTAGATGATGTAAGGCAACACTTGGTAAGGCCACACTGGGAATCCTGCATCCAGTTTTGGTCATGCAATGTAAAAAAGATGTTGAGACTCTGGAAAGAGTGCAGAGAAGAGCAACAAAGATGATCAGGAACGGTGGCTGGAATTGGGTATGTCTAGTTTAACGAAGAGAAGGACGAGGGGGGACATGATAGCAGTCTTCCAGTATCTCAGAGGCTGCCCCAAAGAAGAGGGAGTCAAGCTATTCTCCAAAGCACCTGAAGGCAGGACAAGAAGCAACGGATGGAAAATCATCAAGGAGAGAAGCAACCTGGAACTAAGGAGGGAGGGAGGAAGGAAGGAAGGAAGGAAGGAAGGAAGGAAGGAAGGAAGGAAGGAAGGAAGGGCAACGGATGTAAACTAAGCAAGGAGAGAAACAACCTGGAACTAAGGAGGGAGGGAGGGAGGGAGGGAGGGAGGGAGGAAGGAAGGAAGGAAGGAAGGAAGGAAGGAAGGAAGGAAGGAAGGAAGGAAGGAAGGAAGGAAGGAAGGGCAACGGATGTAAACTAAGCAAGGAGAGAAGCAACCTGGAACTAAGGAGGGAGGGAGGGAGGGAGGGAGGGAGGGAGGAAGGAAGGAAGGAAGGAAGGAAGGAAAGAAGGAAGGAAGGAAGGAAGGGCAACGGATGTAAACTAAGCAAGGAGAGAAGCAACCTGGAACTAAGGAGGGAGGGAGGGAGGGAGGAAGGAAGGAAGGAAGGAAGGAAGGAAGGAAGGAAGGAAGGAAGGAAGGAAGGAAGGAAGGAAGGAAGGAAGGAGGGCAACGGATGGAAACTAAGCAAGGAGAGAAACAACCTGGAACTAAGGAGGGAGGGAGGGAGGGAGGGAGGGAGGAAGGAAGGAAGGAAGGAAGGAAGGAAGGAAGGAAGGAAGGGCAACGGATGGAAACTAAGCAAGGAGAGAAGCAACCTGGAACTAAGGAGGGAGGGAGGGAGGGAGGGAGGGAGGAAGGAAGGAAGGAAGGAAGGAAGGAAGGAAGGAAGGAAGGAAGGAAGGGCAACGGATGGAAACTAAGCAAGGAGAGAAGCAACCTGGAACTAAGGAGGGAGGGAGGGAGGGAGGAAGGAAGGAAGGAAGGAAGGAAGGAAGGAAGGAAGGAAGGAAGGAAGGAAGGAAGGAAGGAAGGAAGGAAGGAAGGAGGGCAACGGATGGAAACTAAGCAAGGAGAGAAGCAACCTGGAACTAAGGAGGGAGGGAGGGAGGGAGGAAGGAAGGGAGGGAGGGAGGGAGGGAGGAAGGAAGGAAGGAAGGAAGGAAGGAAGGAAGGAAGGAAGGAAACTAAGCAAGGAGAGAAGCAAACTGGAACTAAGGAGAAACTTGCTGACAGTGAGAACAATTAACCAGTGGAACAGCCTGCCTCCAGAAGCGGTGAATGCTCCAACACTGGAAGTTTTTAAGAAGAGACTGAACAGCCATTTGTCCGAAATGGTATAGGGTTTCCTGCCTGAGCAGGGGGTTGGACTAGATGACCTCCAAGGTCCCTCCCAACTTTACTACTACTACTATTATTACTATTATTACTATTATTATTATTGTTGTTATTACTACTACTACTACTACTATTATTATTATTATTATTATTTAAGACGATGATATTAGAAAGGTTGTTCCTACTGGTTGGTTTTATTTTCCACCAGAAGCCACCGGTCTTCGGCCACTAAAAAGACAGACTTGAGACTGATGGGCAGGGAGATGGTGTGGGCATTGCCCTCCAGGACATCCATCACAGTAAGAGAGCTCCTGAAAGATAAAAAGGTTTAAAAAAAATCAGGTTCAGGAGAAGCTCCGGAGGCCTCTGCAAGGACCCAAAAAAGAAGGAATCCATTCTTACCCTTCCTCTTTGTAGAACACCAGCCAATTCTTATGCGCGAATTCCTTGCACATTTTGTGACTTGTCTTCTGGGGGGGGGGGGGGAGGAGGAGGAGGAGGAGGAGGAGGAGGAGGAGGAGGAGGAGGAGGAGGAGGAGGAAAAGACAGAATAATCAATGACAGTTCTTTGGTCAAATTGCCCCATTCGCTAAAGCTTTAAAACCTCTTTGTTTCAAGATGGAGACTTGGCTTGTTCTAGGAAAAGCAAGGTTCTACATTTAGGCAAGAAAAACCAAATGCACAAGTACAGCATAGGGGGTACCTTGCTCAATAGTAGCAACTGTGAGAGGGAGCTCGGAGTCCTAGTGGACAATCACCTAAATAGGAGCCAGCCGTGTGCTGCAGTTGCCAAAAAGGCCAACACAGTGCTGGGCTGCATGAACAGGGATGGAATCAAGATCACGTGAAGTGTTACTACCACTTTACCACACCTAGAATATTGCATCCAGTTTTGGTCACCACGATGTAAAAAAGATGCTGAGACTCCAGAAAGAGTGCAGAGAAGAGCAACAAAGAGGATCAGGGGACTGGAGGCTAAAGCATATAAGGAACGGCTGCTGGAATTGGGTAGGTCTAGTTTAATGAAGAGAAGGACGAGGGGGGACATGATAGCAGCCTTCCAATCTCTCAGGGGCTGCCTCAAAGAAGAGGGAGTCAAGCTACTCTCCAAAGCCCCTGAAGGCAGGACAAGAAGCAACAGATGGAAACTAACTAAAGAGAGAAGCAACCTGGAACTAAGGAGAAACTTTCTGACAGTTAGAACAATTAACCAGTGGAACAACCTGCCTCCAGAAGTTGTGAATGCTCCAACACTGGAGGTTTTTAAGAAGAGACTGGACAGCCCTTTGTCTGAAATGGTATAGGGTTACCTGCCTGAGCAGGGGGTTGGACTTGATGACCTCCAAGGTCCCTTCCAACTTTAATTATTATTATTATTATTATTATTATTATTATTATTATTATTACTATTATTACTATTATTACTATTATTATTATTATTATTATTATTATTATTATTATTATTATTATTAGAGACTGGACAGCCATTTGTCTGACATGGTATAGGGTTTCCTGCCTGAGCAGGGGGTTGGACTTGATGACCTCCAAGGTCCCTTCCAACTTTATTATTATTATTATTATTATTATTATTACTACTACTATTATTATTATTATTTACTGTCATTTAATATTTGCACCCGGACGGTAGTCTGCTTGCTAAAGCGTTGACTTTTTTTATTGGGGGTAACCCCACTATTGTACCTACCCCTAACCTTATCCCAACCCCATCCCCTAACCCCAGCCAATATCCATACCGATCTTATCCCTTCCCTACCCTTATAAGAAGAGGAAGAGAGGAAGAGAGAGAGGGAGAGGGAGAAAAGGAGAGAAAGAGAGGGAGGGAGAGAGAGAGGGGGGGGAAGGAAAGGGAGAGAGGGAGAGAAGGACAGAGGGGGAGAGAGGAAGAGAGGGAGAGGGAGGGTAAGAGAGAGAGAGAGAGAGAGAGAGAGAGAGAGAGAGAGAGAGAGAGAAATTTCACTACGTGTCTCCACAAATCAACCTTCTTTTTTTTATATATATATAAAATTCTTTTATTAAAACAATCAACATTGGACATAAAAACATATTGTGCAGCAATCATCATGGCACCTGATATACAATACTAAGTATTAGTCATTGAAAACGTCTGATTTAGTGAGCCTTGTTCCACCCTTCGCGTCTAGCCTCAACTATACTCCTGTTACACTTTGTTTGATTGGTGTTTCTCTTATCTGGTTCCATATTAATGTGATCAACATTAAACCAAAGATCCTATTGCTAAACAATCATCCTAGAACATAGCATACAACATTAGGTATTAATCTTTGTAAACATCTGTTTTAGTAAATGTTCTTCCCTCCTCCCTTCCCTCTTCAAGTATACTCCGAATACATTTTGCTTGGTTGGTGTTTCTCTTATATATGGTCTATCTACTGTATCTAGTCTATCGCATATTGTTTGTTTGCGCTTCTGAATTGACTTCATCCCATTACTACGGTAGTGCAATCTTTTATAGTCCCTAACCAGAGATCCTGAGGTAAAAGTTTCATATCCTGAGGTAGTGATTCAGTCCGCTTTAACAGTATTAAAGCCTTTTTAAGATAGCCTCTTTCAACTGGGTTAAAGTTATTTATTTATTATTATTTATTATTTTAAGCGTGAAGCCGCAGAATTGTGTAAGGAGGAATGTTAAGCCTTAAAGAAGCGTAAGACACAACAGTGTCATATTAGGGGGAAAGGTTGCCGGAATTGCTTGTTAAACTCGTGTCCTCGGGTAAGATACTGAAAAAGGGAAAATCCATACAGGATTTTAGGGACCCGGGGATTACCCCTTACGGGAAAAGAACTCATCTTGAAGGCTTCTACAAAATCCAGACGCAGAGCTGTGTTTAAAGACGGGAACTAAAATATACCAACAACTTTATCCTTGCAACTTTAAGATGGATGGACTTCGCCTCCCATAATTCAGCCAGGAGTCCTGGTTGTTTAATAAAGGCTTTGTTCGCCTCACAGGCAACAATTAATCCCCGTAACAAGATGGATTGAAGTCATTATTTTATTTCCACAATGACATGTCACAGATCGGATGGGCACCAAACCAGGATCTTGACGATCTCTAAAAACTCAGAAAGTTCAAAAAGAGGGCCATGTTGCCTTTTTAAAAAAAAACAAAACAGAATTATACTAACTTATTTTATTTTGTCGCTAGGGTGCTTTCTTTTATTTTTATTTTCTTTTATTATTTTTTCTTTTATTAGTTTTTATTTTCTTTTATTATTTTTTCTTCTTTTCTATTTTCTTTTCTTTTTTCTTTTTTTAACCTTACTGTATTTTTACTATTTTATTTTTCATTTCATATTTATTGTATTTTTTATTTTTCTTAATTTCATTTAATATATAGTGTATTTATTGTTTTTTTTTAGTTTCATTTCATATTTTATTGATTTTATATCTGATTTTACTTTACTTTGTTTTATTATTTTTATACTTTATTTTCTTTTATTTCATTTTATGTTTATGCCGTCCATCCATCCATTTGTCTGCAGCCATTTGACAAAAGGCCAACACAGTGCTAGGCTGCATTAACAGAGGGATAGAATCAAGATCACACAAAGTGTTAATGCCACTTTACAAGGCCTTGGTAAGGCCCCACTTGGAATCCGGCATCCAGTTTTGGTCACCACGATGTAAAAAAGATGTTGAGACTCTACAAAGAGTACAGAGAAGAGCAACAAAGATGATTAGAGGACTGGAGGCTAAAATATACAAGGAACGGTTGCTGGAATTGGGAATGTCTAGTTTAACGAAGAGAAGGACGAGGGGGGACATGATAGCAGTGTTCCAATATCTCAGGGCCTGCCCCAAAGAAGAGGGAGTCAAGCTATTCTCCAAAGCGCCTGAAGGCAGGATGAGAAGCAATGGATGGAAACTGATCAAGGAGAGAAGCAACCTAGAACTAAGGAGAAACTTCCTGACAATGAGAACAATTAACCAGTGGAACCACCCGCCTCCAGAAGCTGTGAATGCTCCAACACTGGAAGTTTCTAAGAAGAGACTGGACAGCCATTTGTCCGAAATGGCACAGACTTTCCTGCCTGAGCAGGGGGTTGGACTAGATGACTTCCAAGGTCCCTCCCAACTTTACTATTATTATTATTATAGTTGTTAAGTTAGCAACACGGTCACTAAGCGAATCTGGCTTGCCCTTTGACTTTGTTCGTCGGAAGGTCGCAAAAAGAGATGGCGTGACTCTCGGGACAATGCAACTGTCGTAAGTCCATGCCAGTTGCCAAGCCTCTGAATTCTGATCACGTGATCAAAAAGCGACCTTTTGATCGCACGATCAAAAGTCCCTTTAACCCCCACCCCCACCCCCGTGCCGTTGCAACTTTGAACGGTTACTAAACGAGGGGTTGTAAGTGCAGGGCCGAGACGGGTGACTGAGATGTCTTACCTCCTGCTGTTTGCCCCCCCACCAGGTTGTTCCTTTATGCGACGCCTGGATATCCGGTAACAGGGTGAGTCGGCTCACGGCCCCCGTAGTTGTGTCCAGCAATAAAATAATGTGATTCTGTAAGAGAAAAGGAAAAAAAGAGAGTAACTCTACACACTTTGGAAGACATACAAACGTAGACGTCCTCGGGGATCCCTTTTGCTTAAGAGTCACACAACCCAGTTTGGAACTGAGGGTGAATTTTGACAGGTCGGAAAAAAACTAGATAAATCTTTTTTCCCCTCCGAGATTTTTTCCCTTCTGCCAAATGTTGTCGTGGTCCCGAGTTCACTAGAGGGCATTTTCTTCTAGTGTGGAAAATCCCTATTTGTTTTCCTGCAGCAAATCGCCCTCCCCCCCCCGCACATTCCTAGGGGGGGCCATAAACCATCAATGGTGGGCAACGGGCCAGACTCAGATGTGTTCCTGAAAGCGCATAATTTCATTTCAACTTTTCACCATTTTTAAGGGGAGGATGTGTAAAGGATTATACTCTGAGCCTACAACGGGCGTGACACAGTTAAGGGAGCCAGTTTGGTCCAGTGGTTAACGGAGTAGGATAGAAAACAAAAGACTGTGAATTCTAGTCCTGCCTTAGCTATGGGAGGAGGAGGAGAAGGAGGAGGAGGAGGAGGAGGGGAGGAGGAAGAGAAGAAGAGGAGAAGGAGGAGAGAAGGAAAAGGAGGAGAGGAAGAGGTGGAGGAGGAGAAGGGGAGGAGGAGGGAGGAGGAGGAGAAAGAGGAGAAGAAGAGGAGGTGGAGGAGGAGGAGAAGAGGAGGTGGAGGAGGAGAAGAGGGGAGGAGGAGAAGGGGAAGAAGGAGGAGGGGAAGAGGAGGAGGAAGAGGAGGTGGAGGAGAAGAGGAGGTGGAAAAGGAGAAGAGGGGAGGAGGAGAAGGGGAAGAAGGAGAAGGGGAGAAGGGAGGACGAGAAGGGGAGGGAGGAGGAGGAGGAGAAGAGGGGGAGAAGAAGGAGAAGGGGAGAAGGGAGGACGAGAAGGGGAGGGAGGAGGAGGAGGAGGAGGAGAAGAGGGGAGGAGGAGAAGGGGGAGGAGGAAGAGAGGGAGGAGGAGGAGGAAAAGGAGAAGAGGAGGAGGAGGAGGAGGAGGAAAAGGAGAAGAAGAGGTGGAGGAGAAGAGGAGGAGAAAAAGGAGAAGAGGAGGAGGGGAGGAGGAAGAAGAGGGGAGGAGAAGGAGAAGGGGAGAAGGAGGGAGGAGAAGGAGAAGGGGAAAGGAGGAGGAAGAGGAGGAGGAGGAGGAGAAGAGGGGGAGGAGGGGAGAAGGAGGAGGAGACTATAAGGAGGAGAAGAAGACTATAGAAGGCCACTGAAATAATTCCCTTCGGATTGAAAACTGTACCATCAGGAAGGAAACAACAACCACCACCCAGGGAGCCATCTCGTGATGCAGGCAGGCCAGAGACCTCGAACGCATCCTTCAATTGGCGAATGGATGGCTCAGAACCTCCGTCATTATCGCACAAAGAAACCGGGGTTGTTGTTTTTTTGACTTCGGCATCTCTCAAGCCACAAGATCGTCCGACTGGATGTTAACAGTGCATTACAACGTCCCCACGGAACAGCCCCACTTCCTAGACACGGACTCCAGGAGGACGGTTAGAAGGATGCCCAAGTTGTGTTTCCAATTTCTCCCCCCTCCCCTTCCTTCTCCTTGCTGCCTATCTGCAGGCAGCAAAACGCAAAAACTGGAAAAGCAAGAGACCCTGCCAAGCTTTCCCCCCCCCGTCCCCAAAAAGAAGGGGGGGGACTGTCCTCTTTGGCTTTTGCCTTAAATTCAGGAGGGGAAACTGCTCCGTGCAACCGGGCGTCACTTTTTCTTTTCTTTTTTTTTTTTTTAAGTTTTTTTATTGAATACAAAAAAAAAGGATTAAAAACATTGAACGTGGTAAATCATCTTTGATTGACATCTCGGTCCGTATTATACATTATTTACATATAACTGATCTATATACAAACTATACATTTCTAATCTCTATTTTTTATTTTGTCTCATTATTTGAGACCTCTATTTTTTCCCCCCTCCATTTATAAAATTTGTTCCATATCAAATCAAATTCTGTGTCTTCCTGGTTTTTTAATCTTTTAGTTCACCTATCTAGTTCTGCGCAAAACATAATTTTCTTTATTAGATCTTCCTCACTCGGTGTTTCCATTGTTTTCCATTCTTGAGCAAACAGAATCCTTGCCGCCGTAGCCACGTGAATGATTAGATATGTGTCCTCTTTATTTACATTTTTCTCTAATGTTCCTAATAGTAATGCCTCAGGTTTGTATAGAATGTTTTGGCTAGTCATTTCTATTACCCATTCCCAGACCCTACGCCAATACGCCTGTGCTTCTCTACCTGTCCACCATATATGAAAAAAGGTGCCCTTTTCTTTTTTACATTTCCAACACATAAAAGAATATCCTTTATACATTTTGGCTAATCTGGCTGGAGGAAGGTGCCATCTGTAAATCATCTTATACAAATTTTCTTTATACGATGTCGCTAATGTGATTTTATTATTTCGCTCCCAGAGTTGCTGCCATTGATCCATATTTATATATCCTAAATCTATTGCCCACTTCACCATTGTTTCTTTAACTTGCTCCTCATATAGCTTATGTTCCAACAGGTGTTTATAAATATTCTTTATTTGTTTTTTATCTGGGCCTAGCAGGATCTTGTCTAACGCTGTATCTTGTCTATTAATACCCCATTCTTGTTTATCTTTCATATATTTAGCTTGTATCTGGAGATAAGACCGCCACTCCAAGTCTATTCCTTGTTGTTTTAGCTCTTGTTTTTGTTTTAAATAACCTTCTTCTGTCAAAATGTCTTTGTATATAATAACCTTGTCTTTCCTATACAAATTGGGATATGAGGGCATCACTTTGTCAAACTCTTTCCAGATGTTCATGGCTACCCTCTGGACAGGCTCCTGACCTCCAAAATAGAAAGTCTGCATCATCGGGCGAATATTTCTCCCCTCGCACAGGCTCTGGAAGACGCTTCAGGGGTGCTGGGAAGCATCGGCCCGCTTTTGGGCGATGTTTATTTTTTCAGTGGGAGAAAAGCAACCCTCGGCTGACCTCCGGGCTCCCCAGTGCTTTCGCATTCCAAAGGCTCCGCAGATGTAACCGGCAGTCTTGGTCGCTGCCTTTGGCCCTTTTATTTTTAGCTTCTGTGGAGCTTCCCTTGCCTTGTGGCAGTTTTGTGGCCGGGCCAAGTTTGGTCCTCTCTCGCAGCCGTGGAAGACGTTTGTGCAAAGGAGGGCGCAGGGACCGAACTGGGGGGGGGGAAGGGGTGGTTGAAAAGGGAGGGGGGAAGAAGAGCTTGAAAAATAGGCCAAGGAGGCAGAAAGGAAAACAGAAAATGGCATATTTAAATAAGAGTGCAGAAAAAAATGAGCAGCCGAAGATGTTCAGGGGGCTGGAGGCTAAAACACACAGAGAAGGGTTGCAGGAATTGGGTGTTTTTAGTGTAAGAAAGGGGGAAGGGAAGGGAAGGGAAGGAAAGGAAGATAGAAAAAAGGAAAGGAAAGAGAGATAGAAAAAAGGGAAGGAAAGGAAAGAGATAGAAAAAAGGAAAGGAAAGGAAAAGAAAGGAAAGGAAAGAGAGATAGAAAAAAGGAAAGGAAAGCAAAAGAAAGGAAAAGAAAAGGAGAGAAGAAAGGAAAGGAAAGGGAGATAGAAGAAAGGAAAGGAAAGGAAAGGGAGATAGAAAAAAGGAAAGGAAAGGAAAGGGAGATAGAAAAATGAAAAGGAATGGAAAGGAGGAAGGAAGGAAGGAAGGAAGGAAGGAAGGGACATAAATCAAACAGATGCCTGCCCACCTTTGTCCACAGACATTTATTACAAACCGACTTGTCTCCTGCATGCTAATACATCTTGCATGCAAATTCCTCTTGACATTCCTTCTCCGATTGTGTCCTAATTTTAAGATCTCTTTTTTTCAGGCCAGACCTTTACAATGAACGGAGACGGGCGCAAGGATGGGCTACGGCCCCTGGGAGACGGTGACAATGGAGGGACTTCCTGCTCTGGCTAATCATCTCAGACGGAGCGGCCTCCCCTCTGACTTACCTGCTCTTCGTGCAGAACTACCTGACCTCGGAGGGGACCGCCGAGGGGGGCCAGTCGGACAAAGGGTTGCCACATGCCCCGGAGTGTCCGTGGGAAGAGGTCGTAGAGGTCCACGCAGTGTCCGGTTTTACTCGATACATTCATGAAATACAAGGAGACGGGATTGCAGGTGGCGACGTAAAGGGAGGTTTCGCCTTCGCGCTCTGGAGCGGGACGGGCCAAAAATAAAAGAGAGAAGAGGCGTGTTCAGGATTTCCCTGCGATCAAAGCATCACTGTGATAACCAGACGTCATTATTTTATTGACAAGAAGGCCCGCGTCATCTGTCACTCAAGGTTCACCCGCATGTCAGAATAGAAAAGCTCTCTCTCTCTCTCTTTTTTTTTTTTGAGTTCTTGAGTTACGAACACAATTGAGCCACGGTTTATATTCTACGGTGAGTTGATATACTATGTTCTATTCTAGAATATAAACTGACAGCGAGCCATATTCCTTACTAGCCCTGTTGATGTGGCCTAGTTGGGTCATGAAACGCCTGCCAGAAAACCACCAAGCTCAGAGAGCACCAGGGACCCCAGTCGTCTTCGTCCTCCTCGTCCTCCTCTTCCCTCTTGCACTGATGTTCCCTAGTTGGGTCATGAAACGTTTGCAAGAAAACCACCAAGCTCAGAGAGCACCAAGGACCCCACAGTCATTGTCATTGTCATTGTCGTCATCCTCCTCCTCCTCCCTTTCTTCTTCTCTGCAAAACCCATGCCCTTCTACCACTGATGATATTCCCTAGTTCGGTAATGAAACATCTGCAAGAATACAACCAAGCTCAGAGAGCACCAAGGACCCCACAGTCTCCTCCTCCTCCTCCTCCTCCTCCTCTTTCTTTCCCCAAACACACTCCCTTCTAGCACTGATGATGTTACCTTGTTAGGTAATGAAACGTCTGCAAGAAAACCACCAAGCTCAGAGAGCACCAAGGACCCCACAGTCTCCTCCTCCTCCTCCTTTTCCTCTTCTCTGCAAACCCCACACCCTTCTACCACTGATGATATTCCCTAGTTGGGTGATGAAATGTCTGCAAGAAAACCACCCAGCTCAGAGAGCACCCAGGATCCCCCATTTCAACCCTGAGCTACAAATGTTCTCCTTTATTGTTGTAACTTGGTTAAGTCACGAGCCTGGCCAGCAACCCGATTTGGCCGCGGTTGAAATTTTCGGTATTCATGCCAGCCACATTCTGGCCTCCGCTGAATTGCAGCAATTTTCTCTATTTCTGGAAAGGAAATACTATCCTAAAAGCTGGAACAGACATGCAAAGTTACCTTTTCCACGAGAGGATCGGCTCAATGCCGCTTTAATGCTCATTACCACGTTTTTGACAGGTGTCTGGAAGGCTCCTCGTGGATGGGAGGCAATTATGATTGATCCTCAGGGTGATTCTCTCTCTAACTGGGGAAAGGATTAGTCACGCAGCATAGGGGACTAAATAAGGATTATTCTGCAGGGTGTTTGCCCTATACTGTCCAGGTCACTCTTTCAAGAGGGAAGTGATGTGCTGTTAAGAGTTGTGCTTCATGGGCAACCACATCAGAGAGAAAGCATGCAAAACGACAGTCTTAATTTGGCGAGCAAAATAATTCATACTAATATCCGTTTAGATTACTTGCACGGCTTCTCAAGCATTACTTATTCGCCGAGAAATGAAGCGCATACTCTACCTTGTGAGGCCACGTCACAGACTAAGTTAACCTGGTTCAAAGGCAGGGTCCAGAAGGCTAGCTCTTCTGTGAAACTCAAGGCTCTGCCTTCGTGCCTTTCCAGAGGGAAGGCCTGCATGCCTGAATATATCGGACCCTAAAAGAAATGGAAAACGAAGAGTCCTGAAACCCACAACTGGGACGAAAACAAAACAAGCTTCTTGACAAATCTTGCAAAGTGGGCTAGCTGAAGCAAGGGAACTACAGGTTGCAAGATAATCTAGAACTAAGGAGAAATTTCCGGGCAGGGAGAACAATTCATCAGTGGAACAACCTGCCTCCAGAAGTTGTGGGTGTGTGGAGGTTTTTAAGAAGAGACTGGACAGCCATTTGTCTGAAAGGGTATAGGGTTTCCTGCCTGAGCAGGGGGTTGGTCTAGATGACCTCCAAGGTCCCTTCCGAGTCTGTTATTCTGTTATTCTTTTCCTTCCTTCCTTCCTTCCTTCCTTCCTTCCTTCCTTCCTTCCTTCCTTCCTTCCCTCCCTCCCTCCCTTCCTCCCTTTCTCCAACACTGGAGGTTTTTAAGAAGAGACTGGACAGTAATTTGTCTGAAATGGTATAGTGTTTCCTGCCTGAGCAGTGGGTTGGTCTAGATGACCTCCAAGGTCCCTTCTGAGTGTTATTCTGTTATTCTTTTCCTTCCTTCCTTCCTTCCTTCCTTCCTTCCTTCCTTCCTTCCTTCCTTCCTTCCTTCCTTCCTCTCTCCTTCCCTCCCTCCCTCCCTCCTTCTTCCTTCCTTCCTTCCTCCAACACTGGAGGTTTTTAAGAAGAGACTAGGACAGCCATTTGTCTGAAATGGTGTAGGGTTTCCTGCCTGAGCAGGGGTTGGACTAGATGACCTCCAAGGTCCCTTCTGAGTGTTATTCTGTTATTCTTTTCCTTCCTTCCTTCCTTCCTTCCTTCCTTCCTTCCTTCCTTCCTCCAACAGTGGAGGTTTTTAAGAAGAGACTAGGACAGCCATTTGTCTGAAATGGTGTAGGGTTTCCTGCCTGAGCAGGGGTTGGACTAGATGACCTCCAAGGCCCCTTCCAACATTATTATTATTATTATTATTATTCATAATAAAGGGATCGGGTGACCCCGGGACAGTGTAACTGTCATATATACGAGTCAAGTTTCCAAGCGTCTGAATTCTAATCCCGTGATCGTGGGGAGGCTGCAACGGTCGTGTGTGAAAAACGGCCGTTAAGTCATTTTCTTCCGTGCCGTAGTAACTTGGAATGGTCACTAAAGGGACTGTGGTAAGGCGAGGACTGCCTGTGCTGCTGAGTTCTGTCTATAGGACCAGCTGGTGCGTCCAGCTGTTGAAAGAGCTAATACGGAATTGAAAGCTCTTTCTTCTTCTTCTTCGTCTTGTGCCCTATCCATTATCGGACATTGGCGATCCTGTTTTGATCAGCCGCCGCACGAAAAAGTGCTGCTGAGTTGTGTCCAAACCGGTCCTTTAGATTTGGAAGCCACGATGTTCTTCTTCGGCCTGGACCTCGTTGGCCTTCAATCTTTGCCTGGAGGATGAAATGGAGTAGGCCGTATTTTTTCTGGGTGTCGCATCGCATGTCCGAAATGTTCTAGCTTTCATTTTTTAATTGTTTGGAGGATTTTCCTCGGCTGTCCCAGGCGGCTGATCGCCGCCTCCTTTCTGATCTTGTCAGCCCAGCTTCTACGTAACCGCCGCCTGTCAATCCACGTTTCAAATGATTCTAGTCCAGTGGTTCTCAACCTTTTTCAGGTTGAGACCCCACTTGTGCCGCCCATGCGTGCCGCGACCCTGACCTGGGCGTGCGTGCATGCGCGTGCGCAACGGGCCAATCCGCGTATGCGCGGGGCGCGCGCGACGAAAAAAAATAAAAAAATTAAAAAATAAAAAACACAAAATGGCGGACCGCGACGGGCTGATCCACGCATGCGTGGCGCGCGCGCGACGGCCCGATCCGTGCATGCGCGGGGCGCGCGTGACGAAAAAAAAAACAAAAAAATTAAAAAAACAAAAACAAAATGGCGGACCACGACGGCCCGATCCGTGCATGCGCGGGGCGCGCGCGATGAAAAAAAAATAAAAAAAATATGGCGGACTGTGACGGCCCGATCCGTGCATGCGCGGGGCGCGCGTGACGAAAAAAAAACAAAAAAAATTAAAAAAAAAACAAAATGGCGGACCATGACGGCCCGATCCGTGCATGCGCGGGGCGCGCACGATGAAAAAAAAATAAAAAAAATATGGCGGACTGTGACGGACCGATCTGCGCATGCACAGGGCGTGCGCGACAAAAAAATAAATAAATAAAAATAAAATAAAAAAAAAAAACAAAAAACAAAATGGCGGACCGTGGTGTCTGGCGACCCCTGCGAAACGGTCGTTCGACCCCAAATGGGGTCGCGACCCATAGGCTGAGAACCGCTGTTCTAGTCTCTTTGGGTGGCCTTCTCTCAGAGACCAGCTCTCTACTCCATAGAGCAGGATAGAAAAAAATATAGCATCTGACAAGCCTGATTTTCAGTCTTTGGGCTTATGTCGTGACTGCAGAAGCTATTTGGAAGACGAATGCGGGCAGTGACGGGCAGGAGAGGAAGCGACAATGCGGGCGTAAAACACTCGTGCCAAAAGGGTTGAAATGATCGTGTGAGATCTTTGTTTCGGAGTTTGGGAAGGGTTAAAACTCCAAATGGCAACCTTTTGCCTCTGCTCCTCGCCCTTAATGTGTCAGTGAAATAAACCACAATGGAAGGGTCGAAATGTAGGTATTCTGCCACCAAATTAAGTCACCATCATTGTAGGGTTTTAGAATCATCCATTCTGGGCTGTCCACCTTAGACTACTGCATATTTCTTTACTATAATAAATCACTTGTGATCCAGCCACCCACATCTTTTCTTTAATTTGAAAATCATCACCCCCTAATCAGGAAGTCATTCCATGGTTCGTGTGTGTGTGTGTGTGTGTGTTTGTGTGTGTTTTGCAGACATTTCATTACCCAAACAGCATCAACACTGATGGTGTTCCTTAGTTGGGTCATCAAACATCTGCAAGAAAACCACGAAGCTTAGAGAGCACCAAGGACCCCACAGTCCTCCTCCATAAACCCCCCCCCCCATTCTAGCACTGATGATGTTACCTAGTTGGGTCATGAAACGTCTGCAAGAAAACCAACAGGCTCAGAGAACACCAAGGACCCCTCATTTCAGCCCCCCAGCTACAAATATTCTCCCCTATCAACCTTACGCTTGTACCCAATCTCACAGACCTTCACGTCTACGCGATGAGTTTCAGTAGGACACAACAGCCTTCGTCGCGATTTTCCCAAATGATTGATTTTCCAATAGCCCATAAATTTTGTATCCGGCAATGGTAATCTGACCAGAAAAATATCACTATTATTAATTTGGCAGACATTTCTCTGAGTCGACAATATTTTTTTTCCGCTACTGAGTCTCAAACAGTCAGGAATGTGAGAATCCACAAAGAGGTTGACCAGGCTTCCCTTTAGCAAGTACTGGAAATTCAGGGGAAATGGTGAGCAATGACTCCTTCGTGTATCACTCGTACATTACTCACTCAATCTAGCTGCTTTTTCATAAACGGAACAAAAAGGATAAGATCCATTCTAACTTAAACTGGGAATCTTTAAGGGGAAAAAAGAGATAATAAGGCTACTAAAGTACGAAGGCAAAATGGATGGAAGTTTAAACAACTGGTAATATTGTCTAAGAAATGTTCATATAGCACACTGAGATGGTATACAGAGCAATATTATAACCATTAAGTAAGCTATAGTTCAGTGGTTTCTTGGAGGCAGGTTTTAAAACTAGCATATTTAAGAGGAGTGGGAAGTAATTGAATAAATATCTGTAATTCTGTCTGCGAGATTTTACATATCTCAAGTTAAGGATGATGGTTTATTCGCTAACCACTGAATGAGATCTAGAGCTAAAAAAGTGGACTTATCTCAAAAAACAGACAAACAACAGAACCAGCTTTTACAAGTCTGTTTCGCATAACCTTTGCAAGCATAAAGGGAAATACTTGTTTTAATTGAAGATGGTTTCTTCAGGTTGCTATGGTTTGAGCGTAAAAATGCGACCTTGTAACATACTTCTACAGTACTACTACTACTATTATTTATAGACATCAAGGTATCTGATGTTCAGTAAATAAGCACCCCATAAAACAGGGTCTCCATAAATACCATTAAGCAAACTGGATACCCTGAAAACAGTCTGGAATTAATGCAAGGCAGCAAAAAAACGCAATAAAATTTTCTTTTGGACATCCAATTGGGGGAAACGATGTCTGTTATTCACGAACTTCTGTTAAAATGCGAAAATGCGCCAGCAGGGCGATTTGCGTGGCTGCTGTAATGACATCATTACAAAATGACGTTAACCACCAGATAAATTTGACTGGTGCCGGGCAAGACCTGTCGAATCGAGATCTTTTAATCTGAATTTCCACAGAACTTTGGGGAAAGTGTCTCGTGCCGGATTTAAAAGCCAAGTCAATTCACTTCATTTCCATTTAAAAAAAAAAGAAGAAGTTACAAACCAAGCTTTGCACGCAGGACAACGATCAATTAGCAAAAGACCAATCAATGAATAGAAACCGAAAAGAATCAAAAACAAATATTTCCCTTTATTTATTTCCATTGCACAAATCACCCACGTTAATTAGATTTTTCTTAAAACAAACAAACAACTCCTCCGTTCGAACATATTGATGTATCCCGTAAATGTACGCCGATCGTGTTGTATAAATAAATAATTATGCAAGCGGATGACCTTCCCGGAGGAAAATACACACGGAATTTTGCTTCAAGGGTTCCAGGTTTTTTACAAACTAGCAGCAAATACAGCAGACAATGAACCTTACTCCTTGGCCATCTGTACGTTGTCGGCCTTGGCGCCGATAGGTATTCCGTGTTTATGCAACGTGCTAATTAATATCTCCCGCATTTCTTTGTTGTAGGAGTCAAAATCGAAGACATTCCGGACCACGTTCGCAAGTCCTTCTGTCGGAAACTTCTGTGGAGATTAAGAAAGGGACAGAAGGGGGAAAAAACCCAAAAACAAAGCGTGAGTTTTTTTGTGGGGTGATGGGAAGTGTGACTTGAAAGTTCACACAGGTTCCCTTACACAACACACACACACGCAAATCTAGGTGTTTGTCACCCACTTCTCCGTGGATTGCAATACCTAGAAACGTGTTAAAATCATGCATGGGATAGAAAAGGTGGATAGAGAAAAATTCTTTTCTCTATCACACAATACCAGGACAAGGGGGCACTCCTTAAAGCTCGTAGGTAAGAAAGTGAGGACAAATAAAGGGAAATATTTCTTCACCCAGAGGGTCGTTGGTTTATGGAATTCACTTCCAGAAGAGGTTGTGACAGCTGTCAGCCTTGATAGCTTCAAGGCAGGGTCAGACAGATTCATGGAGGCCAAGTGTATCGGTGGCTATTAAAACTATGTTGGTTGAGGCAGGCAGGATTCCCTTGGGTACCATTTGTTGGGGGTCAAGGGAAAGGGAGGGTTTTGCCTTCTCTTTCTGCTCAAGATCCCCATGTACAATTGGTGGGCCACTGTGTGACACAGAATGCTGGACTCGATGGGCTTTGGCCTGATGCAGCATGGCTCTTCTTATGTTCTTATGTTCTTATGTTCTTATGTTCTTATGTGTTTGTCAAGCCTTTACACATTTCAAGGGGAAATTATGAATGGGCTATTTAATTAGGAGTGATGGGACAACAACTTCAAATTGTGTGGTCTTTTGAACAAACGAATTCTTGCATTCAGAGGGCTACATCCATTGTTCTGCTCACACAATTGCACCTCTTCTCCTCTCTTTCCCTTCAAACTTTTCTCTGGGAACCTGAGGGAGTGTCGGGTGCAAAGGATCGGGACCATACACTGAGCTGCAGTTAGGAGGTTTATGGCTCAAGGTCAATTAAAATTCAAATCAAATTGGCGCCAGATAAGGGGGAATGGCGTTCAAGAGGGATTGGATTTGATGACCATTTGTGACAACGTTAAGGATTCTAAGCGGATGCTGCATTTAACTCCAGCCCCAGCTCTTCTCTGCCTGCTCTTCTGCTACAGGAAGAAAGATAGGAAGAAGACATTATTGGAGACAATTTCGGAGATTAAACTTTCTGAGCATTATTTATTTGGGGACTTTTGATGCAACCTTGCGATTCTATTACTGCCCACAGCGACCGGTATGGAAATCTGATTGCATTACTAATGGACTGTGTTAACTGTGGCGTTGGAACTGACCCCCTAGGCTACTTCCATCCTAAGAGTTTACAAATCAAAAGGCACTCTGTACTGCAGTGGACTACTTTCCTCCTTAATGATCATTTTGTAGGGGGAAAAAGAAAGGAATATCCAAACTTTTGAAGAGAAGGGGTCAGCCCATGCTCCGAAGCACCCGAGGACAAGACAAGAAGGAACGGATGGAATCTTATCCAGGAGAAAAGCAAGCTAGAACTAAGGAGAAATTTCCTAACAGTGTGAACAATTAACCGATGGAACTCCTTGCCTCCAGAAATTGTGGGTGCTCCATCACTGGAGGTTTTTAAGAAGAGACTGGACAACCATTGGTCAGAAATGCTATAGGGCAGGGGTAGGCAACCTTGGGTCTTTTATGACTGCTGGACTTCAATTCCCAGAATTCCTGAGCCAGCCTGGCTCAGCTTGGAAACCTCTCCTTTTCCCCTCAGCATGGCTGGCTCAGGAATTCTGGGAGTTGAAGTCCATAAGTCATGAGGGGGCCATAGTTCCCCCATGCCGGCTCAGGAATTCTGGGAGTTGAAGTCCATGAGTCATGAGGGGGCCATAGTTCCCCCATGCTGGCTCAGGAATTCTGGGAGTTGAAGTCCACGAGTCATGAAGGGGTCATAGTTCCTCCATGCTGGCTCAGGAATTCTGGGAGTTGAAGTCCACGAGTCGTAAAAGAGCCAAGGTGGCCTACCCCTGGTATAGGGTTTCCTGCCTGAGCAGGGGGTTGGACTAGAAGACCTCCAAGGTCCCTTCCAACTCTTGTTATTCTGGATTCTGACACCCACATACCGCAGACATGATGTGAATGAAAACAGCTACATGAGAATACGTTAGATTGAGGTCATGCACAGCTCCTTGTAGGGAGGGATGTCCAATTTTTCCAAGGCACATTTTTCTCCTCTACTTTTCAGACTTACAAATGAAGCAAAAGCAACTTTATTCGGTTGTGAACCAAAGAGAAAATCTGAACCGTCAGCGATCAGCTGGATTTGATAGCTAAATAAATCAGGCTGTGAAGAGGCACATCCTGAAGCTGACTTTGCTTGCCAGCAGTATAAACACCTTTCAACTAAAACAGATTACGTTTGTGTGTATATATATATATATAAACACCCTGATTTTGCAGAGGAACGCTTAGCAGAGCCCTACAAGTATAGAAACAGATATTGTGTAATGACTTAACTTCCTTCCTCTGTTCCCAAGCTATGAGATTGTATCACTTCCCTCCTTCCTTTCATCCCAACTGGTTCCCATTACCTGCTAGACACTGGGGGGGGGGTTGTGCCTCTGTGTCCTAAACAATGACGTTTGTTTCTGCGTGCTACTGGTTGAAGAAAATCTAAATAAATCCAGTGAATCCTCTGATCCAGGTCTCTGGGAAGCACTTGAGGCTAAGCCAAGACTGAATTCAAACCAGAAACTGAAGTGGGTGTGAATTAAGACCGTCCCTTGCTTTATGTCATAATTATGTCCATTCCTTAGTTATTTTTAGATTCATTTATGGAACAGTTCAGCCTCCAGCTTGTTCAATCATGACGGTTCTTTGGCACAAACAAGCCTTCTTTTTAACTATTTGAGATACTGAGAGATACTCGAAACAAAAAGCTAGAATCTTCTGAAAATGCAGCGTATGCCACGTAACGAACTATTTGGTGGACGTATTCTTATACCGCCAGCTCTGATGCCAGATATTCAAGATGCTGGGTCTGGTTTCCATGTCTGGTTATGTCAGGTGTGAAAGTCCACCTGTGACGGTTCAATCAAGTCAATTTACTGCTAAAAGCCTATGCACAGGAATAATGATAATAAAGTTGGAAGGGACCTTGGAGGTCATCTAGTCCAACCCCCCTGCTCAGGCAGGAAACCCTATACCATTTCGGACAAATGGCTGTCCAGTCTCTTCTTAAAAACTTCCAGTGTTGGAGCATTCACCGCTTCTGGAGGCAGGTTGTTCCACTGGTGAATTGTTCTAACTGTCAGGAAGTTTCTCCTTAGTTCCAGGTTGCTTCTCTCCTTGATGAGTTTCCATCCATTGCTTCTTGTCCTGCCTTCTCAACTAATGATCAGCACCTGGTTAAAGCTAGAAGAGGCAAGGGCACTCAAACAGAGTTGGACTTTTAGTTCACTTGTGACTACTTAGGGATTCTAGGTTGATCCCTCTTTTAACTCCGCCCCCGGGTTCTGCCACTCCTTCTCCTACAGGTTAAGACACTTGGCAGACGGCTTCTAATTCAGCATTTGTTAAAGTTGGCAATTTTAAGATGCCTGGACTTTAAGTTTCTGATTTCTCCAGCAAGCCATGCTGGCTTGGGACTTCAAGGAGTTGAACTTAAAATCGCCACAGTTGAGAAATGCTGGTTTAATTGATCAATTAGTCAGGAGCAGGACAACGATGAGGAACTCATGCGCCACTGTACTCCCACACCATCTGCTCTATGTTCTACTGGTCCCACTGGCTAACTACCCCTGAAATACTGTGTCACACCTCAGTGAAATAAAGATACTGAGGAACGAGAAAGAGAGCAAGGACGAGGAATCAAGTTAGACGAGGGGTTTAGAGGCTAAATCCTTTTCTTTTTAACAACACAGACAACCAAACAGGATGAAGAGAAGACTCTCTTTAAATTGTATGGGATTTTTCAGGGCACAAAACAATGCAACCATATCGTGAAGAATTCTACTCTTTTCACTTACAGGAAGGGGGTAAGAGAATAAGAAAGCTGGAAGGGACCTTGGAGGTCTTCTAGTCCCACCCCACCCCCGATCAACCCTACACCGTTTCGGAGAAATCGTTGTCCAAATGCTTCTTAAAAAACTCCGGTGTTGGAGCAACCCACAACCCAACAAAAGAAACCTGACACAGCTTGGACCCACACCGCTCCAAAAAATCAGAAATTAAGCCATTCATAATTAATTGAACGAGAAAGGAAACAAAAAGATCCCCTGCTTCGGTCTCAATGAGGACAAGTTTATTTAAGATTTGGTGACATCAAAGGCAAAAGCATCCTTAGAAACATCTTCTAAGAACATAAGAACCTAAGAAGAGCCCTGCTGAATCAGGCCAAAGCCCATCGAGTCCAGCATTCTGTGTCACCCAGTGGCCCACCAATTGTACATGGGGATCTTGAGCAGAAAGAGAAGGCAAAACCCTCCCTTCCCCTTGACCCCCAACAAATGGGACTCAAGGGAATCCTGCCTGCCTCAACCAACATAGAGGCGGCACATGGACATCCGTTTTAATAGCCACCGATACACTTGGCCTCCATGAATCTATCTAGCCCTGCCTTGAAGCTATCAAGGCTGACAGCTGTCACGACCTCTTCTGGAAGTGAATTCCATAAATCAATGACCCTCTGGGTGAAGAAATATTTCCCTTTATTTGTCCTCACTTTCTTAGCTATGAGCTTTAGGGAGTGCCCCCTTGTCCTGGTATTGTGTGATAGAGAAAAGAATTTTTCTCTATCCACCTTTTCTATCCCATGCATGATTTTATATGCTTCGATCAAGTCACCCCTTAAACGCTGTCTTTCAAGGCTGAAGAGACCAAGGCCTGAAACATGTCAGGCTTTCCAAAGGTTAAAAATAGCCTTTAAAGTCAAATAATAATTGATTAGTGAACAGTCCAGTATTAGGAACAGTCATACGCTACCTGTAAATGCTTGACAATGTTCACAACTTCTCGAGTTGAGTAAGGATAATTGATAATTCCTTGGTCAGCCAAACTTCGCAGCTCTCCAAAAGCTGCTACCAGTTTCTGGAGAACTGGCTCCGGGACATCGGGCCCGTACTGTCGAAGCATGGCTAGTTCTGAGTTTGGCTTTGGGTTATCAACTGCATGACAGCTAAATATGTCTCCTGGAAGAGGCAAGAAGAAGAAAGGAAAAAATGGCATCCAATAGGTTAATTCATTTGTTTGTCAGTCGCGAAGTCGTGTCCGACCCATCGCGACCCCATTGACCACGTTCCTCCAAGCCTTCCTGTCCTCTACCGTCTTCTGGAGTCCATTTAAGCTCAGGCCTACTGCTTCAGGGACTCCATCCAGCCACCTCCTTCTCTGTCATCCCCTTCTTCTCTTGCCCTCCATCTTTCCCAGCATTAGGCTCTTCTCCAGTGAGTCCTTCCTTCTCATTCGGTGGCCAAAGGACTTGAGTTTCCACTTCAGGATCTGGCCTTCTAAAGAGCAGTCGGGGTTGATCTCCTCTAGGACTGACCGGCTGGATCGCCTTGCAGTCCAGGGGACTCACAGGAGTTCTTCTGCAGCACCAGAGTTCAAAGGCCTCCATTCATTTGTAGTACTTAATAAAGAAGAAGACTTTGCACTGTGGTGTGCCAGAGCAAACTCACAAGGGTGCTGCGAAATATTTTAAACTTTTAAAGAAAACACAAGAGGTTTAAGCTTAGCTTGCTTACTACACTACGACTAGCCCTTCAGCAAGGAGCTTATTTTTTTACTCACATTCATTTTTTGGGGGAAAAAAACATTTTTAGATTAGGTAACCTTTATTGTCATTTATTCCTGGGGGCCCAACGGCACACATTAAAAATGAAATTGAGGTGCTTGTTCTCAAAGTGTACACATACATAACCCACATTTAAAACACACTATATGCAACATATGCATCGGCCAGGGCTAGGCAACCTTGGCTCTTTTATGACTCGTGGACTTCAACTCCCAGAATTCCTGAGCCAGCATGGGAGAAACTTTGGCCCCTTCATGACTTGTGGACTTCAACTCCCAGAATTCCTCAGCCAGCATGGGGAACTGTGGCCCCTTCATGACTCGTGGACTTCAACTCCCAGAATTCCTCAGCCAGCATGGGGGAACTATGGCCCCTTCATGACTCATGGACTTCAACTCCCAGAATTCCTCAGCCAGCATGGGGGGACTATGGCCCCCTCATGACTCGTGGACTTCAACTCCCAGAATTCCTCAGCCAGCATGGGGGAACTATGGCCCCCTCATGACTCGTGGACTTCAACTCCCAGAATTCCTCAGCCAGCGTGGGGGAACTATGGCCCCTTCATGACTCGTGGACTTCAACTCCCAGAATTCCTCAGCCAGCATGGGGGAACTATGGCCCCTTCATGACTCGTGGACTTCAACTCCCAGAATTCCTCAGCCAGCATGGGGGAACTATGGCCCCCTCATGACTCGTGGACTTCAACTCCCAGAATTCCTCAGCCAGCATGGGGGGACTATGGCCCCCTCATGACTCGTGGACTTCAACTCCCAGAATTCCTCAGCCAGCATGGGGGGACTATGGCCCCCTGATGACTCGTGGACTTCAACTCCCAGAATTCCTCAGCCAGCATGGGGGAACTATGGCCCCCTCATGACTCGTGGACTTCAACTCCCAGAATTCCTCAGCCAGCATGGGGGGACTATGGCCCCCTCATGACTCGTGGACTTCAACTCCCAGAATTCCTCAGCCAGCATGGGGGGACTATGGCCCCCTGATGACTCGTGGACTTCAACTCCCAGAATTCCTCAGCCAGCATGGGGGAACTATGGCCCCCTCATGACTCGTGGACTTCAACTCCCAGAATTCCTCAGCCAGCATGGGGGAACTATGGCCCCCTCATGACTCGTGGACTTCAACTCCCAGAATTCCTCAGCCAGCGTGGGGGAACTATGGCCCCTTCATGACTCGTGGACTTCAACTCCCAGAATTCCTCAGCCAGCATGGGGGAACTATGGCCCCTTCATGACTCGTGGACTTCAACTCCCAGAATTCCTCAGCCAGCATGGGGGAACTATGGCCCCCTCATGACTCGTGGACTTCAACTCCCAGAATTCCTCAGCCAGCATGGGGGGACTATGGCCCCCTCATGACTCGTGGACTTCAACTCCCAGAATTCCTCAGCCAGCATGGGGGAACTATGGCCCCCTCATGACTCGTGGACTTCAACTCCCAGAATTCCTCAGCCAGCATGGGGGGACTATGGCCCCCTCATGACTCGTGGACTTCAACTCCCAGAATTCCTCAGCCAGCATGGGGGGACTATGGCCCCCTGATGACTCGTGGACTTCAACTCCCAGAATTCCTCAGCCAGCATGGGGGAACTATGGCCCCCTCATGACTCGTGGACTTCAACTCCCAGAATTCCTCAGCCAGCATGGGGGAACTATGGCCCCCTCATGACTCGTGGACTTCAACTCCCAGAATTCCTGAGCCAACATGGCTCAGCTTGGAAACCTCTCCCTTTCCCCTCAGCATGGCTGGCTCAGGAATTCTGGGAGTTGAAGTCCACCAGTCATAAAAGAGCCAAGGTGGCCTAGCCCTGGTATAGACCTACCCCCTTACATACATAATTTTCTAGGGAAAATTATGCCTGGACTAAAATACATATTTTAAATTTTTGAAGAAAATAACAGGTGTAAGCTTAGCTTCCTTACTACGCTACTACTAGTCCTTCAGAATAGAGCTTATTTTTTCCCACTCCCATTATTTTCTTGAAAAAAAAAAGCAAAACATTTTTCTAGGAAAAATTACGCATGGCCCAAAATACATATCTCTTTTCCCAAAAAGCAAAGGAGTAAGAGAGTCTAAAATAAAGGAACGGTTTTAATACACCTAAACTGGTAGCTTCTTTGGGGTCCATCGCCCCCCCTCCCCCGCAACCAGACTAGTGAAACGAAAGTAGCCCCTTTTGATAGACAGGGCCATAAAATAGCAGCTTTTAATCAAATGTGTGTGTGAGACTTACCAAGCGTTCCAAAAAAATCATTTCCCAAGAAAGGGAATCCCGGCCTGTTGGCTAAAACAATCATTCTAAAATCTGGATGCATTACTATGACATTTTTTCTCCCATCTGCAGCAGCAGCAGCATCTGGAAGGTTAAACAAACAAAATCAGCCTTTTCCGATCGGATTAAGACTTTATTCCGGAAAGAAATGACTTGCTTTATCCAAGGATAGCAAACAGCTAACAGGAATTGGGGTCTGTCTAACAACACGGCAACCAGTCTCCCATAAACTATAATTCTATTAAACTACAGGGAGTCCTCGGTTTTTACTTAGTGACTGCTTCAAAGTTATGACATCACTGAAAAAAAAAGTGAGTTATGACCGCTTTTCACACCCATGACCGTTGCAGCCTCCCCTTGATCAAAATTTGGACGCTTGGCAACTGGCGTGTACTTATGACAGTTGCAGTGTCCCGGGAGGGGGGTCACGTGATCCGTTTTTGTGGACCTTCTGACAAGCAAAGTCAACGGGGAAGCCAGATTCCACTCAACAACCGTGATTGTTGCAGTGTTGATTGCAGTGATTGGCTTAACAGACGTGGCAAGGAAAATCATAAAATGGGGCAAAACTCACGTAACCAATTTCTCACTTAGCAACAGAAAGTTTGGGTTTAATTGTGTTCATAAGTCGCAGACTGCCTGTACTGTAAAGTCACCTTGAATTCTTAGAGATATGCTGCTCAAAAAAATAAAGGGAACACAAACGTACAGGATCCCATACGTTTGTGTTCCCTTTATTTTTGTGAGCAGTATACTTTAACAGTAACAGTTAAGACAGCGATTCTCAACCTTTTTCAGGCTGAGACCCCACCTGCGCCGCTCATGCGCGGCGCGACCCCGACCTGCGCCGCGCATGCGCGGTGCGACGGCCCGAAGCGTGCATGCGCAGCACGCGTGCGACGGCCCGAATTGCGCATGCGTGGCTCCCCGAACCGCACATGCGCGGTGCACACACAACGGCCCGAACCGCGCATGCGCGACGGCCTGAACCGTGCATGCGTGTCGCGACAGCCTGAATCGCGCACGCACAGCGCGCGTGCGATGGCCAAGGGGAAATGGGGAAAAAAATGGCGGACTGCAGTGGTTGGCGACCCTCGTGAAACGGTCATTCGACCCCAAATGGGGTTGCGACCCACAGGTTGAGAACCGCTGAGTTAAGAGAATATACAGCAGTGGCCAAAATTGTGGACACCTTTTGGGGAAAGTGTGTTTTTGAGGTTTGATGGCTAATAACACCATAAAATTGTATACCAATGGAAAGATAATTTAATCAAGAATGTAATTCAACATAGTTTGTTCCATTATCTGTACTGTATTCTATGAAAAGTGATAGCCAAAGAGCCAGAAAAAGGAAGCACAACACGCTTAGGTTGATCTCAAGTAGCTTTCCTTCATCTGGTTGTAGCCAATGAGCGTGAGTGTTTAGAGAACCAATCAGGTGTCCTCTTGTTTTGGCCATGAGCCAATCAGATCACAGTAGGATCCAGTTATTGGTGTCACGTATTGAAGCCGAGAGGAGGACATTTGTCAGCGTGTTGTGTGATCACTATCAAGTTGGTTGGGTTGTTTTGTGTTCTTTCCTTGAGTGAGTTTGTAAAATGCAATAAAATTAACGTAATGGTGTAAAGAGTTGACTGGTTGCCCAGAAAGCGATGTAAAATAGTCTTATTAAGTGAAAAAGGGCTACAGTTATAGAGAAATGAGAAGAAAAATGGGTGGAAACTTAACCAAAGGTGGCATTTCCACTGTACACTTTTCCCAAAAGGTTTCCACCATTTTGGCTACGACTGTAACATGCTATTTGTTAAGATGCTATTCGGGTCAAACAGCAAACTAACAGGCAAACTACATATTACTTTAGGAACTTGGGGCCACACAGTATATTATTTTAAATATTTTAAATATACAGCTGGCAGCTATTTTACTTTTGAGCCCAGAATAAAGATAAGGAATCAGATTGAGATCAGAAGTAGGGGAGGATAGGATATTTGAGATTTTTTTGTTTTGCATCCCTTCTCCTCCTCCTCCTCCTCCTCCTCCTTCTCCTCCTCCTCCTCCTCCTCACAGCATTTTTCCTGCAGGTGCAGGGTCCCCTTAGATTTTTTTGCATGATTATGTAAATGACAGGTGTGAACTTCCATTCCTGATTATAATAGCGAGTGTTAAGGAAAAGGGTGTTCAAGCCAGGAAAACAATAGATTTCCCTGGGCTTACTCTAGAGCAAGGGTAGGCCACCTTGGCTCTTTTATGACTGGTGGACTTGAACTCCCAGCATTCCTGAGCCAGCCATGCTGAGGGGAAAAGGAGAGGTTTCCAAGCTGAGCCAGGCTGGCTGAGGAATTCTGGGAGTTGAAGTACACCAGTCACGAAGGAGCCAAGGTGGCCTACCCCTTGTATAGGGTTTCCTGCCTGAGCAGGGGGTTGGACTAGATTACAGGGGTCTCCAACCTTGGCAACTTGTGGACTTCAATTCCCAGAATTCCTCGGCCAGCATGGGGGAACTATGGCCCCCTTCATGACTTGGGGACTTCAATTCCCAGAATTCCTGAGCCAGCATGGGGGAACTATGGCCCCCTCATGACTCGTGGACTTCAACTCCCAGAATTCCTGAGCCAGCATGGGGGAACTATGGCCCCTTCATGACTGGTGGACTTCAACTCCCAGAATTCCTGAGCCAGCATGGGGGAACTATGGTCCCCTCATGACTCGTGGACTTCAACTCCCAGAATTCCTGAGCCAGCATGGGGGAACTATGGCCCCCTTTATGACTCATGGACTTCAACTCCCAGAATTCCTGAGCCAGCATGGGGGAACTATGGCCCCTTCATGACTGGTGGACTTCAACTCCCAGAATTCCTCAGCCAGCATGGGGGAACTATGGCCCTTTCATTGACTCGTGGACTTCAATTCCCAGAATTCCTGAGCCGGCATGGGGGAAAGTCCACCAGTCATCAAAGAGCCAAGGTTGCCTACCCCTGGTCTAGGCCTAGGCCGCTTTATGACTCGTGAACTTCAACTCCCAGAATTCCTGAGCCAGCCTGGCTCAGCTTGGAAACCTCTCCCTTTCCCCTCAGCGTGGCTGGCTCAGGAATTCTGGGAGTTGAAGTCCACGAATCATAAAAGAGCCAAGGTTGCCTACCCCTGATCTAGAACAAGAAAGCTGCTAATTTGCCTGTTGGATTCCTGCTTGTATTCTTTACCAAATGGCTGCATTTTCCTTGATGCACTGACGCACAATACTATAAATTAATATTAATTAATACCTAAAGCCCTCCATTTCTCTGAAGAAAATTACATCTCCAGTTATGTTATTAACAGCTCTTAATTTATTAATCCGTAAGGAAGTCAGCTACTGGAAGACTTTCTCTCTGGGACGGCTTACTAGAAACAATGCGTCTCCCGTCGGACAGAATCATCTCTCCGCTCTCCACCAACGTTTTCAAAATGCAGGTGACGTTTGTGGGTGCCTTGTCTGCCTCGTCAATCATGAGGATGTGCCCCTTTTTGACAGCTTTCACCTAGAAAGAGAAGATTGGGATGAGACAAACGTTGGAGGAAAAAAACATATCACTAATATTAGAAATCTAGTCTTTCCAGCCTAGATGCAACACAGAGGGTTCCCATTCTGTTCCCATTTGTGGAATGATTGGTTTCTTTTTTAATTAAGGGTTTTTATATTTATGTATATAATGTAATTTCTATCATGTTGTGAGCCACCCTGAGTTCTCCGGAATAGGGCGGCATAGAAATTAAATTAATAAATAAATAAATAAATTGATTAATAAATAATAATTCTGATATGAAGGCTACTTTAATTATTATGGACAAGGCAAGCAAAGCAAACATATTCCCAGGTCATTCCCCCAAAAGAAAGAAAAATACAATATCTATTTCACAAATTTGATGAATGTGGATCAGAAGAAAACTGTCTGTCCGTCCGTCCATCCATCCATCTATCCACCTATCCTCTTTTCTTCCTTCTATCTATCTATCTATCTATCTATCTATCTATCTATCTGTCTGTCTGTCTGTCTGTCTATCTATCTATCCTCTTCTTTCTTCTATTTCTACCCATCTATCTATCTATCTATCTATCTATCTATCTATCTATCTATCTATCTATCTATCTATCTATCTATCTATCTACCTACCTACCTATCTATCTATCCTCTTCTCTTTCTTCTATTTCTACCCATCCATCCAATCTATATCTATCTATCTATCTATCTATCTATCTATCTATCTATCTATCTATCTATCTATCTATCTATCTATCTATCTATCTATCTATCTATCCATCCATCCATCTATCCTTTCTTCTATTTCTACCCATCCATCCAATCTATATCTATCTATCTATCTATCTATCTATCTATCTATCTATCTATCTATCTATCTATCTATCTATCTATCTATCTATCTATCTATCTATCTATCTATCTATCTATCCATCTATCTATCTGTATCTACCTACCTACCTACCTACCTACCTACCTAATAAATTATAATAATAACGTAATTTATTTAGGACACAGTCTTCTTACAACGTGAACCCTGGATTTGCCAGGGGCTTCCCGCAGAGGGGCCTGCCCCACGAGCGCAGGCGTTCTCTCAGATTTGAACGACGGAAGCAGCAAGCCAGTCACCCCTTGCAAGAGACTTACGAGTGGCGAGTCCTCGTACACAATCAGGCCCTCTTTCACGGACGGCTGAAGCGTCAGGCTCTGCACGGTGGTGTCCCTAGGGCGGCAAATCAGGGACAGGCTTCTATTCACGGATCCCAGCTGAGCACCTCAGTGCATTGGGGAAAAGTGGGGAGGGAGGGAGGGAAGGAAGGAGGGGAAGTTGCATTTGCAAACATGCTGTGCTCTTTTCTACTCCCTGATTCACAGCGGGAGGCCGCATACATTTTTCTTCTCTTTTCATCACTTTTAGAGCGTTCCCTTTTCCAAAGGCCAGCAGGGGCCATGTAAAGCCCTAACATTCAAGTGGCATTTTGATTCCAGTTGGAGGAATCTAAGTGCCTTAGTGGATCTGTAGTACAGGTAGCCCCTGGCTTGCGACAATGAGGGCCAGAATCTCCACTGCTAAGCGAGGCCGCTGTTAACGGAGTAGTGCAGCATTGCCGGCTGACTCTGCCCACCGCCAGGGAGTTCGATCCTGACCGGCTCAAGGTGGACTCAGCCTTCCGTCCTTCCGAGGTCGGTAAAAATGAGGACCCAGAGGGTTGGGGGCTCCTACGCTGACTCTTTAAACCGCTTAGAGAGGGCTGTACAAAAGCACTGCGAAGCGGTATATAAGGGCTTGAAAGACGGCGTTTAAGGGGTGACTTGATCGAAGTGTATAAAATCATGCATGGGATAGAAAAGGTGGATAGAGAAAAATTCTTTTCTCTATCACACAATACCAGGACAAGGGGGCACTCCCTAAAGCTCATAGGTAAGAAAGTGAGGACAAATAAAGGGAAATATTTCTTCACCCAGAGGGTCGTTGATTTATGGAATTCACTTCCAGAAGAGGTCATGACAGCTGTCAGCCTTGACAGCTTCAAGGCAGGGCTAGATAGATTCATGGAGGCCAAGTGTATCGGTGGTTATTAAAACGGATGTCCATGTGCCGCCTCTATGTTGGTTGAGGCAGGCAGGATTCCCTTGAGTCCCATTTGTTGGGGGTCAAGGGAAAGGGAGGGTTTTGCCTTCTCTTTCTGCTCAAGATCCCCATGTACAATTGGTGGGCCACTGGGTGACACACAATGCTGGACTCGATGGGCTTTGGCCTGATTCACCAGGGCTCTTCTTAGGTTCTTATGTTCTAGGGCTATTGCCAGGGCTATTTTGCCACAGTTGTTAAGCAACTCCCCGCATAAAACGAACTGTCGTTAAGTGGACACCAGTTGCCAACTGTCTGAATTCTGATCACGTGACCGTGGGGCTATTGCCACGGTCATGTGAGTGAAATATGGTAGTTAAGTCCCATTTTTTCAGTGCCGTTGTAACTCTGAACGGTCGCCAAGCGAATGCTTGTAAGTCAAGGACTACCTGTATATATCACTCCCCACTTCCTCAGAGGGGGGCTCTGGTTTCTCTTCAGATTTTGTGTGTGTTTGTGTGTGTGTTTGTGTGTATGGATATGTATGGATATAAAGACAGTTTTTTAAAATATGTTTAATGTTTATTTATATTTCATATCGGTCTCCTCCCTCAGAGAGACATTCTGGTTTCTCTTCACATAATATGTGTAATAGTTTTGTAAAATATTTTTAACCTTTATTTATATTTTCCTATTTCTTAACTGCCCACTCCCTCAGAAAGGGGTTCCAGTTTCTCTTCACGTTATATATGTAATAGTTTTCTAAAAGATTTCTAACTTTTATTTATCTTTTATATTTCTTAACTGCCCACTCCCTCAGGCAGATTTCTCTTCATGTTATATATATAATGGGGTTCATGTGTTTAACAAAAAATAATAGACAATAGTTAATTACCATAAATTAATTAATCACTAGATCAGCGGTTCTCAACCTGTGGGTCGTGACCCCATTTGGGGTCGAACGACCATTTCACGGGGGTCGCCAAACACCGCAGTCCGCCATATTTTTTTTTGGTCGGCCATTTTTTTGGGTCAGCCATTTTTTCCCCTTTGCAATGTGGGCCGTCGCGCCGCGCATGCGCAATGCAGGCCCGCCATTTTTTTTTGGGTCGGCCATTTTTTTTTGGTCAGCCATTTTTTGGGGGGGTCGGCCATTTTTTCCCCTTTGCGATGCGGGCCGTCGCGCCGCGCATGCGTGATGTGGGCCCGCCATTTTTTTTTATTTTGGTCGGCCATTTTTTGGGGGGGGCGGCCATTTTTTCCCCCTTTGCGATGCGGGCCGTCGCGCCGCACATGCGCGATGCGCCCCGTTGCGCCTGTGTGATGCGCCCCGTCGCGCCACGCATGCGCGATGCACCCCGTCGCGCCACGCATGCGCGATGCACCCCGTCGCGCCACGCATGCGCGATGCGGGACGGGGTCGAGCCCCGGAAAAGGTTGAGAACCACTGCGCTAGATGGTCTTCTTGCTAATATATATTCAAAGTTACATATCACATTCCTTTCTCTCTAACTGGCTTTTCTAGCCATTGATAGAAATTATCCCACGTTCTAAAATACACTGAGTCTTCTTTCTCTTTTCTCTTTAAAGTCAATCTGTCCATTTCTGCACACTCTAGAATTTTCTTAATTAGTACTTGTTCAGCTGGTAAGTTTTCATTTTTCCAATGTTGGGCAAATACAATTCTCGCTGCAGTTAGTAGGTGTAGAATTAAATACATGCAATCTTTCTCCTAATTTGCTCCTATTATTCCTTACTAAAATAATTCGGGCTTAAGTCTACTTGTTTTTTTAGTCATTTTCTCCAACCATAAATGTATTTTTCAGCAAAATCTTTTTGCTTTAGGGCATGTCCACCAGATATGGTAATAAGGACCTTAACTGGTCTTTCTTTGCATTTCCAACACTTACTGAAAGTATTTTTAAACAGTTTTGCTAATCTCACTGGTGTCCTATGCCATCTGTAAAACATTTTATGTAAGTTTTCTTAATATGCCACTGCTTGAGTTAATTTGACATTTCTGGTTTCTCTTCAGATTATATATATATATAGTAGTTTTCTAAAATATTTTTTAACCTTTATTTATCTTTCATATTTCTTAACTGCCCACTCCCTCAGAGAGGGGCTCTGATTTCTCTTCACATTATATATGTAATAGTTTTCTAAAATATTTTTTAACCTTTATTTATCGTTCATATTTCTTAACTTCCCACTCCCTCAGAGAGGGGCTCTGGTTATTTTTCAAACTATGTATGTATACATACTATCTGAAGAGAAAAAAGAGCCCCTCTCTGAAAGAGTGGGCAGTTAAGAAATATGAAAGGTAAATAAATATTTTTTAAAAAGCCTTTTGCCTAACTCCAAATGTTGAACAGCAAAAATCCCACCCTCCAAAGCTCGGCTCACCTGTGCAGCTGCAAATATTCTCTGGGTCGATTTAACAGCTGGAGGAATCTGTCCACCACTTTATTTTTCCCCACACCCTGCAACAACAAGGCAACCACAATGAGGGATATTTTAGAGGGGAAGATAGGGTGAAATAGTCTCTACAAAGGAGCTCAATTTGCCAGCTAAAATGAGAATCACCCTCAGTTTCTGGCACTAAAACTCCAGATCACGACATACGAAAAAGATGATGATCAGGCTACATGCTACTTAAAACCAGTATTAACTCACCAAACTCCTTGCAAACAAAACAGCTTTAATTGCATCATTTTTAAATCAAAAGGGAAGGTTGATTTGCTGTAGAGTTAACGGCCATAATGCCTCGCGGCTACATGCGGATAGTCCTTGGCTTGTTGTTGTTGTTAGTTGCAAAGTCGTGTCCGACCCATCGCGACCCCATGGACCACGTTCCTCCAGGCCTTCCTGTCCTCTACCATCTTCTGGAGTCCATTGAAGCTCACGCCTCCTGCTTCAGGGTCTCCATCCAGCCACCTCCTTCTCTGTCGTCCCCTTCTCCTCTTGCCCTCCATCTTTCCCAGCATCAGGCTCTTCTCCAGTTAGTCTTTCCTTCTCATTAGGTGGCCAAAGTCCTTGAGTTTCCACTTCAGGATCTGGCCTTCTCAAGAGCAGTCGGGATTGATCTCCTCCAGGCCTTCCTGTCCTCTACCATCTTCTGGAGTCCATTGAAGCTCCTGCCTACTGCTTCAGGGACTCCATCCAGCCACCTCCTTCTCTGTCATTGTCCCCTTCTTCTCTTTCCCTCCATCTTTCCCAGCATCAGGTTCTTCTCCAGGGAACCCTTCCTTCTCATTAGGTGGCCAAAGTCCTTGAGTTTCAACTTCAGGATCTGGCCTTCTAAAGAACAGTCGGGGTTGATCTCTTCTAGGACTGACCGATTTGATCGCCTTGCAGTCCGGGGGACTCGCAGGAGTCTTCTCCAGCACCATAATTCAAAGGCCTCCATTCTTTGGCACTCAACCTTTCTTGTGGTCCAACTTTCACAGCCCTACATTGCAACTGGGAAAACCATGGCCTTGACTATACGCACTTTTGTTGGCAGGGTGACGTCTCTGCTTTTGAGTATGCTGTCTAGATTTGCCATGGCTTTCCTCCCCAGGAGCAAGCATCTTCTAATGTCTTGGCTGCAGTCCCCATCTGCGGTGATCTTGGCGCCCCAGAAGATAAAAATCGGTCACTACCTCCGTTTCTTCCCCATCTATTATTTGATCCCAAAATTCCTGTTGCTCAGCGAAAAAGGGACTTTCCCCCCATTTTACAACCTTCCTTAACAACTGCAGTTGTTAAGTGAGTAATGTGGTTGTTGTGGAATTGGCTTCCCCATTGACTTTGTGTCTCAGAAGGTCGCAAAAGGGGGGTCACATGACCCCCAGGACGCTGCGACCGACATACGTACGAGTCAGGGGCCAAGCGTCTGATGCCGCAATGGTCGTTAAGTGTGAAAACGGTCGTATGTCCTTTTTTTTTTTTTTCAATGCCGCTGTTAACTTTGAACGGTCCCTAAATGGACTGTTGTTAAATTGAGGGCTGCCCATATTCGGAAGTCACGCTTACAGTTTCAGGGAAACTGACTCGTTGGCCGAACAGATAAAGAGCTTTGAATATTTAAAGGTGCAAAATGGATTGGACAGGGGAAAAAAAATGTGATTTCTCTTACCTGGTTGCCCACTAAAAGAAGATGCTCTCCGAGCAAAAAGTCTTTTAGCATGTCTTCCATCACCATCATATGCTGACGCGGAAAAGAAAGCCATGTTTTAAAATTGGGAAGAAAAGAAAATGAGCGAGTGAAAACGCCGAAGGATTAATGCTGTCGTTGAGTCTTCTGAGTCAGCCACACAGAATTATATTGGAAGACATCTGAAATACCATCTACTGAAGAATGGACGTTAAAAGTTGCAAACTTGGTGGAAATGGCTAAGATATCTGCATACTTGAAGAACCACTCAAATGAAGAATTTATGATGGACTGGAAAAAATGGATAGACTATATACAAAAGAAGTATCAATTGAAGGAATTATATTTGTTATATAGTTAAATAGTTATATAATAGTAGTTTAGCGGGGTTTCTTGCGTTTTTACTCTGTATTCACTCTGGGAAGCCGGGGGGGAGGAGGGAGGGTGTCATTAAATGTTATATTATGTTTTTCTCAACTGCATTCGGGGGTGATATGAGATTATGTTTTTAGGTATTAAAGGGTTGCTCGGGTGGCCTCTGGGCACCACATTGGATGGAAAGAGGAAGGAGGAGTGAAGGTTGAGGTATGTAGGAAGAGGGTAAGAGGACGAAGATAGGGGACAGAGGTGGGTGGAGGGGAGATGTAGAGAAAGGAGAAAGTAGGTAGTTAGATGGAAAGAAGAGGGGGAAGTTTAGGTGTAGGAGGATGTGGTGGTGGGGGGGGGTACCGAGCAGTTATTTGGATTGTTTGGTAAATGTGTTATACGATTGTTATCAGTTGAGTTATTATCATTTTTTCCTATGTAAAAATTTTGAAAAATTTAATAAAAACATTTTTAAAAAAAAGAATTATACCCCTCGGAGAATCATTACGATGGGGGGGGGGTCCCTGGTGCTCCCTCAGCTTGGTGGTTTTCTTGCAGACATTTCATGACCCAACTGGGCAACATCATCAGCGCTAGGAGGAAGTGGTTTTTTGGAGAAGAGGAGGAAGAGGAGAGGGGAGGGGCTGTGGGGTCCTTGGTGATCCCTCAGCTTGGTGGTTTTCTTGCAGATGTTTCATTACCCAACTAGGTAACATCATCAGTGCTACAAGGGAGTCCTAGCTAGCACTGATGATGTAACCTAGTTGGGTCATAAAATGTCAGGAAGAAAATAAACAAGCTCAGAGAGCACCAAGGAACCTACAGTCCCCCCCCTCCTTCTTTTCCCCTTCCTCCCCAATAACCCCACTTCCTCCTAGCATTGATGATGTTACCTGGTTGGGTCATGAAACATCTGCAACATCTGGTGAAAACTACCAAGTTCAGAGAGCACCAAGGACCTCACAGTTGTCGTCGTCGTCCTCCTCCTCCTCCTCCTCCTCCTCCTCTTCTTCTCCTTCTCCTCCTCCTCTTCTCCTCCTCCTTCTCCTCCTCTTCTCCTTCTCCTCCCCCTCCTCCCCCTCCTCCTCCCCCTCCTCCCCCTCCTCCTCCTTCTTCTTCTCCTTCTCCTCCTCCTCCCCCTCCTCCCCCTCCTCCTCCTCCTTCTTCTCCTCCTTCTCCTTCTCCTCCTCCTCTCCCCCTCCTCCTCTCTCCCCCTCCTCTCTCCCCCTCCCCCCCTCCTCCTCCTCCTTCTTCTCCTTCTCCTCCTCCTCTCCCCCTCCTCCCCCTCCCCCCCTCCTCCTCCTCCTCCTCTCCACAAACCCAAACCCTTCTAGCACTGATGATGTTACCTAGTTGAGTCATGAAACGTCTGCAAGAAAACCACCCAGCTCAGAGAGCACCAAGGACCCCCCCCTCCACTTTCTCCTCCTTGGGACAGCAACAGAAGGGAAAGAAAAGAAGGTACTTTCAAAGCCTAGGGAGTGAGCAGACCAGTAGTAATGCTGCACTGGGAGATGCTGAAAGGTTTAGAAGAAATAGAGATGACTATGTACCTTACTCATTCATAAAATTGGTCCAGAATCCTAATGTCTGAAATAGCAAAAATGTTCTTAAGTTTCGTTTCTGCTGAACCAGGATCTGCTCTAGATTGGCCCATCAGAACCCCAAGAACACAATAGGCTTGTTTTGGGTTTAAAATGGAACACACCTTTCCAGATCATTCACACACACAAGAACTAAGAAGGCAGCAAAGATGCACCCGATAATCTTGGATAGGTTCCAGGATTGAGCTAAATATAGCTCACGACACACAACGGAAAAAAATGCAAAACCTCTTGACTTGGGAAAAGCATGAACTCATAGAGCAAAATGGGCATCGCCAACAAACCCGGAGTGCTTGGGTATGGTTAGGAGGGCACTTACTTTTCTAGCCTGCCCTATCTATGTTTCCTGGTAAAATACATGGGAAAATCACATTGGAGGAAAATTCCACTTAGGGTTAGGGTTAGGCAACAATGAACTCGGAGAGCAAAATGGACATCGCCAACAAACTCGGAGTGCTTGGGTATGGTTAGGAGGGCACTTACTTTTCTAGGCTGCCCTATGTTTCCTGGTAAAATACATGGGAAAATCCATTTAGAGGAAAATTCCACTTAGGGTTAGGTCACCATGAACACGTAGAGCAAAATGGACACCGCCAACAAATTCGGAGTGCTAGGGTATGGTTAGGAGGGCACTGACTTTTCTAGGCTGCCCTATCTATGTTTCCTGGCAAAATACGTGGGAAAATCCCTTTGGAGGAAAATTCCACTTAGGGTTAGGTCACCATGAACGCGTAGGGCAAAATGGACATCACCAACAAATTGGGAGTGCTTGGGTATGGTTAGGAGGGCACTGACCTTTCCAGCCTGCCCTATCTATGTTTCCTGGTAAAATACATGGGAAAATCCCATTGGAGGAAAATTTCATTTATTCTATTCTATTCTATTCTATTCTATTCTATTCTGTTCTGTTCTGTTCTGTTCTGTTCTAATTCTATTCTCTATTCTGTTCTAATTCTCTATTCTCTATTCAAATTCTCTTCTCTTCTATACCCCTTCGCAACAGGCCAGCTTCTAACCCAATAGCCATTTTGTAGATGCCCACAACATGATCTGAAAAGGCCCAATATGCCCATTTGGGGGAGAGACTTTGACGGAGAGCCCATCCTCAAAAGACAGCCCAGAGACTGGGTCTCCATCCACCTGAAAGGACAGGAGATCAAAGGGATACTTACTTGAGTATTTTCATAGAAAAGAACGTCAGGCACTTTCATGCTCTCGTCGGGGTTGTAAACTGGAATTTGGACACTTCCAATCCTGAGGACCCCTGACTTGATTTCACCTGGATGGGCGCACAAATCAAGGATTGTCTCTTTATGCCCAGATGGGCACAGCTCTTTGCATTCAAAATGCCACTGAAATACTTCATTTTGGAAAGACCTCTGAGAAAGACTTCCAAAGGGGCTTTTGAAATGGGACTTGGCTATACTGTGTTTCCTCCCCCCCAAAAAATAAGACCCCGCTGGAAAATAAGCCCTAGCATAATTTTTCAGGATGCCCACCCAAAAAATAAGCCCCAGTTAAGATTGTCAGCCAGACTGAAGCATTTAGTACCGTATTTCCCCAAATATAAGCCCTAACTGGAAAATAAGCCCTAATGCTTAATTAATATAAGGCCAGGTCTTACTTGGGGGGGGGGAAATACAGTAGATGCATTTTGAGGTCCAACTTTGTTTGCTTTGAGATATTAGCTTGACTGTTTGTCTACCTATCTCTGGGTCTTTTAGCAAACACAGAGGTAACCGTGATTTGTTCTGCAAGAAGGTTTCCTTTCCTTGCAATCCCAGTTGTGGGATTTCCTGGCATAGAAATCTGCAAAAATTGCAGCTGGCATGACAGTAAACCAAATTACGGTACTCTAAAAAAAAATGAAGCAAGTCCCTAGGAAGACTCAGAACCTTTTGGTTGCTAACGGGTGAAACAAAATTCCAGAGTTAGAAGTAGGACAGAATCAGGCCCTGTTTGTACGCGTACAATTTAATTTAACAGGAAAAGAAAAGAAAAGAAAGTAAAATACCAAGAGCTTACAGCTATAGTCTCTTCCCTCCATTTTCTGGATATCGGCAGAGCTTGATTCGATCTCGGCATCCAGCAGGTTTTTATGTAAGGCAGATTTGGCGAGGTTGGGTAAAAACCTAGATACCACAAGAAAAAAAGGGGAGGTTATTTCACAGAGAGAAAAAAAGTCTGTTCTGTAGACTTCTTAGAGGTGACCAGATCCTATAGTGATCTTGCCAGCCATGTGCTGCAGCTGCCAAAAAAGCCAACACAGGGCTGGGCTGCATTAACAGAGGGATAGAATCAAGATCAGGTGAAGTGTTAATACCACTTTACAAGGCCTTGGTAAGGCCACACCTGGAATCCTGCATCCAGTTTTGCTCCCCACGATGTAAAAAAGATGTTGAGACTCTAGAAAGAGTACAGAGAAGAGCAACAAAGATGATTAGGGGACTGGAGGCTAAAACATATAAGGAACGGTTGCTGGAATTGGGTATGTCTAGTTTAATGAAGAGAAGGATGAGGGGGGACATGGAAGCAGCCTTCCAGTATCTCAGGGGCTGCCCCAAAGAAGAGGGAGTCAAGCTATTTTCCAAAGCACCTGAAGGCAGGACAAGAAGCAATAGATGGAAACTCATCAAGGAGAGAAGCAACCTAAAACTAAGGAGAAACTTCCTGACAGTGAGAACAATTAACCAGTGGAAACACCTGCCTCCAGAAGTGGTAAATGCTCCAACACTGGAAGTTTTTAAGAAGAGACTGGACAGCCACTTGTCTGAAATGGCATAGGATTTTCTGCCTGAGCAGGGGGTTGGACTAGATGGCCTCCAAGGTCCCTTCCAACTCTGTTATTCTATTCTATTCTATTCCTTATTCATTCTATTCTATTCTGTTCTGTTCTATTCCATTCCATATTTTCTCTTCTCTTCTCTCCATTCCATTCCATTCCATATTTATTCTATTCTATTCTATTCTATTCTATTCCTTATTCATTCTATTCTATTCTATTCTATTCTAATATCTATTCTATTCTATTCTATTCCATTCCATTCCATATTTTCTCTTCTCTTCTCTCCATTCCATTCCATATTTATTCTATTCTATTCTATTCTATTCTATTCCAATATCTATTCTATTCTATTCTATTCCATTCCATTCCATATTTTCTCTTCTCTTCTCTCCATTCCATTCCATATTTATTCTATTCTATTCTATTCTATTCTATTCTATTCTATTCTATTCTATTCTATTCTATTCTATTCTATTCTATTTTCTATTCCATTCTCCCTTCTCCTTACCTTTGTTCCCTACTACCTGCTTTTGCATTTTCGTATTTTATACTATAGTTTAAGCTATAAGCTAATTCAAAAAAATTTTTTTTTTGATGTAACTGCAGTCGAGGACATCCTGGTGGTTGAGATGAATCACAGCCAACTGATCAAAGGTTTCTTCTCCATATCTTCCAAACAACGAGGAAATGAATGACCGACTTCCAGATTTGAGATTAAAAGAAGGAAAATGCCTGCCCAAAAGAAAACACTTCCCAAAAAATCCTACCTGGAAAGACAAGCTTTATTGACAGCGTGGTGGAGGCTTTCGTCCGGATAGTGAGCTAGACGCCGGCAGATCCTCAAGAGCTGGCGGGTAGATAAGGAGGAGGCCAGCGATTGTGCCTGTTAATGAGAAAGGAATTTAATTTCCTTTATCTTCCCCTGTGAAAGACGAGAGACGGTTCTTTCAAAACAACGCACAATGCTTGGCAGAAGAAATCTTTCCCAGTCTGATGCCCTCTGAGGACCTGTAGGTCTCTCCTGGCACAGCTTTGGACGCTGCCAAAGAGGGGGAAGGAAACTAGCTGTGCTGGGATGCATCCGGCCACGTGGGACCTCGGCAAGTTAGTGGGCAGCTGGTTGAAGAGGGATGGTTGCCATCTCAGGGGCATGGCACGTGTGCCCACAGAGAGGGCTCTGAGTGCCGCCTCTGGCATGCGTGCCATAGGTTCGCCACCACTGTCCTAGTCTCTCCTTAAAAATCTCCAGTGATGGAGCGCCCACGATTTCTGGGGGGGGGTAAGCCCAGCGTTTTCTGCCCGGAGGCCCTTCCTGACGCCACATGGATGCACCGCCACTAATCAACTGTCATTAACCAGGATGTGGAATCAGAGTTTGAAGCTAAGTAGCTGCAGTCTTAACGACCAGGGAATGCGATGCTTCATTACTGCTGGGGCAGCTGAGAGATCTTCTCCCACAGAGAAGCAAAACAGGGATAAAAATGGAAGAGATTACAAAAAAATATACATACAGGAAGCAAATCTGTTTTCTGTGGCTTTCATAGCTAACGGGTTAAGCTTGCATTGGCTTCAAATCCGGAGGGTTTATTTAACCCAGCTGGGTGAGATTAATGTCTTATTAAGCAGCCCAGCATCGCCAGACAGATGGTGCAAGCTGGGAACTGAAAAGGAATACAAGAAATTCAACGCAATTTTGTCTGCTCCTCTAAAATATCAACCAAACTGGAAAGTTTGCTATGAAAGAGCAATGCTGTGGCCGCGACAGAGAAGTCCTCCAGTTGCGACCGCAACGGAGCCCCCAAATTTTTGTGGCTAAGTGAAATGTTTGTTAAAGTGAGTTTTTTGCCCCCTTGCCTTGCCACGGCTATTCAGTGACTCTGTGATGACCCAGGGCACAGCAGCGAGGCAATGCAGTCAGCTGGCAATTCAACCCGCCCTTTAATTGCTCCAAATTTTCCCCAAATGCTCCCATGTTTCTGGCAAGCCCCAGAACAAAGGAAGACACACACGCCTTCAGCCGCCTCTGGCTGCAAGTAGTTTCACATGCAGTCCGATTCGGAGAGGAATTTACTCAAGGCCGTGGAGATAAGAAAGAATGACACATACATCATAAACCTAATGAGTCTGTGTGAATACAGGCTTGTCTGAGCAGTCTCAGAAGGGAAGCCAAAATACAGTCCGAGATCTTTGAACATCCAAGCAACGTTGTCAGCCAGTGCAACAATCAGAGTTTCCGGGTTTCCAAGCAGAAGATACAGAACAAGAGATCAGCAACAACACACACTACACTCCAAGGAATCAGAGTTTGTTCCTGACAAATGCCTCTCCCCAGTGTCTCCTTAAGTCTCAGTCTCCAGGTGTGCCTTTTGGAGAGGGGTGGGACGCTCTCCTCCCGAGTAGTTGAGCCTGCTTGCATTGTTCCCCCCTTCTCTCCACTCTCCATGCTCTAGGATCAGGAGGGGGTGGCCCTTGCTCATCACCTGAACTCTGCCTCTCCTGTTCCTCCTGTCCCAATCCTGAAGGGCCCTGGCCTGCCTCGGCCTGCTCTTCCCCACATTCCTCTGAAGCCACAGACCCCCTCTCCCTTTGCCTCCATAGGGTCCCGTTCCAGCTCATTTTCCTCCGCAGATTCAGGCTCCGATGGAGGCATGACAGAATCATTGCATTCGTTCAGCTAGTAACACAGTTGTTAAGTGAATCTGGATTCCCCATGGACTTTACTTGTCAGAAGATTGCAAAAGGGAGGATCACGTGACCCCGGACAGCGCAACCATCATAAATATGAATCACTTGCAAAGGATCTGGATTTTGATCATGTGACCCTGGGGATGCTGCAACGGTCGTTAAGCGTGAAAAAAGGGAGTAAGTCCCTTTTTCAGTGCCGTTGTAACTTTGAATGGTCTGCTGTAACTCGAGAACTATTTGTATCATGTCATCCCTTTATGGAGATTCTCAATCATCCAAGTCATATCTCGGAGTCCTAGTAGACAATCACATAACTATGAGCCAGCCGTGTGCTGCAGCTGCCAAAAAAGCCAACACAGTGCTAGGCTGCATTAACAGAGGGTTAGAAGCACGATCATGTGAAGGGTTAATTCCACTTTACAAGGCCTTAGTAAGGCCACACTTGGAATCCTGCATCCAGTTTTGATCACCATGATGTAAAAAAGATGTTGAGACTCTAGAAAGAGTACAGAGAAGAGCAACAAAGAAGATTAGGGGACTGGAGGCTAAAACATACAAAGAACGGTTGCTGGAATTGGGTATGTCTAGTTTAATGAAGAGAAGGACGAGGGGGGACATGATAGCAGTGTTCCAATATCTCAGGGGCTGCCCCAAAGAAGAGGGAGTCAAGCTACTCTCCAAAGCACCTGAAGGCCAGACAGGAAGCATCGGATGGAAACCAACCAAGGAGAGAAGCAACCTAGAACTAAGGAGAAACTTCCTGACAGTGAGGACAATTAACCAGTGGAACTCCTTGCCTCCAGAAGCGGTGGCTGCTCCAACACTGGAAGTTTTTAAGAAGCGACTGGACAGCCATTTGTCCGAAATGGTGTAGGGTTTCCTCCCTGAGCAGGGGGTTGGTCTAGATGACCTCCAAGGTCCCTTCCAACTTTATTATTATTATTATTATTATTATTATTATTATTATTATGGATCATTGCACAGTCAGCCAGATGTTCAGACTGGATTTGGCATTTTGTCTACCTATCGAGTCCTTACCCAGGACCTGGGATAGGCAGATGTGGATGTTTGATGGTATTACAGATTATTATTATTATTATATTATATTTGTTCCCAGAAGTGCTTTTCCGAAAAGCAACAGGACTTTCTTAATTCCTCCCCCCTTAAAAACATTTCACCTCTCATGCAAGGAGCTTCTTCTTTTGAACTGAGGAAGCTTCTTGGAAGAGAAGCGAAACGCTTTCAAAGAAAAAAAAATCCGAGAAAGTACAGTTGCCTTTGGGGGGCGGGGGGAGAAGCACCTTTGGCCCAATCTGCGTTAATTAGCTATTATAATTGTGTCAACAGAGGAAAAGCCAATATTCCCACCGGGATGGGAACGTTTCCTGAATTTGTCCTCCGTTGATTTTTTTTCCTCCTTTTTAAGACAGAAATGAAAACAAAACACTGCATTAGAAAACCAAGAAAATTCAGGAAAACAAGGAATATCCAATCTTGGCTGGGGAATTCTGGCAGGTGGAGTCCACAGGTCTCAAAGTTGCCACAACTGGAACAGCCCTGATCTAGACAGTTTCCAACATGTGTTGTTGTTGTTCATTGCGAAGTCGTCTCCGACCCATCGCGACCCCATGGACGACGTTCCTCCAGGCCTTCCTGTCCTCTACCATCTTCTGGAGTCCCTTGAAGCTCCCGCCTCCTGCTTCAGGGACTCCATCCAGCCACCTCCTTCTCTGTCATTGTCCCCTTCTTCTCTTGCCCTCCATCTTTCCCAGCATCAGGCTCTTCTCCAGGGAGTCCTTCCTTCTCATTAGGTATTTGAGTTTCCTTCCCAAAGTATTTGATTTTCCACTTCAGGATCTGGCCTTCTCAAGAGCAGTCGGGGTTGATCTCCTCCAGGCCTTCCTGTCCTCTACCATCTTCTGGAGTCCCTTGAAGCTCATGCCTGCTGCTTCAGGGACTCCCTCCAGCTACCTCCTTCTCTGTTGTCCCCTTCTTCTCTTGCCCTCCATCTTTCCCAGCATCAGGCTCTTCTCCAGGGAGTCTTTCCTTCTCATTAGGCGCCCAAAGTCCTTGAGTTTCCACTTCAGGATCTGGCCTTCTCAAGAGCAGTCGGGGTTGATCTCCTCCAGGCCTTCCTGTCCTCTGCCATCTTCTGGAGTCCATTGAAGCTCACACCTACTGCTTCAGGGACTCCATCCAGCCACTTCCTTCTCTGTCATTGTCCGCTTCTTCTCTTGCCCGCCATCTTTCCCAGCATCAGGCTCTTCTCCAGGGAGTCTTTCCTTCTCATTAGGTGGCCAAAGTCCTTGAGTTTCCACTTCAGGATCTGGCCTTCTAAAGAGCAGTCAGGGTTGATCTCCTCTAGGACTGACCGGTTGGATCGCCCTGCAGTCCAGGGGACTCGCAGGAGTCTTCTCCAGCACCAGAATTCAGCTCAAAGAAATCTAAACCCGTTGATGTCCCACAGGAAGATTCAATGCGAGGACCTGGATCCACCTTTAACGGGAAGAGCCGTCGGCACACTGAAGGAGCTAACAACCACATTTATGAACCAACACACATCTGGAAGCTTCCAAATCTTACTTTTTCCCCCTCTCTAGGTACCTAAGGCATGAAGTTCAATTGACAGCAAAAGCAAGCTATTTTTATCTCTTCTTTTTTTTTTTTTTCTTCCTGTGGATGCTTTGTCACTATTCATCCGTAAGAAGCATTTCCCTCCTGGGCTAAATGTGACTCACTCCGATGCGAGAGCAGCCTCTGGACATGTTGCCATTTAAAGAAAAACTGTACTGAGAAAACCTACTTTTCAGACTGACTCCCTGTAAACAATTTGGACACGAAATAATCTAATAATTTAACAACTGCAGCGATTCGTTCAATAACTATAAGAAAGGTCGTAAAGTGGGGCAAAATTGACTTAACAATGGTCTGACCAACAGAAATGTTCGGCTCAACGGTGGCCATTAAGTCAAGGATGACTCTGTATTCAGAGTGTGGTAGGTTGATAAGTGAAGTAGGATATTCCATGCCGACACAGGGACTTAATGTCAATGTGGGATAAATGCAAAATTCCTCTAAGGCAGGGCTTCTCAACCTTTTCACCCCTTGTACCACTTTTAGGATATGGCAACATCCGAGGACCACCCGTTGCCTAGCAAGGTGTCAAAGACTTGATGACCAAAAAAACAGTGATGAAGTACAGGTAATCCTCGACTTACAACAGTTCGCTTAGTGACTGTTCAAAGTTACAATGGCCCTGAAAAAAGTGCCCCCCAAGCCACAGCCGAGCAAGACACCTGCCTGCCCGCCCGGCGGCGCTCTTCCTCCTGTCTGAGGTTTCCATTGTTGTGAGCATTTCTGTTGGGGATTGGCAGTGAGGGAGGGGTGGGGGGGTGTTTGGTTTTTATTCCCCCCGTCTGCTAGGTGGTTGCAGCAGGTTTTGATCACTTCACATGACCCTGGGACACTGTGACCGTCATAAATAGGAATCCGTTGCCAAGCATCTCAATGTAAATCGCAAGACCCTGGAGAGGCTGCAACATTCCAGCTGATCGGCGCTTCTTCTGGGCTCAGCGGAAGCGCCAGGATCAGTGCTGCTTTCCAGCTGATTGGTGCTTCTTCTTCAGGGCTCAGCGGAAGCACCAGGAGCAATGCTGCTTTCCAGCTGATTGGTGCTTCTTCTTCAGGGCTCAGCGGAGGCACCAGGAGCAATGCTGCTTTCCAGCTGATTGGTGCTTCTTCTTCAGGGCTCAGCAGAAGCACCAACATCAGTGCCAAGCTCCAGCTGGAGCCTGGCACTGATCCCGGCACTTCCCCTGAGCCCTGACAGCTCCGAAGAAGCGCCGATCAGCTGGAAAGTGGCACTGATCCTGGCGCTTCCGCTGAGCCTGACAGCCCTGCAGCTCCAGCCGTCTCTCACTCAGGGTTGTGCGGTGCTGCCACAGGTTCAGCTCATTCCCCTCCCTTGCTACCACTTTTCTAGGATGGTCGCGTACCCCCTGCCAGGTGCCCATGTACCACAGGTGGTACCCGTCCCACTGGTTGAAAAGCCCTGCTCTAAGGAGCTCAAAAGGCTTTCGGAAATTCTGCAAACTCGATGGCTGGAGCAACAGGAATGGAGGTCTCTTGAGATGGTCAGTCATCCAGGTCGTGGTCGTCCCAAGAGGCAACTGGCTTCTTCGGTTCTGACTGAATGGTGGGGAAGGGAAGGATTTTTATTTCTCACCGTCATCTGGCCATTTGCACCCTCTCCGAGAGTCGTTGAGGCCACTGGGGCAGATAAACAGATAAACCTCCAAGTGGCCTCCGTAACTCTCAGAGAGAGTATTAATGACTAGATGACTGCAAGGAATGTAAATCCTTTCATCCTCCACCATCCAGTTAGAACCAAAGAAGCTTCTTGGATGAGAAGTGAAACGTTGTCAGGGGAGAAACCAAGAAAGTCCAGTTGCCTTTGGAAAAAGCACCTTTGGAACAACAGGAGAGGTGTCAACGCTGCTAACATGGGATGTTTTTGCTTTGACAACAGAGATGCAGCCATTTTTTTCTTATGTTTTACTTTTAGAGTTAGATGACGCTGGCAGGGGGAGGAATGTGCATGAGAGTTTAGATGGACCTAACAATACTGAGCCTAGGGTGAGAACCAAGGTTATTGAAACAAGAGATGATAAGAATTGGCGGGCTGGAGGGGAAGCCTGCATTTCAAACTAATTGGAGAATGTGATTTATGACTGTTAACTGGAGGAGGGAATTGTGCTTTGGTACTATGTGCTCAGGGGAGGGGAATCCAGTTTTTGGCTTTGACTGTGTTAGTGCCGATGCTATGCTACTCAAAATAAAGATTCTTTAAGGTAAACAATATTTCGAAGTTCTTTGAAGAGTTTCATCTGTTGGAACCATGACAAGTGGATTTTTAGGGATCTGACAGAGGAAAAGCAAGGCGAAGGATCAAACGTGGAAATGTCAAAACTCACGGTGGGATCGTTAGTCTCGCGAAGCTTATGTGTTAACTTCAGCAGCTTCTCCGCCGAGGCCCGGCCTACATTTGGAACCTGAAACAAATAATGCATAAGCCTCCTTCTGTGCTCACCCTGGTATAGATAAATACACACACACACAGCAGGGCACAAGGAGATTTAAGAGAAGCGTCAAGAAATTTGGGACAAAAGTTAATGCAAACATCATGGGGAAGACCAGCAAACACTTGATATGCTGAAAAGACGAACAGGGTAAACGGTGGACTCAAACGACAAATCTTACCATCTCTTTAATAACTTTAATTTCTTCGTTCTTGCTTAGCGGCTTCATATAATGGAAAAAGAATAGGGTTAAAAGCTCTGGGCCCAACCACTGCTGCGTGGTACTTCCAACGGAAGGCGGTTCTGCCAAGGCGACCACTCGGAAGGAAGGGTGGATGGGAAAAATAGCCCTAGGAGGAAAAGAATGTACAATAACAATATTGAGTTGTTTTGCCTTGCCAAGAACTGAAGGGCATCTGAATGTTGTCTGAAAGCATGACAATTAGGGCAAAGAATACACATTAAGCTCTATTTAAACTGATTTATCGTTCAAATCTATAGGCAAGAATCCAGTAAACTGTCAGCATTAAATTGGCGCTAGATAAAGAGTTAATGAAATTCAAAAGGAATTGGATTTAGAGCATTTGTAGGAACGTAAGGCTTCCATGCTGATTCCTCTCCAACCCCAGGTTCTGCCCATTTTTCTCCTCCAGGTGTTCAGTGTCTGCATTTCTGTTCTGGGTCCCCGAATAAATACCCAAGCTAGCATCTCCCCCACCCCCATACAACTTAATAGCCAGAAATGATTAGTCTAACCAGGGGTAACGATATTAGATCAGAATTAAGCCCTTACCTACGCATGCAATCGCTCTTTGCTGTCTTTAACCCCGATTCACCCGGGAGATTTCCCTTCGCTACAAGATTACCAAGAATTAATGATGCCTAATTAATTGGAGAAAACCAGAGCAGTAAGCAGACATGACGCATTTATTCGAGCCAAGCGTGCTCGCCTGTTAATGGTAAATTTGGACTAAAAGAAGACTTTCTGCTTCTTTGCCACTTCACCCAACAGAGTTGTGTACTGCGATGCAAAAGATTTAGTCCAACTTTGGCCTGCAGGAATAGTGTGGAGAAGTTACACAGCAGTGAGCCCTCTTTTTGGGGGGGGGAGGGGGGGAGAAGCCCAAGAAAAAATGCAAAAGAGTCAACTCCTGTTTCTGAAAACATTCCTGCAGATCAAAGCCTTGAAGTTCAAAACGGTTATTTTTAGCCGAATGTCGCAAGCCTCAAAGCTGAATCTCTGCTGATAAACATGAACCGGGAAAGATCAGAAAGAAACATGGGAAACGGGAACAAATGACACGGCAGCTGTCAACATCCAGAAGGGCAGCAACGTGCCTGGCTGAGGCATTCTGGGAGTTGAAGTCCACCAAGTCATCAAAGGGCCAGGTTGGAAGAGCCCTGTCTTAAATCTAACAAACAAAATGGAGGCTGGCTGAGGCATTCTGGGAGTTGAAGTCCACAAGTCATCAAAGGGCCAGGTTGGAAGACCCCTGTCTTAAATCTAACAAGCAAAATGGAGGCTGGCTGAGGAATTCTGGGAGTTGAAGTCCACAAGTCATAAAAGGCCAGATTTGAAGACCTCTGGTCCAGAACTTCCCAAAGACATCAAGCAAGTCCTTTACTTTCCTCCCTCTGCCTGTTAAAATGCAATTCGTTTTAATAAATGCCTAGCAAGTTACCTTTGCTGCAGCTCCTCAGCTGAGATTTGAAGGTCTTCCTGTAGCTTTCGGTATCTGTCTTCCCTCAATAATCTGGTACCGTCGTACAGTGTAATCTCTCTATCGTGAATCAATCTGCAGGAGGTTTCGTGAAAGAAATAAACAAATAAATGGGGTTGTCATCAGTCTGGGTTTTCTGGGAACGCATATCCAGTTTTGGTCACCGTGATGTAAAAAAGATGTTGAGACTCTAGAAAGAGTGCAGAGAAGAGCAACAAAGAGGATCAGGGGACTAGAGGCTGAAACATATGAGGAACGATTGCTGGAATTGGGTATGTCCAGTTTAACGAAGAGAAGGACATGATAGTGAGTTCCCCTGAAAAGCTTGGTTGTTGTTTTTTGCAGACTTTTCATTACCCAACTAGGTAACATGATCAGTGCTAGAAGGGAGGAGGAGGAGGAGGAGGAGGAGGAGGAGGAGGAGGAGGAGGAGGAGGAGATAAACTGTGGGGTCCTTGCTGCTTTCTGAGCTTGGCTGTTTTCTTGCAGACTTTTCATGACCCAACTAGGTAACATGATCAATGCTAGAAGGGAGGAAGAGGAGGAGGAGGAGGAGGAGGAGGAGGAGGAGGAGGAGAACTGTGGGATCCTTCGTGCTGAGCTGGGTGGTGCTTGCAGACTTTTCATTACCCAAACTACACCTATTCTGCATACGTCTTGCAATTATGCTGCAACAAGGCCATTGTGCCTCTTCTCCGATGGGTGAACGTGACCATAGTGTGTGCACACGGTTCAATGCTTCGTAGCATTCCACAAAGCTCCCCACAACCGTTGCGATACCTTTGGAGGACAGCTAGCGTGCCTGGGTTGACCCGGTGAATGCCATCCAGAATGACCAGCTTCCCCTGGAGGGCAGCGGTGACCAGGGGAGAAGGCCTCCAGGAGGTGTCCCCGTTGGGCAGAGTGTACCTTTGCTGCAGAAGGTCTCGTGCTGTCATATCCTGGGAACGAGAAGAGCACCGCAACCGCAGTCAAACTCAGCTAGATTTGGCTGCCCCCCCCCAAAAAAGGTGCTTTTTTCAAGAGGCAACTGGACTTTCTTTGTCTTTCCTTGAAGATGTTTCTCCTCTCATCCAAGAAGCTTCTTCGGCTCTTGACTGGATGGTGGAGAACGGAAGGATTTATATTCCTCGCCGTCATCCAGTCATTTGCACTCTCTCCAACAGTCGTTGAGGCCACTGGGGCAGATAAACAGATCAACCTCCAAGCGGCCTCCATAACTCTCAGAAAGAGTACTAACGACCAGATGACTGCAAGGAATACAGATTCTTCTGTCCTCTCCTCCACCATTCCTGTCAGAACTGAAGAAGCATCTTGGATGAGAAGCGAAACATCTTCAAGGAAGAACAAAGAAAGTCCAGCTGCCTCATGAAAAAAGCACCTCTGGTACAACCAGGACCAGGACGATGGAGAATCTCTAGAGCCATCTAGATTTAACTGCCAATGCGGAATTCTTTAAACAAATTGTGGGCTCAAACACTTAGAAAAAGAGTCTTCACTATTTCAGCCAGGTATCTATCTTCGGATAACACAATCCCTGGAAATATTTCTTAGAGATGTTCTAGGTTTCTAGAAAAATCTAGCGCAGCTAGAATCCTGTGGACAGGTCAAATGATTGACCTATGAATAGTCACCTCAGCAGAGTATACAGGTGCTCCTTGACTTATAACCATTCACAGCTAACCAGCTTATGTAAGCTGTAATGTAACGATGAGAATGACTCAGCAGGGTCTGTGTCCTTTGAAGAGTTTTTGTATAAAGGGTTGTGTTTTCGCTCTTCCGTTTCCTGCTGTAATTGTGGCTTGTTAGATCCTGCTGTAGCACGTGTATGGATATATTGTTCCTGGTGTGTGATACTGTAGACAGTGTAAGATAAACCGCCATTTAATAAAAATATAAACCACTGTTTACTGTGCTTATTCCTGGATTATCTCGGCGCAATAAGACTGTGCACGCTCTGATATGTTATCATCATTATTATTATAATAAATGGATGAGGCCGGAGAAGTGTGATACAATTCGCCAAGTATAGAATTTACCTGATACAGCATGATGGGCTCTATGTGATATCCTAACAGGGCCACAAAGGCTTTAGCCACAACCGTTTTGCCGCAACCCTGCGCGGAGAGAAGGGAGAGAAAAGGGTTTGACACGGTCGCGCAAAGAAGCGCTTCAATTGGAGAAGCGGCAAAGGCTTCTCCGTCGATGACGGGCGAGGTGTTTTAGGGTGCTTACTTTCTGTCCGATCAAGCAGACATCTTTAACCATGTGAGACTGCATCATCTCGGCCAGCAGCCGTTCGTGGCTGAACGTTCGGATGAAGCCTTCGGTCTCCGGACTCGGGCCGGGGAGCTGAGCCCCAGCAGGGACCTGCAAAGAGAGGTCGTGATTGGCACCATGAGGTGGGATGCGGTAGGTGGGGGGAGAGGCCCGCCCGGAATCTCTTAGGCCACGAATGTGACGCCGAACACTCGGGGAGACCTGGCTACAGAGCTGGCCTTCAGACGCCTGGCTCGTGAAGGGAAGTGGCCGTCCCGTTTTGGCTCCTCTTCCACTCAACGAAACTGGTGGCGATAGCCGGGCTCTGACAAAGAGTGCCTATTCTTTATTTAACTAATTTATTTGTCTATTTATTTATTTAGGGAGGGAGGGAGGGGGGAGAGGGAAGGGAGGAAGGCAATGGGAGGGAAGGAAAAAGTGAGGGGATGGAAGGAAGGAAGAAAGGGAGGGAGGGAGAAAGGAAGGAGATGGAAGGGAGGGAGAGAGGGAGAAAGGAGATGGAAGGGAGGGAGGCAATGGGAGGGAAGGAAGGAGGGAGTAAGGGAGGGGATGGAAGGAAGGAAGGGAGGGAGGGAGAGATGGAAGGGAAGGAGGCAATGGGAGGGAAGGAAGGAGTGAGTGAGGGAGGGGATGGAAGGAAGGAAGGGAGGGAGAAAGGAGATGGAAGGGAGGAAGGCAATGGGAGGGAAAGAAGGAGGGAGTGAGGGAGGGGATGGATAAAGGAGATGGAAGGGAGGGAGGCAATGGGAGGGAAGGAAGGAGGGAGTAAGGGAGGGAATGGAAGGGAGGGAGGGAGAAAGGAGATGGAAGGGAAGGAGGCAATGGGAGGGAAGGAAGGAGGGAGTGAGGGAGGGGATGGAAGGGAGGGAGGGAGAAAGGAGATGGAAGGGAGGGAGGCAATGGGAGGGAAGGAAGGAGGGAGTGAGGGAGGGGATGGAAGGAAGGAAGGGAGGGATGGAGAAAGGAGATGGAAGGGAGGGAGGCAATGGGAGGGAAGGAAGGAGGGAGTGAGGGAGGGGATGGAAGGAAGGAAGGGAGGGATGGAGAAAGGAGATGGAAGGGAAGGAGGCAATGGGAGGGAAGGAAGGAGGGAGTGAGGGAGGGGATGGAAGGAAGGGAGGGATGGAGAAAGGAGATGGAAGGGAGGGAGGCAATGGGAGGGAAGGAAGGAGGGAGTGAGGGAGGGGATGGAAGGAAGGGAGGGATGGAGAAAGGAGATGGAAGGGAGGGAGGCAATGGGAGGGAAGGAAGGAGGGAGGGAGGGGATGGAAGGAAGGAAGGGAGGGATGGAGAAAGGAGATGGAAGGGAGGGAGGCAATGGGAGGGAAGGAAGGAGGGAGGGAGGGGATGGAAGGAAGGAAGGGAGGGATGGAGAAAGGAGATGGAAGGGAGGGAGGCAATGGGAGGGAAGGAAGGAGGGAGGGGATGGAAGGAAGGGAGAGAGGAAGGGAGGGAGGCGATGAAAGGAAGGAAGGAAGGAGGAAATGGAAAGAAGAGAGGGAGAAGGGAGGGAGGAAGGAGATGGAAGAGAAGGAGGCAATGGGAGGGAAGGAGGGGATGGAAGGAAGGGAGGGAGGCAATGGGATGGAAGGAAATAAGGGAGGGACGGGATGAATGGAAGGAAGAAAGGAGGAAATGGAAAGGGCAGAGGGAGAAGGGAGGGAGGAAGGGAAGGGAAGGGAAGGGAAGGAAGGAATTAGATGCAAGGAAAGGCAAAAAAAAAATTAAGCCTCTCCTTTTGTCTTATTAAATACATGTTTAAGTCAAGACCTGGAACGTCACAGCCTCTCCAGCTATCGCGATGGTCACGTCAGCCTGCAAGCTCTGGTCACCCTCCCTCTTCGTCACGCTGATCACGTTCGTAGGGACAGAAAATTCCCTGGAATCTTGGAGTTCAAACCGCTAAGGAAGAGAGACCCTTTATTTTATTTTTATTTTTCTTGCATTTTGGGGGGGGGGAATGTGTCAAGCGACAATTACGCGTAAAGGTCAATGGCATTTCCCCCGCCCCGCCACCGCCCCTCGCCCCAGAACCTGAGATATGTCTGATTAGGCTTGAGTGAGCTCCTTTGAAGAAAAGCAAACAAACCGTGGCGGCGTCAGAACTGAGCAGGCCAAAATTTAATTTAATTTAATTCAATATTCACATTTATATGTGAAATGCTCAGCTTGGAAAGGGGCCTCCTGAGATGTACGAGGAGGTCCTTGGTACATTTAAGACGATACAAGTTTGCCTCGGAAGAGGGAGGGAGCGGAGGCGGCAGCGCGAGGGCGACCGGAGGCTGGGGAAAGTCTTGGCGGCAGCCCTTCGGTCATTTTCTGAGGTAATCTTCATCTATTATTGCCAAAGGAGATGGACTTTAAATAAACAACTTAGGAGGATTGACAATGAAATGATATTAGAGGGAAACTTCCTTTTAATGGCTGGGGGAAGGCCTATTGCACATCTCCCTCCCTCCTTCCTTCCTTCCTTCCTTCCTCCCTCCCTCCTTCCTTCCCATTTTTCTCCTCTCTCTCTCCTTCTTCCTGTCTTCCTTCCCTCCCATCTTCCTCCCTCCCACCTTCCTCTCTCCCCTTCCTTTCTTCCTTCCCTCCCATCATCCTTCTTCCTTCCTTCCCTCCTTCTTTTCCTTCTTCCCTCCCTTCCTCCTTCCCTCTCTCTTCCTGTCTTCCTTCCCTCCCATCTTGCTCCCTCCCTCCTTCCCACCTTCCTCCTTCCCTCCCTTCCTCTCTCCCCTTTCCTTCCTTCCCTCCCATCTTCCTTCTTCCTTCCTTCCCTCCTTCCTGTCTTCCTTCCCATCTTCCTCCCTCCCTCCCACCTTCCCTCCCTTCCTCTCTCCCCTTCCTGTCTTCCTTCCCTCCCATCTTCCTCCCTCCTTCCCACCTTCCTCCTTCCCTCCCTTCCTCTCTCCCCTTCCTTCCTTCCCTCCCATCTTCCTTCTTCCTTCCTTCCTTCCCTCCTTCCTGTCTTACTTCCCATCTTCCTCCCTCCCTCCCTCCCACTTTCCCTCCCTTCCTCTCTCCCCTTCCTTTCTTCCTTCCTTCCCTCCCATCTTCCTTCTTCCTTCCTTTCCTTCTTCCCTCCCTTCCTCCTTCCCTCTCTCCCCCTTCCTTTCTTCCTTCCCTCTGATCTTTCTCCCTCCCTCCCTCCTTTCCTGTCCTTCCTCCCTTCCTTCCCCCATCTTCCTCCTTCCTTACTTCCTTCCCTCCTTCCCATCTCCCTAACAACTGTGGCAAGAACGGTCATCAAATGAGGTGAAACTCACTTAGTCCTGCTTAGCTACCGAACAATTGGGATCGTAAGTGGAGGACTACCTGCACTTGAGCAAAATCAAATTTGGTTTCTAGCTTCGTTGCTAAGGCATCCGAAAGCCAATCCTGGCTCCTGCTTTAGACAACAGCACCATTAACATGTATATTTTATTCAGTTATTCAATTAGTCCATTAAGTGAAGACAAAGTCCTTCAAAGGGAAGGGCTACGTATCGTCATTATTATCTTCAAGATGTTAAAACAGAATTCTATGAAGAAAGGACGAGAGGGTAATTTTAAAGCCCAGCTTTCATCGTTTTGGGCCTCTTTTTCCCCATGAAAACAAAAACTGCAAAAGTCACAGGAATAATAATAATAAAAAAAACTGACGGCGACGACCATCGGAATATGTATTTGGCAAAACCCCAATATCGCATTTCCAGAATAAAAAAGCTCTTAGAATATTTCAGTTTCTAGGATGTAAAAACCAAAAAAACCCCACAAAAACATATTCTAGAACAGTGTTTCTCAACCTTGACCATTTTAAGGCATGTGGACTTCAACTCCCAGAATTCCACAGCCAGCAATGCTGGCTGTGGAATTCTGGGAGTTGAAGTCCACATGCCTTAAAATGGGCAAGGTTGAGAAACACTGTTCTAGAACAACACGGAATAACAGGGGGGCTGGGAGGTCATCTAGTCCAACCCCCTGCTCCAGCAAGAGACACCCTATACCTCATGTTTCGGTTCCAGAAACGTCTGGAGTTCTAATCCAGGGGCTGCTATATTCTTAACGTATTAAAAAATGTTCTACAAATTAAGAAAACAGAGATCAAGGCCCAGGAAGGGATGTTCTCTCGGGGCTGAATTAAGTTTTCCCAGCATCCTTTTTTTTTATTTGGTTGGTGAAGCAATTCAGTTAAAAAAAAACACTCACTTTCAGGGTATCTTCAACGGCTGTCTGGCCTTCTTTTCCGAGCAAAACATTATACGGATAAAGCCAGTTGAGGATGTGTTGCACTGACATCATAGGAAAGGAATTCTACGGAAGACAAAGAAGCAAAAATAATATTGCAGGTTATAAGATGATTGCTTTCTAATACGATCTTATGTTTGATGTTGAATGTTTCAATAAAAGAATTTTTATATTAAAAAAAAAAAATCTCAGGCCGATGTACCTGGGAGGAGAACTAATCCGAGTCCTTTGGCTAAATATTTGCAAACTTCCAAGGTTAAACTTGTGAAGCTTATCTATTGAGATTCCAAGTCTCTGGCAGCTGGAAGGAGAAGCATCTCTAGAGATTGGGAAAGAATGAGTGGGTGTTTGTGTGTTTCTTCTCTCCTTCCCTTTTAAGTCACACTTGTTCAAGGCTACATCACACCCAGCCGGGATAGATGTGTAGCTCAATATAAAGAGGCAGAAATCTAAATATGTAGATTTTACTTGGCCCTTTGATGGCTTGTGGACTTCAGCTCCCAGAATTCCTCAGCCAGCCTCCATTTTGTTTGTTAGATTTAAGACAGGGGTCTTCAAACTTGGCCCTTTGATGACTTGTGGACTTCAACTCCCAGAATTCCTCAGCCAGCCTCCATTTTGTTTGTTGGATTTAAGACAGGGGTCTTCAAACTTGGCCCTTTTATGACTTGTGGACTTCAACTCCCATAATTCCTCAGCCAGGCACGCTGGCTGAGGAATCCTGGGAGTTGAAGTCCACAAGTCATAAAAGGGCCAAGTTGAAGACCCCCTGCTTGTGGACTTCAACTCCCAGAATTCCTCAGCCAGGCACGCTGGCTGAGGAATTCTGGAAGTCCACAAGTCATCAAGGGGTCATAGTTCCCTCACGCTGGCTGAGGAATTCTGGGAGTTGAAGTCCACAAGTCATAAAAGGGCCAAGTTGAAGACGCCCTGCTTGTGGACTTCAACTCCCAGAATTCCTTCTGGAAGTCCACAAGTCATCAAAGGGTTATAGTTCCCTCACGCTGGCTGGGGAATTCTGGGAATTGAAGTCCACAAGTCATAAAAGGGTCATACTTCCCTCACGCTGGCTGAGGCATTCTGGGAGTTGAAGTCCACAAGTCATAAAGGGGTCATAGTTCCCTCACGCTGGCTGAGGAATTCAGGGAGTTGAAGTCCACAAGTCATCAAAGGGCCAAGTTGGAAGACCCCCTGCTCTATGCCAATGATGTAAATCAAAGAAAATGACTCTACTTCCACCACTGGAGATTTAACTTTAATAGCCAACAAACGGCCTGCAAAATCAAAGGTCTGCTGAATATTTAGACACGTTCCATTAAAACAAAATAAAATAAAATAAAAAGAATCAATGAAGCCTAAAATATATATCTACTGGGCAAGTGGCGGAAGTGTTTTTTTTTTTGCAATAAATAAATAAAAAAACAGGTATTCCAGAAACAGTGAATGAAGATTCCCAGACATGATCAGAAGGAAGAAAAGAGTGTCTGAGTCACAAAATAGATTTTTAAGGAGGGCTCCAGATTCTAAGAACCAAAGCATCCAGATAAATCCGAATACAGGTTAAGTCCTTGACTTACAACAGTTTGTCGTTCAAAGTTACAACGGCACTGAAAAACAAGGGACTTCTGAGCGTTTTTCACCCTTATGACCGTTGTAGCAGCACCCGCCATGGTTCAGGGGATCCAAATCCATAGGCTTGGCAACTGGCATGTACTTATGACAGTTGAAGCGTCCCGTGGGAATTACGTGATCCCCCTTTGGTGACCTTCCGACAAGCAAAGCCAATGTTAAGCTAACTCAGCGGTTCTCAACCTTTTTCGGGCCGAGACCCCACCTGCGCCGCCCATGCGTGGCGCGACCCCGCGCCGCCCATGCGCCGTGCGATGGGACGAACCGCACATGCGCCGCACGATGGGCCGATCAGCGCATGGGCAGCACGCGCAACGGGCCGAACCGCGCATGCGCCGCGCGACGGGCTGAACAGCGCATGCGCCGCGCGACCGGGCCGGCCTCCCACCGCTGCCTCAGAGACTCCGGCAGGCACGCCGAGGAGCGGTCCGGAGCAGGCGGGCGCAAAGCTGCCTCCTTCCCGCTCCGCCACGTCCCAGGACCGGCCTCCTCACCCTCCGGCAGCCGGCCAAGCGGTCGGGGCAGCCGGACCTCGAAGCGGGCCCGCACTTCACCAAGACCGGCCCGGCTGTGGCGAGAGGTGCCCGGCGGCCCGAGAGAAGCGAAAGGCGCCCTGTGGCCGCCTCCGGCCCCCAAGTCCACGCTCCGGACCGGCGTCCAGGTCGCAGCGCTCCGCCTGCCTGGCTCGTCCGGGACTCCCGCGCCTTCTGCAGGGCTGGCAGCAGCCGCAGGTAAGTAGGCGGGCAGCAGGACTGGGGAGCCCGGCCGGGCCAGCTCGCTCTCGGCACCAGTCCCGCTCGGGTCGGGCCGGGCAGGGGGCGTCTGGCCAGGCTCCCCGGCTCCCTCCCCGGCTCGGCCTCCCCCCAAGCCCGGCAGGGACTCACCATGTAGTTCATCTAGCCGGCCCGCCGCGCACCTGGCGCGGCCGCAGTGCCTGCTGGCTGGGCGCCTTACCGCCTGCTCCAGCCGCCGCCGCCGAGGGAGGGAGGGAGCGAGCAGGGCCGAGCCAGAGCCAGGCAGGCAGCCCCCGCGGTGCCTGGGAGGAGGAAGGGGAGCCGGAGCCCCGCCGCCCCTATTGGCCGCTGTGGAGAAAAGGGGGCGGCGCTGGCAAGGGCCGGCCGGGGAGGAGGGCGAGGAGGGGTGCGACGGGCCGAACCGCGCATGCGCAGCGCGACAGGCCGAACTGCGCATGAGCGGCGCGACGGGCCGAACCGCGCGGCGCGTGCGTGACGGCCAAGGGGAAACGGGGAAAAGAAAAAGGGCGGACTGTGGTGTCCGGCGACCCCCGCGAAACGGTCATTTGACCCCAAATGGGGTCACGACCCACAGGTTGAGAACCGCTGAGCTAACTTAACGACTGCGGTGGAAGACGGTCATAAGTCCCCTTTTTTTCCAATGCCGTTGTAACTTTGAACGGTGGCTGAATGATCGGTTGTAAACCGAGGACCCCCTTATAATGGGCATAGGCCTACCAGAATCTGCACAGCAGAAGACAAACTGTCTAGAGGGAAATCGGGCAGGCCCAGCGAAGACGATTCTTGGGTGCAGAGAGTCGTGGCAAAGGACAACATCTGCGAGATTCTAGAAATAAATAAATAAAAATATCAGTATTAACTTGCCTGGAAGACTTGGCACACTTGCAATAATTTCAAAGGGCCTTTTAAGGAAGGCAGTAGTCCTCGACTTACGGCCCACAACGGAGCCCAACCTTTCCATCGCTAAGCAATGCAGTAAGTGAGTTGCGCCCAATCTTATGTCCCTTTTTTTTTTTTTGCAGTGGTAGCAAAAAGTAACAGAGTCTCCATAGATACTTTTATGTACAGTATATTAATCTGAATTAAAAGTTGGTTATTGGAAGATGGGCTAAGGGGAAGAGAGCAGAAGACACCACCCCTGAATGAATAGAATAGAATAGAATAGAATAGAATAGAATAGAATATAGAATATAGAATAGAATAGAATAGAATACAGAATACAGAATACAGAATACAGAATAGAATAGAATAGAATAGAATAGAATAGAATAGAATGCAGAATGGAATGAAGTGGAGTGGAGTGGAGGGGAGGGGAGGAGAGGAGAGGAGAGGAGAAGAGAAGAGAAGAGAAGAGAAGAGAAGAGAAGAGAAGAGAAGAGAAGAGAAGAGAAGAGAAGAGAAGAGAAGAGAAGAGAAGAGAAGAGAAGAGAAGAGAAGAGAAGAGAAGAGAAGAGAATGCAGAATGGAATGGAGTGGAGTGGAGTAGGGTAGGGTAGGGTAGGGTAGGGTAGGGTAGAGTAGAGTAGAGTAGAGTAGAGTAGAATAAAATGCAGAATGGAATGGAGTGGAGTGGAGTGGAGTGGAGTGGAGTGGAGTGGAATGGAATGGAATAGAATAGAATAGAATAGAATAGAATAGAATAGGAGCTGGAAGGGACCTTGGATGTCTTCTAGTCCAGCCCCCTGCTCAAGCAGGAGAACCTACACCATCTTGGACAGGTGATTGTCTAGCCTCTTCTTAAAAACCCACAATTTCTGGTGGCAAGCTGTTCCACTGGTTGATTGTCCTCACTATCAGGAAGTTTCCCCTTAATTCCAGGTTGCTTCTCTCTTTGATCAGTTTTCCAGCCATTGTTTCTCTTCTTTCCCTCTGTTGCTTTGGTGAACAACCTGGCCCCCTCTTCTTTGTGGCAGCCCCTCAGATACTGGAACGCTGCTATCCTGTCTCCCCTATTTCTTCTTTTCTCTAGACTGGCCAAACCCAAATCCCGCAGCCGTTCTTCGTCTGTTTTAGCCTCCAGGCCTTCGATCATCTTAGTTGCTCTTCTCTGAATTTTTTCCAAACTCTCAACATCTTTTTTGTGATGTGGTGACCAAAACTGGCTGCAATATTCCAGCGGTGGTCTTACTAGGGTTTTTATAGAGCAGTACTAATACTCTGCCTGAGCTTGATTCTACGCCTCTGTTTATATAACCCAGGATTGTGTTAGGTTTTTTTTACTGCTGCTGCACACGGCTGGCTCACGGTCAAGGGATCGTCCACTAGGACTCCAAGGTCCCTCTCACATTCGCTGTTTTTGAACCAGGTCTCGCCCAATCTGTATTTGTTCCTTTGGTTTTTTCCTGCCTAAATGTCAGACTTTGCTTTTCTCCACGTTGAAACGGATTTTGTTGGATAGGGCCCATTGTTCGAGTTTGTCCAGATCTTTTTGGATCCTGAGTATAAACCCTCCCGTTCCCCACCATCCAGCTGGAGCTGAAGAAGCTTCTGGGATTAGAAGCGAAACGTCTTCAAAGCAAAACCAGAAAGTCCAGTTGCCTCCGGGGGGGGGGGAAGCATCTCTGGGACAACCCAGACCTGCGTTGAGAACCTCCATAGAATTCTTTCCTCTGGAACAAAGAATACCCATAGATTGGTGGTCTTATCTACAAATCAAATCTAGATATAATAGAGACAGGCAAGAATATGGAATAAATTGGACCCCACACTTACTCGATAAAATCCTAATAAGCAAGGAAGGAAAATCATTTATCAAAAATTTATAAATATTTATTAGAAATAGAGTTAGAGGAAGAAATAGTCAAGGGGTCCATGTTAGCGTGGGCACGAAATGTGGGGAGAAATATAAACCTAGAGGAATGGGAAAGATTATGGAATGTAAATTGTAAATTGACGTTATCAACTGCATATAGAGAGAATCAATACAAAATGATTTATAGATGGCATTTAACACCAGCGAGATTGGCCAAAATGCATAAAAATATAGGTCCGAAGTGTTGGAAATGTAGAATTAGAGACGGAACATTCTACCATATGTGGTGGCTGTGCCCCAAAGCAAAAAAAGTATTGGGAACGAATAAGAGATTTGATACAGGAGATAACGGAGATAAAAATGGATTTTAAACCGGAATTATTTCTATTGGGCATAATAAACTCAAAGATTAAAAAACAACTCCAACACATCATTATATATATATTGACTGCAGCTCGCATAGCATATGCCCAATGTTGGAAGAATGAAAATATACCCACAGATGAAATGGTTATTTATAAAATTTTGGAATGCGCAGAAATGAATAAACTCACGCTAGAATTAAAAGACAAGGAGGCGACAGCATTTTATGAAATTTGGAATAAATGTTATATTTGGCTAGAACAGAGAAAGAAAAAGATATAATGATCGAATGTAAATAAAATGTAAATAAGATGTAATAGAATAGTTAGAATGTATTGCACGGTTCTGTTAAAAGAAAAGATTTCTGTTTATATATGTATAGTTTGTTTTTGGTGTATGGTGCATGGTGAAAAAATAAAAAAGAATTCTTTCCTCTGTATCTGAATTCAGGGAACTGTGATTTTATTGACCCCCGTTTTCAAAAAAGCCCACATGATTTAAGTCAGAGTGAACCAACTTGCAATACGAATCAGAGTCTCACGCCATCAGAATTTCGGCTCAGCCCGATTCAAGGTTTGAGGTTTGGTTTATTACAGAGTTTTGTCATCCTATTACAAACATTTAAATGCCGAGGCAACTTGAAAGAGGCCCTTCTGCAGAGATTTAATGTGCCTGTTTACCTTTCTGTTGACACGTTCTTTCCAATAAAGTACAGCTGGGAAAGGTGGTCCTGAAACAACAAAAACACACAAAAAAAAACATCACAAATCATTGCAGGAATCTTCTTGTGCGAGGATATAAGCCAGGATGTGATCATCTAGGTGTTAACAGGTTGGATCTGGTTTTATTGCTGACTCAGAAACGCTTTATATACCGTCGGCCTTCTGTATACCAAAGTGCTGAGTTTCAGAAAAACATGAAATTGCTTTTAATCTGGAGTACAGCTTTCTTTTTTTTTTTAATTAATTAATTGATGGGTTGGCCACGAAGGAATAGGTGCACTAGGCTTCAGTCCAGCTGTTTAAGATTAAAATGGTGCAACGTTGACTTACCTTGAAGGGTAGATAATAAATGTCTCTGGCCTGAAACCTCGATCGAAGCGGTGGGTCTAGTGGGTTGCCCACATATCGGGGTACCGGAAGCCCCAAGGCAATCACCCGGAAGTTCTCGCTGACTCTAACAATCCTCCAAGCGTCCAGCTCTTCTTTGTCGTGCTCCTAAACACCCAGTAACAAAATAAAATCTGTTTTTACATTATTATGATTATTATTATTATTATGATTATTATGATTATTATGATTATTATGATTATTATGATTATTATGATTATTATTCAGCAATGGCTTCAGGGATAGAGAATTCAATTAAGGCATGTACTGATGACGTTACTGAGTTTGCGTAATGAAAGGCCTGCAAGAAAACAAGCTCAGAGAGCACCAGGGACCCCACAGTCATTGTTCTCCTGATCCTCCTCCTCCTCCTCCCCCCTTTCTCCTTCTTCAGAAACCCCACGCCCTACTAATACTGATGATGTTACTCAGTTGGGTAATGAAACATCTGCAAAAAACAACCAAGCTCAGAGAGCACTGAGGACCCCACACTCCTCTTCCTCCTCCCTTCTAGCACTGATGATGTTACCTGGTTGGGTTATGAAACGTCTTCAAGAAAACCACCCAGCTCAGAGAGCACCAAGGACCCCATAGTTCCCTTCTCCTCCTCCTCCTTCCTCCTCTTCCTTTCTAGCACTGAAGATGTTACCCAGTTGGGTTATGCAACGTCTGCAAGAAAACCACCCAGAGAGAACCAAGGACCCCACTGTCCTCCTCCTCCTCCTCCTCCTCCTCCTCCTCCTCCTCCTCCTCCTACTACTACTACTACTACTACTACTACTACTACCATTTCTACTACTACTACTCATAAACCCCACTCCCTTCCAGCACTGATGATGTTACCTAGTTTGGCTAATGAAACATCCGTAAAACAAGCAAGCTCAGAGAGCACCAAGAATCCCACAGTCCTCCTCCTCCTCCTCCCTTTCTTCTCCTCCTCCTCCTCCTCCTACTACTACTACTATTACTCACAAACCTCACTCCCTTCCAGCACTGATGATGTTACCTACTTTGGCTAATGAAACGTCCGTAAGAAAACAAGCAAGCTCAGAGAGCACCAAGAATCCCAGTCTTCCTCCTCCTCCTCCCTTTCTTCTTCTCTTCTTCCTCCTCCTCCTCCTCCTCCTCCTTAAACCTCACTCCCTTCTAGCCCTGAAGATGTTCCCTAGTTGGGTCACGAAACGCCTGCCAGAAAACATCCGAGCTCAGAGAGAGCCCCAAGGACTCATCTCAGCTACAAATATTCTCCTTTATCGGTCAACATCCCTGCACCCCTGGGGCTGCACATGGCGCTAGCGTTGAGGGACCCAGAAGGGAAGGAGAGGCCACTGGGGTTAAAAGCAACCCAGCTGCAACTCCTGGCTACATGACAACCTGTAAAATAAACTTTCGGAAAGGTTACGCATTCCTTGGCAGCCTTTGTTGAGATGCATTAAGTCCGTGCCGCCTACGCGGCTGTCAATTGCGAAGGAGCTCCGAGGCGTCTGCTTACCTTCAGCAGTTTATCGTAACGCTCGGCCGACATCAGGAACCGGCCGTCCTCCAGCTGCATTTCCCGGTTCTCCAGCAGGTTGTTCAAGACGGGCAGAACGTTCCGCTCCGCCTTCTCCAGGCCCTCCAGAACCAGGATCCGACCTTCCGTCGCGGCCCGCACCGCACACTTAGGAATCGACACAAAAATCAGCACCGGGGAGAGGAACAGCCGGGTGTGGTGCACAAAAGGACTTTGACAGAGAAGACCTCTGGATCTTATTCAGCTTGCCCCCCCACCCAGATTGAGAACAGAGGAATTCATTCATTCTTTCTTTCACTTGTTCGTTCCCTCACTCACTCACTCACAATCTGCAATGCTAAAACCATAAATAATAATGCTAAAATTGATTAAAAATTAGTAATAATCAGGGGAAGCCCCAAGGAAGAGGGAGTCAAGCTCTTCTTCAAAGCGCCTGAAGACAGGACAAGAAGCAACGGATGGAAACTCATCAAGGAGAGAAGCAACCTAGAACTAAGGAGAAACTTCCTGACAGTTAGAACAATTAATCAGTGGAACTCCTTGCCTCCAGAAGTTGTGGGTGCTCCATCACTGGAGGTTTTTAAGAAGAGACTGGACGGCCATTTGTTTGAAATGGTATAGGGTCTCCTGTTAAAGCAGGAGGTTGGACTAGAAGACCTCCAAGGTCCCTTCCAACATTGTTATTCTATTCTATTCTATTCTATTCTATTCTATTCTATTCTATTCTATTCTATTCTATTCTATTCTATTCGATTTTCCAATATTTATTCTATTCTATTCTATTCTATTCTATTCTATTCTATTCTGTTCTATTCTATTCTATATTCCAATATTTATTCTATTCTATTCTATTCTATTCTATTCTGTTCTATATTCCAATATTTATTCTATTCTATTCTATTCTATTCGATATTCCAATATTTATTCTATTCTATTCTATTCTATTCTATTCTATTCTATTCTATTCTATTCTATTCTATTCTATTCTATATTCCAATATCTATTCTATTCTATTCTATTCTATTCTATTCTATTCTATTCTATTCTATTCTATTCTATTCTATTCTATTCTATTCTATTCTATTCTATATTCCAATATTTATTCTATTCTATTCTATTCTATTCTATTCTATATTCCAATATTTATTCTATTCTATTCTATTCTATTCTATTCTATTCTATTCTATTCTATTCTATTCTATTCTATTCTATTCTATATTCCAATATTTATTCTATTCTATTCTATTCTATTCTATTCTATTCTATTCTATTCTATTCTATATTCCAATATTTATTCTATTCTATTCTATTCTATTCTATTCTATTCTATTCTATTCTATTCTATTCTATTCTATTCTATTCTATTCTATTCTATTCTATTCTATTCTATATTCCAATATTTATTCTATTCTATTCTATTCTATTCTATTCTATTCTATTCTATTCTATTCTATTCTATTCTATTCTATTCTATTCTATTCTATATTCCAATATCTATTCTATTCTATTCTATTCTATTCTATTCTATTCTATTCTATTCTATTCTATTCTATTCTATTCTATTCTATTCTATTCTATTCTATATTCCAATATTTATTCTATTCTATTCTATTCTATTCTATTCTATTCTATTCTATTCTATTCTATTCTATTCTATTCTATTCTATTCTGTTCTATTCTATTAAGATGGGAAGGATGGGAGCAGGATGGATATAGGAAGGAGTTAAGTCTTCTCTTAGTCCAACAATCAGACTTAGAACTGAATCTTAGAATTGCGTAAACAGCAGAAGCAAACGCCTATATTAATGGCTTGAATATACATGAACCCATATTTGTGTGTGTGTGTGTGTGTGTGTGTGTGTGTGTGTTAAATTCAGATATTGCCGACAAAGAATTAAAGGGAGACTGGGAGAACTATTTCAAGCTATTTAGCTCTCATCAGCTAGCCATACCCTTCTGAGATTCGGACCCGGTCCGCTTGCACGTTAGGCAGCTGTATTAACCTCTCGGCCACGGATTCTCCTCGCTTTTGTCAGCTGTACCAGGGAGGAGAGATTAGGTGTTTTCCAGTGAAAGCGGTCTAACAGAGCACCTGGTCTACCCAAATATGGGAACGGAGCAATCTGCTATTGCTTTCGCCTGAAACTCTGAACGGTCACTAAATGAACGGTTGTTAAGATGAGAACGACCTGTTAAAGTGGGGAAGGCAGGTTAAAATTAGAGCGGAAGGAATTTGCATGGGGAGGGAGGAAAAAAGCCAAATTAAGAAAGCAAAAATGAAACACGGATCCTTACTGGACGTTCCTGCCTGGGAACCCCCACCCCCCAAAGGGAAACTTGCGCAACTAAAAAGCTACCTTTTTCCTTTCCAAACATTTGCGACGTACAAAACTGTTTCCCATCGAGTTGAAACCTACACACAGACCTGATTTATCTAGCTAAGGTTGTGCTCCGCTGATTCAGAATAAGGCAACAAGAGTTTAAAACAGGATTTGCTCACAGCTCTTGCCACAGATTTCAAGCCCCGTCGCCTCTAAAACGTCAAAAGAGATACAGCTGATCTCCCAACGGTGAAATCCGACAGGTGGACCGGTCAGTTTCTACAGGTGAACCCTTTTGGGTTTCTAGCAAATAAATCCTGAAGGGCGAAAGCAGGTGTTGCTACTCACTTGATCAATGTAGAAGGCAGTGCCGGCTCGGATCTCCCGTCGCTGTTTGAGATCGGTTTCGGTCGTGTCTCTGGAAAGGGCCATATATTCCACTTCTCTTTTGGTCAGTTCCTACAGAAAGTGGGATTATATCGGACGAGGCAAATTTTTATAAGCTGCG
>JARGCV010000281.1:70000-157500 GCA_034064705.1 Bothrops alternatus | reverse complement strand
GGGCCTGCACCGCGCATGCGTGGCGTGACGGGGCGCATCGCGCATGCGCAGTGTGTCAGGGCGCATCGCGCATGCGCAGCACGACGGCCCGCATCGCGATAGGAAAAAAAAATGGCCAACCCCAAAAAAATAAATGGCCGACCCAAAAAAAAAATGGCGGACTGCGGTGCTTGGCGATCCCCGTGAAATGGTCGTTCGACCCCAACTGGGGTCGCGACCCACAGGTTGAGAACCGCTGCTCTAGAGGGTTGGCTTTAAATTTGAGGGGGGAGGATACAGGCAGTCTTCAAGTTACAACAGTTCATTTAGCACTGGAAAAAAGTGACTTATGACCATTTTTCACACTTACGACCACTGCAGCATTCCCCCGTGGTCACGTGATCAAAATTCGGACGCTTGGCCACTGACATGTACTTATGACTGTTGCAGTGTCCCGGAGTCACGTGATCCCGACGGGCAAAGTCAAAGAGGAAGCCGGATTCATTTAATGACCGCGTTACCGACTTAACAACTGCAGCGACCGGCTTAACAGCTGTGGCCAGGAAGGTCGTTAAATGGGGGCAAATCTCACTTAACGACTGTCTCGCTGAGCCACATAAACTGAAGGGCTCAACTGGTGGTTGTAAGTAGAGGACGACCCCGGAGGACCAAATTCATGACTTTCTGTTCCGTTTGTCCACGGCTTACGAGCACAATTGAGCCCGACGTTTCTGTTTTGTCGAGTGAGTTTTTGCCCCTTTTTACGACCTTCCTTGCCCAGGTTGTTAAGTGAATCGCTGCCATCATTAAGTCAGTCACACGGTTGTTAAGTGAATCCGGCTTCCCCGTTGACTTTGCTTGTCAGAAGTTTGCAAAAGGGGATCACGTGACCCCGGTACACTGCAACCGTCGTAAGTACCTGCCAGTTGCCAAGCCTCTGAATTTTGATCCCGTGACCCTGGGGGGGGTGATGCTGCAAGGGCTATCAGCGTGAAAAATGTCGTAAATTACTTTTTTTCCCCGTGCTGTGTCACTTTGAATGGAACGAAATCAACCGTTGTAAGTAGAGGACCGTTTGCATCCTTCGTTTCGCCTAAAAATAACTTTCAGACTCGGTTGAATTTCTTTTTCTCCTTCCTACTCTAGGTAAGTGCTTGACCTCCTCTTTGGACAAAGCTGGCCCGTTTGCACGGACGATCCTCCGTCTTTGCAACAGATTTGCTATTGTTGAAGGAAAAGTCTTCATCAGGGTCCGGTCCAAGCCGGGGATAAACAAAATGGAGACTGCTTTAGAAAGAAGGTTGCAGTTTATTGAAGAGGAGAGCCAGGCAGGAAGATGGCTCTGGCAGAAGAGAGAGAGAGAGAGAGAGCACATGCAGGGAGTGGGTTTTTATACCCTCTGGAGCCTTTTGTTTGGAGTTGTTTCCTGTTCCTGTTTGAGGCTTTGTATTTCCTGTGTCGTGTATTCTGACCAGTGTCCCTTTGACATCTGTAGGTTAATCCTATTATATCCTGTCTTAAGAGTTTGGGTGGGGTATGTAGATTTTAGGTGTCTTTGTCTTCTTAATCTTCTAGCTGGAGGCTTCTAACCTTCCTGGATTATTTGAAAAACGTTCGGAGACTTCAGGTAATGCAGAATGCAGCCGCGCGAGCAGTGTTGGGCTTGCCCAGAAATGCCCACATTTCGGCATCACTCCGCGAGCTGCATTGGCTGCCAATTGGTCTCCGAACCCAATTCAAAGTGTTGGTTATGACCTATAAAGCCCTACATGGCATCGGACCAGGTTACTTACGGGACCGTCTGCTGCCTCATGAAACCCAGCGGCCGGTTAGGGCCCACAGAGTCGGCCTTCTCCAGGTCCCGTCAGCCAGACAGTGTCGCCTGGCGGGGCCTAGGGGAAGAGCCTTCTCTGTTGCGGCCCCGGCCCTCTGGAACCAACTTCCCCCGGAGATCCGTGTCGCCCCCACCCTCTCCGCCTTTCGTAAATTACTTAAAACACACCTCTGCCGGCAGGCCTGGGGCAGCTAACATCTTGCCCCTAGCCAGTGTATGTCTGTGTGTATGTTGAATGATTGGTTGTTTTTTTTTAATTAAGGGGTTTTATATACATGTATTTTTAAATGTTGATTTCTATTATGTTGTGAGCCGCCCTGAGTTCTCCGGAATAGGGCGGCATAGAAGTCAAATAAATAAATAATAATAATAATAATAATAATAATTATTATTATTATTATTATTATTATTATTATTATTTACATCTGCATTTGTGCAGAGCTGGTTTCTGCTTGGGGGAGGGAGACCTGGGGCTATTAAGAAAAAACTGGGCGTGCTTTTCTGCCTCTTTAAGATCCTTTGAGGAAATATATTTTTCTGCCCTTTTAATACTTCCTTCTCTGGGGGGGGGGCTGACTTCCCACACTATCCTACTGTTTTCCACGGACTGCCTGAAAACTAACTCTCCATTTATTTATTTGTGGCGATGCCCTTCCTTTCCCACGGTTCATTTCTTCCCTGCTGGACAGAAGCAGCTGCGAGGGAAAAAGATCACGGGTACGATGAAATCGGGAATCGCATTCTGTGGGCAGGAACCAAGGAACGGAGTGTGTCACCCTCAGGAAACAAGTACACAACTTCACTAGAGTAAAGGAGAAAGAAAAACAGAACAACAACCGAAGAACAGGAGACTGGGTTAAGAGTGCAATCCCTAGGAGAGGAAAGGGCTTTTTGTGCGAATTGCAAATGCACAAATGCAAATACACACGTTTTACCCTGTCGGAAAGCCCTACGTCCCAGGATTGCATAGAGCACCCGAAAGAGGTTCTCACGACAAATGTGAATTATAGCTTACCAGAGTTCGTTTAGTGACCGTTCAAAGTTACAACGGCAGCGGAAAAAGGGACTTCGGACTATTTTTCACACTTGCGACCGTTGAGGTATCCCCACGGTCACGTGTTTTACATTCAGATGCTTGGCAGCTGACTCATATTTATGACTGTTTTAATGTCCCCTTTTGCGACCTTCTGCAACTCAGCAGAAACCAGCTTTTAGAAACGCAGATGTCATAATCCATTCAGGAAGGTTGGAGCCCTCCAGCTACAAGCTGAAGAGATCATGAAGACAAAGACCCTTAAAATCTACATAGCCCACCCAAACTCTAAGACAGGACATAATAGGATTAACCCACAGATGCCAAAGGGGCACACTCAGACTCAGGTCAAAGTACATGACACAGGAAATACAAAGCCTCAAAAGGAACAGGAAACAACTCCAAACAAAAGCCCAAGAGGGTATAAAAACCCACTCCCTATTACATGTGCTCTCTCTTTTCTTCCAGAGCCATCTTTCCGTCTGGCTCTCCTCTTCAATAAACAACCTTCTTTCCAAAGCAGTCTCCGTTTTATTTATTCCCAGCTTGGACCGGACCCTGATGAAGGTTTTTCCTTCAACAGTCCAACCAGTTTTATTCCACCACAATCACACAAGTCACCTGCCCTCCGGCTTGATGATCCTCAACATCACACTGCACGACAAGATCCGATATCGAATACCGAGGACATAAGACCCTGGAGGCAGAGATATTCCACGACTCAAGCAACAGATCAATAGTAAACCCAATCCGGTTTGAGAAATTGATCTACCTCCATACTCACTCTGAGCTTCTTGGGATCTAGTAAGATTCACTAACCTTCAGAGGTTCATCAGAATCTACACCATCTAACCAACCAATCTAGAAAATGGAATGGTATTTCCAACACTATAACAAGTGAATTTCTTTTCAGAAATTAGTGACTCTAAAATTAAACTGCCCAATTGACAAATGCCTTAAGAGCAGTCCTAAATTTTGGTTTGATCTGATGAAGTGCTTCAGACCCACCCCCTTTCCCCCCCCCCCGCCCGGTCCTCAATTATTATTTATTTTAGCATTTATTAAATGTGTTTGCCATTCATCTCTCCACAAGGATGACTTGGGATGGTTTTTACGAAGCCTATGTGACTCTGTATATGATAAGATAATTCTCAACTGTGGGTCATGTCTCTTAATCTGAATTTCCAGCTTCAGGGCTTTTTGTAGACGGTGAGACGACATCAAAAATCTTAACTCTGGCTTTAAATCTAGCAGATTTTTAAATTGCTAAAGGAGTTCCAACTCTAATAGAAATCTTTTTTTTTTTGCAATATAACCGAATGCTGCTAGCAAATTAGTAAGTTTAGTTCGTTCTATTTTAGCTACAGTTTGAAGAAAAGAAACTGGATTGCACTTAAGAAAGGCCCCAAATAGAAACTAAATTTAAAACGATCTTTCATGAAGAACAGAAGATAAATGAGACAAATGCTGTTCTGAAAACAAGAATGTTCCAAAGGCTGAAGAAGATAGCCGGTTAAAACCCCCAAATGCATTTGTGGCTTTCTACTTATCTTCATTTACCTATTATGTAGTCTAGAACTTTAATCCTTTGTTGGCGTCTAACAGAACGGCTTCTAGGCACCGCTTAAGGCAGTGGTTCTCAACCTTTTTCAGGTTGAGACCCCACTTGCGCCGCCCATGCGCAGCGCGACCCCGCCCCCCACGCCTGCGCATGCGCCGGGCCGATCCGTGCATGCGCGGCGCGTGTGCGACGGCCCGAACCGCGCATGCACAGCATGCGATGAAAAAAAAAATGGCGGACCGCGACGGGCCGATCCGTGTATGTGCGGTGCGCGCGTGATGGCCCGATCCGCGCATGCGTGGCGCGCGTGACGGGCTAATCTGCGCATGCACGGCACGCACGCCGAAAAAAAAATATGGCGGACCGCGGTGTCTGGCGACCCCTGCGAAACGGTCGTTCGACCCCAAATGGGGTCGCGACCCATAGGTTGAGAACCGCTGGCTTAAAGTCACAAATATTTAGTTGAGCTTATTTATAGAATTCACAATGCAGCTAAGGAGCCCAGAACAGTAAAAATGTTTCCTCTTTCAACAGTTCTTCTAGGTATTTTATCTTGTTTCATTTCAACAGCCTTTCTGCTCTCTCTCTCTCCACTCTTCAGAAATCTTGGTGTTTGTTTTGTAAAAAAAAATCATTTTAAGAAAACACGCGATAACAATTCTCTCCTTGCTTGAAACATCCCAAAGAACTAGATCCGATTAGAAACATTTTATTTGCAAATGGACTTCAGCGAAGCGCAAACCAAAATCAAACTGGAAACACATAAAATACATTTAATGTAACGAAGCCTTGCATTAAATAAACACAGGTCATGTAAAACTAAAACCTAAAATTGACACAAACTTCCAGGTCCCCCCACCTTAAAACCATGATTTTGTTGTTGTTGTTAAAATCATTACCACCATGATTTTGATATTTAAGCATCCAGTATTTAAAACAAATTCCTCAGTTTATGCTGCGTCATAAATGCAGAAATAAATATTAAAATTTCCAAGATGCCTGAACCACAAGGATAAACCACCAAAAAAAGCTTAGTATATCTATCTTTAAATTCCACTCACGGTATCGGATTCAACTGGAATCAAAGCTATTCCATTGTTATCATTATGGGTAAATTGGTGGAGCAAACGCCAATAAAGTTAATTATTTTTGAAAGTGGCAATTGTGCTCCATCTCTATAAATGGGTGTTGTGTGAACACTTTGCCTCTAAATTGTCGTGCAAAAAATGGATCTATTGTGACTGCTAGGAACTGAAAACAATTTGACAGCACATAATCAATCAAAATCTATCCCTAAAATCTTATTGTATGGTAAAAAATTTGGCTGCCGGGGCCAGGTAAATAAATTAACTCTTGACCGGTATTCATTTTGTTGAGTGTGTTCTCTACAGGACTGTGAAAATCTTAAAAGCTACTCTTTGCCAATTTTCAGCCACTGTTTTGCGAGCCAACGTCTGCAGAATTACCATCTATTGAAGAATGGACTTTGAAAGTCATAAATTTGGCAGAAATGACCAAAATATCTGCATATTTGAAGGATCATTCAAATGAAAAATATATGTTGGATTGGAGAAAATGGATATATTATATACAAGGGAAATATCAATCTAAGAAACTGTATCTAGCTTATAGTTAAATGTTTACACATTGATTGAAAAATGTTTACAAGTTGAAAATGATTGTATTAAGTTGAGTTGCACTTAACCTGATTTTTTCTTTGTTTCTTTTGTTTATATTTACAATTATATAATTAATAAAATAAAATAAAATAAAATGGTTGTTAAACCGAGGACAACCTGCACTGAATGAAAATTTGTGGAGCAAATGCGTATTGAAACTAGTTGTGTGTGTTATTTATTTGCTGCATTTTTTTTTCATCCTGTCTTCTCTGCAAGGCGTTCTGAGTTTTCGCTAACACGTTAACATCGCAATAACCACAGATATATATATATATATTTCTGCCTGACATTTTAGAAGACAAAGAAGCTGGCTACATTCAACTGGAGTTTGGTGACCAGCTGAATATTGTTTGGTCAATTTTATTTATGGTGGAACAACATTACTGATGTTCTGGTATTCTGTGCACCAAGGATTATACAATAAAATGTATTCAGCTAGGCCAGGGGTAGGCGACCTTGGCTCTTTTATGACTTGTGGACTTCAACTCCCAGAATTCCTGAGCCAGCCATGCTGAGGGGAAAGGGAGAGTTTCCGTGCTTAGCCATGCTGGCACAGGAATTCTGGGAGTTGAAGTTCACGAGTCATAAAAGAGCCAAGGTTGCCTACCCCTGGACTAGACTTTTACTTAGAGCTTAATTTTAAGATAATACTGCTTCTTACTGTAGTTCACTGGGACCAGTTCTGGGTTTTGAGGCTTTCTGAGTTTGTAGGATACGTCTCCGATATTAACAGTATCACCTGAAAGGGAGAAATAATACGGTAGTTATTTATCGTTGCTTATATATAGGCAGAAACACATACTTTTTCTCTCTGTTGCCATCTAATATGTAATAATAATAATAATATTTATTATTATTATTACTGCAAATATACATTGAAAAGAAGGGAAGTCCATTCTTAAAAACAATTGTCAAGTGTTGTAATTTCAACAGCTATTCAGTAAGAAACATGCTAAAAGGGTCAAAATATTTTGCAAATTATCTTGCTTTAAAAAAAAAAGCTTGGCCAAAGACAAATACAGTACGGACAGCTGGGACCACAATAAAAAGAAAGGGAGGGAAAATCGTGCCAGGTTTGTCCGTAATCTTTCCTAACGACGTTGATTTGAGCGCTTGTTCCAGTAAAAAATCAATATCAACGTCTCCGTGCATTTTATTTGAGAGGTTAAATTATGCCATTATGTCCAGGCTGAAACCTGGGGGAGTGATAAGTTTAAAATAGGTTTAGTTTTCCATTATGGAAAGTGAGCGTTTATTCCACACAATTAGAAACACGGCAATTAGGACTGGAATTTGGGTCGCTAGGCAATGCGGTCATAAAGACGTTGTGGGTTTGTGTTGACAAGCACCGACCGTCCTGGTTACCACTTAACCTTAGGATCGTGTGGGTCATTAAGCAGGACGAGGTGGGAATGACAGATGAGGCTGGGCAGGTTTCTGGGCGCTTGTGTGGGAAGACAGCAGAGACCACTGGACGTTGGGATCACGTCACCGCAGCCATCTGCAACATCGTGATTGTGAGCCAGAGGCACTGAGCATTCAGATTGTGATCACATGATGGTGTAGCTGCAACGGTCACAAAATCACGGACTGTTAACTTTGAATAAGCGGTCGTAACTCGAGGGCTACCTGCATTTGGTCTAATGTCAGGTATCACACGCTGGGAGTTACCTGTAAGCCCTAGAATACTGTAGTTTTAGAAAATTCCCCCGGAAAATTTGGGTTCCAATCACGTAGGCAAGATAGCTTAGCCTGTTTTATACTCTGTGCTGCTTCTCTGTGGTCTCTGGATTTTCACAGGCAGCCTGACCCCGTGTGAAGGCTTTTGAGCAATGGAGAAATGACCCAGGGCAGAGAACAAAAGCGTGGAAGAACATATAGCCATATTACTCTCACCTTTGCCCTCCCCCTGTGGACACCCAGCCACTCAAAAAGCCAGGCAGAGAAGCTCTTTGTACAACGGGGTCATTTTCAGAAAGCATGTGACCGACAATCAGTGAAGACTAAAGTAAACACGGATCTAGCAGAAGGAGAAAAAGAACGCTGCCTGTCAAAGTTGTTGCAACATGTGGGCCTGTCACCACAAACCCACAGTTGGCAAACCACATTTCAGCCTACGCGTGGTGCACGCCCAGCCTGAGCTGGGTCAATTGTGTTTCACCGTGGGATAAATTCATTGTGAGAAACGGCAGTGAGTACGAGATGCTCCCCCCCCCGCCGCCCCCAGTGCTAGATTCTTTGAAGGAATTGTAGCTTTCTTGTTTCTCCACCAGTCCCGAGAACAGTGGCTGTCTTCACACAACAGGGCGCCCAGAACACTTAATAGACCGACTTCTAGTTTTGGGTCACACAACGGCCCACATCGTGCTCCACCTACTACATTTTTATGTTCCATCTCTCCATACATATCTATTATCAAGTGGGGGAAAGGAGGAAGGGTCACCACTGAGAGATAGAAAAAGTCAAAAAAGAAAGTAAAAAAAAAATTTAGAAAGAAGGAAGGAAGGTCACCATTGAGAGAAAGTTACAAAGAATGTCAGGAAGGAAGGAAGGAAGGAAGGAAGGAAGGAAGGAAGGAAGGAAGGAAGGAAGGAAGGAAGGAAGGAAGGAAGGAAGGAAGGAAAAGGTTACCCTTGAGAGAGAGAGAGAAGAAAGGTAACCATTGAGAGATAAAGTTGCGAAAGGAAGGAAGGAAGGAAGGAAGGAAGGAAGGAAGGAAGGAAGGAAGGAAGGAAGGAAGGAAAGAGAGAAAGCGAGAGAAAGAGGGAAGAAAGGTAACCATTGAAATATAAAGTTGCGAAAGAAAGAAAGAAAGAAAGAAAGAAAGAAAGAAAGAAAGAAAGAAAGAAAGAAAGAAAGAAAGAAACAGGGAGGGAGGGAGGAAAGGAAAAGGTTACCATTGACACACACACAGACAGAGAGTTGCAAAAGAAAGTCAGAAAGGAAGGAAAGAGAGAAAGTGAGAGAAAGAGGGAGGAAAGGTAACCATTGAAATATAAAGTTGCGAAAGAAAGAAAGAAAGAAAGAAAGAAAGAAAGAAAGAAAGAAAGAAAGAAAGAAAGAAAGAAAGAAAGAAAGAAAGAAAGAAAAGACGGAGGGCCAGAAGTCCCCAGCCTCCCCAGCTGACCTCTCCGGGGCCCCCCATCGCAAAGCAGCCCCTTCCCCCCCGAAGCCCCCTCCCCCTCCAGGGAGACCCAAACCCTCGCCCGGCAGGGTCTCCGGGGCGCCCGCTTCCTCCTTCTCCTCCTCCTCCTCCTCCTGCTCCTCCCCCCCCCGGGCAGGATGAAAGGCCTCCCGGGGGAGCCCGCCTGACCTTGGCCGCCTGTCCCGCCGTGCGAGGCCCGGAACCCGCCGCCCCGCAGCCCGGCCACCTGCTGCAGGAGGAGGCGAACCCGGCGGGCGGCCGAGGAGCCCGCGCAGGGCCCGCCGCCGCCGCCGGCCTTGCCCAGGAACGCCACCCGGGCCTGCATGGTCAGAGGAGGCCCTGGGGGACGCGGTCCGTCGCTGCACCGCCTCCGCCGGGAAACGCCGACGCCACTTTTCAGGGCCGGGCCGGGCGCTGCCGGGGAGGCGCCCAGCGCGGGAGGAGGAGGAGGCTTCCTTCCAGCCTGGCGGGAGGAGGTGGGGTCCCGGCTGGGTCTTTCCTCCCCGGGGGGATCGAAGGGGTGGCCGGGTTGAAGGGGGCTCCGCTGGTCCTTTGGACCCAGCCAGGAATGGGGAAGGGGGGTCAGAGAGGGGAGGGAGGGAGGGAGGGTCCCCACTGAAATAGAGAGAAAGGAGAGAGCAAGAAATACAGAGAGAATCACGAGAAAAAGAAATGAGTCATGAAAGAGAGAGAGAGAGAGAAACGGAAGGGAGGAAAGGTCACCACTGAAATAGAGAGATGAGAGAGACAGAGAAATAGAAAATCATGAAAGACGGGGGAAAAAATAGAAAGTCACAAAAGAGAGAGAGAAGGGAGGGAGGAAGGAAGGAGATGGGAATAAGAGGAAGGGAGGAATGAAGGAAAAGAAAGGAAGGAAGAAATAGAAAGTCACAAAAGGGAGAGAAGGAAGGAAGGAGATGGGAATAAGGAAGGGAGGAATGAAGGAAAAGAAAGGAAGGAAGAAATAGAAAGTCACAAAAGAGAGAAGGAAGGAAGGAGATGGGAATAAGAGGAAGGGAGGAATGAAGGAAAAGAAAGGAAGGAAGAAATAGAAAGTCACAAAAGAGAGAAGGAAGGAAGGAGATGGGAATAAGAGGAAGGGAGGAAGGAAGGAAAAGAAAGGAAGGAAGAAATAGAAAGTCACAAAAGGGAGAGAAGGAAGGAGATGGGAATAAGGAAGGGAGGAATGAAGGAAAAGAAAGGAAGAAATAGAAAGTCACAAAAGGGAGAGAGAAGGAAGGAAGGAGATGGGAATAAGAGGAAGGGAGGAACGAAGGAAAAGAAAGGAAGGAAGAAATAGAATCTCACAAAAAAGGGAGGGTCAGAAGAAAAAGAAAAGGGAAGGAAAAAGAAAGGAAGGAAGAAATAGAAAGTCAAAAGAGAGAGAGAAGGGAGGGTCACCACTGAAATAGAGGGATAGTTGAGAGAAATAGAAAATCATGAAAAACGGAGGAAGTAGAAAGTCACAAAAGAGGGAGAGAAACAGAAGGAAAGGAAGGAAAGAATGAGGGAATGGGAGGGAGGGAGAGAAAAAGTCACAAAAGACAGACGAAGGAAGGAAAAGAAAGGAAATAGAAAGTCACAAAAGAAAAGAAACGAAAAAGAAAAAAGGAAGGGAAAGGAAGGAAGAAATAGAAAGTAACAAAAGAGAAAGACAGAAGGGAGGAAAGGTCACTATTGAAATAGAAAGTTGAGAGGGAGAGAGAGAAGAAAGAAAGAGAAGGAAAGAAAGGAAGAAATTCATTCTTTGGTTGCCTTCCCTGCAAGGTGGCCAAATTTTAGCATTGCACTAAGGAATAGCACACTGCCCAGAGAGAGAATCTGCCATGAAAAGCCCAAGAACGGATGCACGGGGGGGGGGAGGCACTCTAGAAAGAGAAGAGCAACAAAGATGATTAGTGGGCCGGAGGCTGAAACATACAAAAAATGGTTGCAGGAATTGGGGATGTCTAGTTTAATGAGAAGGAGTAGGAGCGACATGAAAGCAGGATTTCAGTATTTGGGGGGCCACAAAGAAGGGGGCTCAACCTGTTCTCCAAAGCACCTGGAGGCAGGACTACCTGTAGAACAATCCCGGGAAGAGAATATCCTGAAATAGAACTTAAAAAAACCCAAATAGGCTAATCTCCCAACAGAGCGAATAGAAAACGGTTAAGAAAAGAGGATATGAAAGCTGCTTGGGACACAGAGGGGAAAAAAAGTGGGTAGGATTACACTAATGAGAAATATGAAAAGTACAATGGAGGGTGTGAGATTCCGTGGGTGAGGAAAAAAAAGTGAATAATTACAGGGGGAAAAAATGAGTGCAAGAGAAACTGAGTCATGTGCATATTGAACAAGTGACGACAAACGAGCGGTTGAAGAGAGCCAGGAGCAGCTTAGATTAAAAATGGCAGAGAAAATGCAGTGTGATTTTGACAGACGGTTTAAAAAACTGGTTTGGAAGTGGGTGAAGAGAGCTGGACAAGGCCTCCAGCAGACTGAAGGGAACTGAAAATAAAAATGATGAAAATGATTTTGAATAAGACAGAAGTGAGGCAATGCTGGAGGACGTCATTCGGAGATCTTTTTTGAGATTGGCCGTGATGTGCTGACGAATAGAACCGAAAGAAATGCCATTAAATCTTTGTGTCCAAGAAAAAAACCAAATTGTCAAAAAGTCATAAGGAGTGTGAGAATGCAGTAAAGTAAATAACAACAACAACAGCAACAACAACAATAATAGAGTCGGAAGGGACCTTGGAGGTCATCTAGTCCAACCCCCTGCTCAGGCAGGAAACCCTGTACCATTTCAGACAAATGGTTGTCCAGTCTCTTCTTAAAAACTTCTAGGGTTGGAGCATTTGTAACTACAGGTTGTCCTTGACTTAACAACGATTCATTTAGCGACTGTTACACCAAGACTGAAAAAAGTGACTTGCGAACATTTTTCACACTTACGACCATTGCAATGTCCCCATGGTGACAGGATCAACATGGCAACCGGCAGTTGCAGTGTCTCTCGGGATCACGTGATCCCCTTTTTGCGATCTTCCAACAAAGTCAACAGGGAAGCCAGATTCACTGAACGAGCCTGTGACCAACTTCACAACTGCCGTGATTCATTTAGCAACGGTGGCAAGACAGCTCGTAAAATGGAGCAAAACTCACTGGGTCGCTTTGTTGTTACTAGTTGCAAAGTCGTGTCCGACCCATCGCGACCCCACGGACCACGTTCCTCCAGGTCTTCCTGTCCTCTACCATCTTCTGGAGTTTATTTAAGCTCACGCCTCCTGCTTCAGGGACTCCCTCCAGCCTCCTCCTTCTCTGTCATTGTCCCCTTCTTCTCTTGCCCTCCATCTTTCCCAGCATCAGGCTCTTCTCCAGGGAGTCCTTCCTTCTCCTTAGGTGGCCAAAGGACTTGAGTTTAAACTTCAGGATCTGGCCTTCTCAAGAGCAGTCGGGGTTGATCTCCTCTAGGACTGACGGGTTTGATCGCCTTGCAGTCCGGGGGACTCACAGGAGTCTTCTCCAGCACCATAATTCAAAGGCCTCAATTCTTTGGCACTCAACCTTTCCTGTGGCCCAACTTTCCCAGCCATACTATTGCAACTGGGAAAACCAGGGCCTTGACTATACACACTTTTGTTGGCAGGGTGATGTCTCTGCTTTTTAGTATGCTGTCTAGATTTACCATAGCTTTCCTCCCCAGGAGCAAGCATCTTCTAATTTCTTGGCTGCAGTCCCTGTGTCACTTAGCAATGGACAATTTGGGCTCAACTGTGGTCGTAAGAAGAGGACTCGCTGTACAGATGGAGCAATGTGAAAATGGAGATGTAAAGTCTTCAGGAATGACTGTGCAGCTTGTTGAAGGTGTGTGAGGCCCACACCTGTATTTGTCCCTTGGCAGAATGCCATTATTATTCCCTTCTATAATAGGAAAGGTAATAAAACTGAATGGCACCGAAGGAGTATCCATTTCTTAATTGTGCCTGGGAAAGTAGTTGACCGAATTCTAATTGAACAGGTACAAGAAGTGACAAGGTACATTTCATTATCCAGGATGGAGAAAGAGCGATGCAATTGATCTTCCAGATCTGTACGTTCTCATAAACTTCTAGCTTGGATGCCAGCTACGCACACGATAACACGGGGAATTATTCACATTATTTTCGGACTCCCGCAGGAATCCAGACTTTAATAAGCGCACAGCAGAGTCGCAAAGCCTGAGAATGGAGTATGCAACCGCGTATTTATCTACTAAAAAAAATTTAACCAGCTGTGTTTTCACAATGGGATTGGCTTGGCACAGACTGGAGTCCTTCTCCTACCATTGTTCATTTAGTAACTGTTCAAAGTTACAACATCACTGGAAAAAAGTGACAGGACCATTTTTCATACTTATGACCGTTGCAGCCTCCCCATGGTCACGTGACCAAAATTTGGCCACTTGGCAACCAGTTTATATTTATGATGGTTGCCGTATCCTGGGGTCACGTTGTCCCCTTTTGCGACCTTTCGAAAAGCAAACGGAATGGGGGATTCACTTAACTGTGTTACTAATTTAACAACTGCAGTGACTCACTTCGCCGTGGCAAGAAAAGTCATAAGATGGTGGCAAAACTCACTTAACAAATGTCTCACATAGCCACATCAATGTTGGGCTCAATTGTCAAGGACTAACTACATCATTTTTGTACTTTTAGTATTTGGTATTTTGTAGAAGTGATTCCAGGAACCTAGTTGTGTTAACTGTCTGGGTCTTTGGCGCAAAAGGCACTTGTCACATGCTTGGGCGCTCCCATCTAGCAGCTGTGCAACTCAACACATCATACTTTATACTTAAAAGATACCTGGTTTAGCTGCTCTGGCAATAATGCTGCAGTTAGAGACGTTAGGCTTAATGTCCCATCCTGTGCCTTTATGTTTACATGCCTCTCGTTAGCGAATGTGCCAATTAGAGAAATTACCCTTGATTGTCTAAAGGGAAGAAGCTGCAACTGAGAGTTTTGCCGCTTTGCATGACAGCCAGTTACGGTCAGAACGATATTATGGAAGCGCCGAAGTTGAAGATCTACTCAGCAATGGATTCAAGTCTCTTCCCCGTCTCTGCTGTTTACCCATCAATTCCTTGCTCAACTAGATTTCTCCCATTGCTGGGGGGAAACATGGAGCTTCTAATGATCCAATTTTGCTTAACAGCGCAGAAATTGCAGCCGCCATTAATGCCGCAGCAGCTTTCCAACAGATGTCGAGTTTTTTGTTTTAGGAACAGCCAGTGCAAAACCCAAAGATGCTTTTTTTCCCCCCAAAAAAAGGCAACTGGACTTGTCCTCCTCCTCCTCCTCCTCCTCCTCCTCCTCCTCCTCCTCCTCCTCCTCCTCCTCCTCCTCTCTTATTTATTTTTATTTATTTATTTCTTAAATTTCTATACCGCCCCACTCCTGTAGGACTCGGGGCGGTTTACAGCCCAATTAAAACAGATAATAGTAATAAATATTTAAAAATAAATTAAATTAATACATGGCTGTTACTAAAACCTGTTAAAATCCCAATTCTAAAACCCGAACAACCTTGTTTAAAAAATTTACATAGAGATTTACATAAAACCCGAGGAGGTCTAGGCCAGGCCGGCTTGATTGAAGAGATGAGTCTTCAATTCTCTTCTGAAGGTGCGGAGATCATGACACGTCCGGAGTTCCGGGGGGAGCTCGTTCCACATCGGTCGGTGCCCCCACAGAAAAGGCTCTCCCCCTGGGCGCCACCAGCCGACACTGCTTAGCCGATGGCACCCTGAGGAGGCCCTCTCTGTGGGAGCGAACCGGTCGATGGGAGGTATTTACTGGCAGAAGGCGGTCTTGTAAATAACTGGGTCCTATGCCTCTCCTCCTCCTCCTTCTCTTTCTCCTTCTCCTTCATCTCCTTCTCATTCTCCTGCATCTCATTCTGAATTATATTTAACCTAATAGTTGGAAAATTCAGGGCAAAGAGAAAGTTCCTCTATCAATGGGAGAAGAAGGAATCTGCAGAACAATATATTATTCCTCCCTCCACTCTCTGGTCTCTTTTAACACAATCCTTTGAACCTTGTCACCAGAAGGCAGTTGGAAAGCCAAATCCTATCCTTTAAATGGGAGATCCTATTCCTTCTCACACGGAAGAATGCGATTCCACAATTAGGCAGAGGCTTCTTTCTCTTTGATTTTTCTTCTCTTTTTCTTTTGGACCGGATCCCTTTCTGTCTAACCTGCCTCTGAGTGAGTCACAAGACAACCTGACTCCCCACATTTCCCCCCCCCTCCCAGCATCAGACATAGCGCCAAGAAGGCTTTAAAAGACTTTTTTTTTAAAAAAAAAGTCAATAGGAAAAAAAATAGATAAAAGTGCTTCAAGCTGTCAAAAGGAAAAAAAATCACAAGAAATGTTTAAAAAGGGGTGCGAATTGTTCCTAAGAAAGGGGTGGAGCGGACATGGAAACTGGTTGCTGGGTCAAACGTTTGAATTTACTATTTTTCTGCAACTAACAAAATAACAGAGTTGGAAGGAACCCTGGAGGTCATCTAGTCCAACCCCCTGCTCAGGCAGGAACCCTTCACCATTTCAGACAAATGGCTGTCCAGTCTCTTCTTAAAAACTTCCAGCGTTGGAGCATTTACCACTTCTGGAGGCAGGTGGTTCCACTGGTGAATTGTCCCCACTGTCAGGAAATTTCTCCTTAGTTCCAGGTTGCTTCTCTCCTTGCTGAGTTTCCATCCATTGCTTCTTGTCCTGCCTTCAGGCGCTTTGCAGAATAGCTTGACTCCCTCTTCTTTGTGGCAGCCTCTGAGATATTGGAAGGCTGCTATCATGTCTCCCTTTCATCACTGGAAGTTGTTAAGAAGAGACTGGACTAATCAAGGAGAGAAGCAACCTGGAACTAAGGAGAAACTTCCTGACAGTGAGAACGATTAACCAGTGGAACCACCTGCCTCCAGAAGCGGTGAATGCTCCAATGCTGGAAGTTTTTAAGAAGAGACTGGACAGACATCTGTCCGAAATGGAATAGGGCAGTAATGGCGAACCTTTTAGAGACCGAGTGCCCAAAAACTGCCCCCTACCCCTGCTCCGCCTTCCACCCTGCCACCTCCGCCCCTGCCCGTCCTCTGCCCCACCCACCTGCAGGGCCACACACTGCCTCCATGGCTCACCCACAGATCGCCCAGGCAGCCCTGCAGCACCATGGCAGGCACGTCTTCCACCACACCCCGCAGCAGCATCTGCCCACTATGGAGCATGAGGGTGGAGTCTTGTCCCTGGCGCCTAGCTATGTCCTTGGCTGCGCTGCTCCGTGCGGGCTGCGCCCGGGAGCGACTCTCCTCCAGGGGGGCTGCTGGTGAGGAGGGGGCCGTGGGGGGAGGTGGGGCTGGGGCGACAGCACGTGTGCCCACAGAGAGGGCTCCGAGTGCCGCCTCTGGCACACGTGCCATAGGTTCGCCATCACTGGTGTAGGGTCTCCCTTCCAGCTCTGCTATTCGGTTAAGTGACAGCCACGTCAGAAGGCCTGCTGCCTCACGAAACCCAGCGACCGGTTAGGGCCCACAGAGTCGGCCTTCTCCAGGTCCCGTCAGCCAGACAGTGTCGCCTGGCGGGGCCTAGGGGAAGGGCCTTCTCTGTTGTGGCCCCAGCCCTCTGGAATCAACTCCCCCTGGAGATCCGTATCGCCCCCACCCTCTCCGCCTTTCGTAAACTACTAAAGACCCATCTCTGCCGACAGGCCTGGGGCAGTTGACATCTTGCCCCTAGCCAGTGTATGTTTGTGTGTACGTTTGCTGAATGAATGGTTTCTTAATTTAGGGGTTCTCTTTTTTATATATGTATTTTTTGTATATGTATTATGTAGTTTTTTATATTGGATTTCTATTTATGCTGTGAGCTGCCCTGAATTCCCGGAATAGGGCGGCATAGAAATTTAATTAATAATAATAATAATAATAATAATAATAATAATAATAATAATAATAATAATAATAATAATAATAGTAATAAAGACCAACTCGGGCGAGCTGGCCTCGCGTCTTCTAGGGAAACGGCTTCTTGCTAAATGTCATTTATCTGCATATATGGCAAAAGAATTAAGTGCGCCTTCCAGGTGTAATTTATCATCAGCTCTGGCCACCACTGTTGACGGGACGACTCCTGAAATATGTGGCTTGGCATGGCGCCTTCCCACACCGCGCTTGCGAGGAAGCTGACACATCTCAGCCCGTTCGGTTTTTTCTCACCTCCTTTTCTCACAAATTGTGAAAAGCCACGTTACGACGTGTTAGGTGCCGCCGTCCCGCCGTCCCGATTTAAAAACTTGACACGGTGGAACTCTGCTCTCCCCCGTCAAAGTTTTATTCCTGCCCACCTGGCTAATTACAGGTCGCCCTCGACGGACGACCGAAACGGAGCCCAAGATGTCTGTTGTTTAAGCGAGACATTCGTTAAGCGAATTTGTCCCCGTTTTGTGACATTTCTTGGCCTCGGCTGCTACGGGAATCGCCGCGGTGAGTGACAAGTTAGCGACAACGTTGTTAAGTGTAGCCCGCTGCCCTGCTGACTTGGTTTGGCAGAAGGTCGCAAAAGGGGATCACGTGAGCCCGAAATGCCGCGACCGGCATAAATATGAGTCACTCACCACACATCTGAATTTTAATCATATGACCACATGGGGAGGCTGCAAAATTCGTAACTGTGAAAACAGGGTCATGACTCATTTTTTTTCAGTGCCCGTGTAACTTTGAATGGCCACTAAATGAACTGTTGTTGTAAGTCTGAAGACTATCCTATCCAGCAATCATCCATCCATCCATCCACCCACTCACCCATCCACCTATCCTCTTTTTTATCTATCTGTCTCTCTATCTATCTATCTATCATCTATCATATATCTAACATCTATCATCTACCTATCGTCTGTCTGTCTGTCTATCATATATCTAACATCTATCTATCATCTACCTTTGTCTGTCTGTCTGTGTCTGTCTGTCTGTCTCTTTGTCTCTCTATCATCTATCTATCTATCTATCTATCTATCTATCTATCTATCTATCTATCTATCTATCTATCTATCACGTATCTAACATCTATCTATCATCTACCTATCATCTGTCTGTCTGTCTGTCTCTATCTACCTATCTATCTATCTATCTATCTATCTATCTATCTATCTATCTATCTATCTATCTATCTATCATCTATCATCTATCATATATCTAACATGTGTCTGTCTGTCTGTCTCTATCTATCTATCTACCTATCTATATCTATCTATCTATCTCTATCTATCTATCTATCTATCTATCTATCTATCTATCATCTATCATATATCTAACATGTGTCTGTCTGTCTGTCTGTCTGTCTGTCTCTATCTATCTACCTATCTATCTCTATCTATCTATCTATCTATCTATCTATCTATCTATCTATCTATCTATCTATCTATCTATCTATCTATCTCTATCTATCTCTATCTGTCTATCTATCTCTATCTATCTATCATCTATCATATCTAACATGTGTCTGTCTGTCTGTCTGTCTCTATCTATCTATCTATCTATCTCTATCTATCTATCTCTATCTATCTATCTATCTATCTCTATCAATCTATCTATCTCTATCTATCTATCTATCTATCATCTATCATATATCTAACATCTATCATCTATCTATCATCTACCTATCATCTGTCTGTCTGTCTGTCTCTCTCTCTCTCTCTTTCTCTCTCTCTCTCTCTCTCTCTCTCTCTCTCTCTCTCTCTCTCTCTCTCTCTCTATTATATATCTATCATCTACCTATCGTCTATCTGTCTGTCTGTCTGTCTCTCTCTCTCTTAGATTTGTTTGCAGAATTAACATACATATAATTTCTGGCACGGCTCGTCAAGTGATTCATACAGATGCAGTCCGTCCTCGACTTAATGACCACAAGGGAGCCCAAAATTTCCGTTTCTGAGCGGAGACAGTCATTAAGCGAGTTTTGTCCCATTTTGCAACCTAGCTTGCCACGGTCGTTAAGCAAATCACCACAGTTGCCAAGTTAGTATCACGGTTTTTAAGCGAATCTGGCTTCCCCATGGACTTTGCTTCTTAGAAGGTCACCCAACGGGATCACGAGACCCCGAGACTCTGCAAACCGTCGTAAGTACACGCCAGTTGCCAAGCCTCTAAATTTTGATCACGTGACCCGGGGGGGGGGTGCTGCAAGGGTCGCAAGTGTGAAAAACAGTCACAGGTCACTTTTTGAATGCCGTTGTAACTTCCAGCAGTCACTTTGCAAGGAGTGTAACTGCTTGCAGAAGTTTATCCCAACTCTTCCAAATTAGCAAATTGGTACATTTTCTTGATTTTGTGCACGTGGCGCTGAATTCGAAATTCCAAAGAAATAATCATAATCATAATCATAAAAAACCAGTCAAGTTTTTTTTTAAAAAGCTGCAGCTTCGGACCCAGACCACTCCTAATAAATGCATCCACAAAAATAAATAAATAAATAAAGGCATCCAGCCAAAAAAATAAATGCATCCATCTAATACAGCAGTTCTCAACCTGTGGGTCGCAACCCCATTTGGGGTCGAACAACCGTTTCACGGGGGTCACCAAACACCGCAGTCCGCCATTTTCCCCCCCATTTTTTTCCCCATTTCCCCTCGGCCGTTGCATGCACACTGCGCATGCGCAATTCGGGCCATCGTGCCACGCATGCGCGGTTCGGGCCGTCGCGTGCGCGCCGCACATGCATGGTTCGGGCTGTCGTGCCACGCATGCGCGATGCGGGCCATCGCGCGCGCTGCGCATGCACGATGCGGGCAGTCGCGCCGCACATGCGTGGCGCAGGTCGGGGTCTCGGCCTGAAAAACGCTGATCTAATGCAACCTCATCCATCCCATGCGAATAACCGTGACCGTGGCCATCCTCGCCCTTTTGCACATTCCCCCAGCGCAAGAAGTCCTACGCAAAATTTAATTGAGTGCTTTGGGGGAGGAAAAAGCATTTTCAATTTTCAGTAGACAGAGATGAATTTATTTCATTTTTTTTATTCCCCCCCCCAACTTGGGCATCCCGGAAGAATTGCATTCTTTTATAATGCTTTTAGTGGCTAAGAGCCTTTATCCCATCTCAGCGATGAATAATTGATCTAGAAAATTTGACGGGCCCGTTTTGCAACGGGAGACCTCGCTTAACCCCCCCCCGAAATAAAATAAAACAAAACAAAAACACTTTGTTCTTTCCAACATTTGGTCTGGAAAATATTTTGCTCGCTCCAGTGTGGTGTTGTGTGGTAAGATTCCGCCTTGCTCCGTTTCCTTGCCTGCCACCACATTAGCCTCTACTACAGCGGTTCTCAACCTGTGGGTCGCGACCCCATTTGGGGTCGAACGACCATTTCACGGGGGTCACCAAACAACGCAGTCCGCCTCGGCTGGCGCAGGGGGCAGCACTGCACATGCGCAGGGTAGCACTGTGCATGCGCGATGCGGGCCGTCGCGCCGTGCATGCGCGATGCGGGCCGTCGCGCCGCGCCTGCACGGCGCAGGTCGGGGTTGCGGCCCGGAAAAGGTTGAGAACCGCTGCTCTACTAGCATCTTCCAACCCGTTGAAGCAAACTTGAGGGGTGTCCAAGGGAAGGGAGGTGTAATTTCCTTAACCTTGTGTGATTCGCTGGCGGAAAGATCCTCCCAGATGCACAAGCGGTCCTCAACTTACAAGAGTTCATTTAGTAACCGTTCGAACTTATAATGTCACTGAAAGAAAAATAACTTAGGACCGTTTTTCACACTTACGACCTTTCCACCATCCCCAGAGTCATGAGATCAAAATTTGGAGGCTTGGCAACTGGCGTGTACTTATGACGGTTGCAGTGTCCCAGGGTCACCTGATCCCCTTTGGCGATCTTTCAGGAAACCAAGTTGCTGGGGGAGCCACATTCACTTAACAACCGTGTTGCTAACTTAACAACTGCAGGGATCCACTTAACAAGTGTGTCAAGCAAGAAAGGTAGTAAAATGGGAGCAGAATTGATTTAACCCCTGTCTTGCTTAGCAATATAAATTTTGGGCTTGGTTGTGGTCATAAGCCAAGGACGATCTCCTTTGCAGAATTGCCTCAGGGATAGTCAGTGACAGTTCCATTTAAGCATGGAGAGATTGGTCAACCATTTGTCTGAAATGGTATAGGCAGGGTTTCCTGCCTAAGCAAGGGGTTGGACTAGAAGATCTCTAAGGTCCCTTCCAACTCCGTTATTCTATTCTATTCTATTCTATTCTATTCTATTCTATTCTATTCTATTCTATTCTATTCTTATTCCATTCCATATCTTCTGTTTTCTCTTCTCTCTCTTCTCTTCTCTTCTCTTCTCTTCTCTTCTCTTCTCTTCTCTTCTCTTCTCTTCTCTTCTCTTCTCTTCTCTTCTCTTCTCTTCTCTTCTCTTCTCTTCTCTTCTCCTCTCCTCTTCTCTTCTCCTCTCCTCTCCTCTCCTCTCCTCTCCTCTCCTCTTCTCTTCTCCTCAGCTCTCTTCTCAACTGTATTCTTTTTCCATTCCATTCTGTTCCATATTTTCTCTTCTCTTCTCTTCTCTTCTCTTCTCTTCTCTTCTCTTCTCTTCTCTTCTCTTCTCTTCTCTTCTCTTCTCTTCTCTTCCCTTCCCTTCCCTTCCCTTCCCTTCCCTTCCCTTCCCTTCTCTTCTCTTCTCTATTCTATTCTTATTCCATTCCATTCCATATTCTCTTCTCTTCTCTTTTTGCTGGATGGTTGATACATCTGTTTACTGGTTTGGGAACTGGGGGTTTCACAGTATCCGAAAGTGTGGCTGGCTCAGGAATTCTGGGAGTTGGTCCACAAGTCTTAATGTTGCCAAGGTTGGGAAACCCTGATCTATGTGGTTTATAATAGTTGGCATCAGTTTGATGGCACATAATCATAATCAAAGAACGGCACACAAATACCTTGGCCAGCTTGGTTTTCTGTCAAGTCCTCAAGATGTAAGGTTGAGACTCTTGAAAGAGTGCAGAGAAGAGCAACAAAGATGATCAGGGGACTGGAGTTTATAGCATATGAAGAACGGTTGCTGGAATTGGGTATGTCTCTAGTCTAATGAAGAGAAGGACAAGGGGGGACAGGATAGCAGTCTTCCAATATCTCAGGGGCTGCCCCAAAGAAGAGGGAGTCAAGCTGTTCTCCAAAGCGCCTGAAGGCAGGACAAGAAGCAACGGATGGAAACCAATCTAGGGGAGAAGCAACCTGGAATTAAGGGAAATTTCCTGACAGTTGGAACAATTAACCAGTGGATCAACCTGCCTCCAGAAGTTGTGGGTGATTCATCACTGGAGGTTTTTAAGAAGAGATTGGACAACCATTTGTCTGGAATGGTGTAGGATCTCCTGCTTGAGCAGGGGATTGGACTAGATGACCTCCAAGATCCCTTCCAACTCTGTTATTCCGTTACGTTGCCGTCAACCTTCCCCCCCCAGCTCCTGGGAGAGAGACGTCTAAGCCAGCCAATGTTAGAGAAGCATCTCCCCTTTTTTCTGGCACCGTCCAAAGGCAGCTGCTAAAGGCTGCACAGTCTGTTCGGCTCCGTCATGCGGGAACACAGGAAATAGAAGCGGGAAGAGGAATGGAGACAGTTGACCTCATGGCAATAGGATTTCCTGCCAGCTCAGGATGGGAAAGGACACTTCAACTCAGCAGTGGCCTAGATCAGGGCTAGGCAACTTTGGCTCTTTTATGACTTGTGGACTTCAACTCCCAGAATTCCTGAGCCAACCATGCTGAGGGGAAAGGGAGAGGTTTCCAAGCTGAGCTATGTGGGCTGAGGAATTCTGGGAGTTGAAGTCCACGAGTCATGAGGGGGCCATAGTTCCCCCATGCTGGCTGAGGAATTCTGGGAGTTGAAGTCCACAAGTCATGAAGGGGCCAAAGTTTCCCCCATGCTGGCTGAGGAATTCTGGGAGTTGAAGTCCACAAGTCACGAGGGGGTCATAGTTTCCCCATGCTGGCTGAGGAATTCTGGGAGTTGAAGTCCACCAGTCATGAGGGGGCCATAGTTTCCCCATGCTGGCTGAGGAATTCTGGGAGTTGAAGTCCACCAGTCATGAAGGGGGCCATAGTTCCCCCATGCTGGCTGAGGAATTCTGGGAGTTGAAGTCCACGAGTCATGAAGGGGCCAAAGTTTCCCCCATGCTGGCTGAGGAATTCTGGGAGTTGAAGTCCACAAGTCACGAGGGGGTCATAGTTTCCCCATGCTGGCTGAGGAATTCTGGGAGTTGAAGTCCACCAGTCATGAAGGGGCCAAAGTTTCCATCATGCTGTCTGAGGAATTCTGGGAGTTGAAGTCCACCAGTCATGAAGGGGGCCATAGTTCCCCCATGCTGGCTGAGGAATTCTGGGAGTTGAAGTCCACGAGTCATGAAGGGGCCATAGTTCCCCCATGCTGGCTCAGGAATTCTGGGAGTTGAAGTCCACCAGTCATGAGGGGGCCATAGTTCCCCCATGCTGGCTGAGGAATTCTGGGAGTTGAAGTTCACAAGTCATGAAGGGGCCATAGTTCCCCCATGCTGGCTCAGGAATTCTGGGAGTTGGAGTCCGCAAGTCATGAAGGGGCCATAGTTCCCCCATGCTGGCTCAGGAATTCTGGGAGTTGAAGTCCGCAAGTCATGAAGGGGCCATAGTTCCCCCATGCTGGCTCAGGAATTCTGGGAGTTGGAGTCCGCAAGTCATGAAGGGGCCATAGTTCCCCCATGCTGGCTCAGGAATTCTGGGAGTTGGAGTCCGCAAGTCATGAAGGGGCCATAGTTCCCCCATGCTGGCTCAGAACCGTGGCAAGGGAAGTTGTAAAATGGGGCAAAACTCACTCAGCAGATGTCTCCCTTAGCTATAGGAACGTTGGGCTCCCTTGTGTTCATGGACTCCCTGTACATCACACCTAACAGTCATAGTAATGAAGACTTTTGGGGACTGTCTCCATTTGGGCTTTACTGTGGCGCAAACGCATTTCAGTGACGGTTTTTCGCCTCGTGTTAGGTCCTCATGACATTGCCTTTTTCTTGTTGTTGTTAGTTGTGAAGTTGTGTCCGACCCATCGTGACCCCATGGACAACGTTCCTCCAGGCCTTCCTGTCCTCTACCATCTTCTGGAGTCCATTGAAGCTCACGCCTGCTGCTTCAGGGACTCCAACCAGCCACCTCCTTCTCTGTCATTGTCCCCTTCTTCTCTTGCCCTCCATCTTTCCCAGCATCAGGCTCTTCTCCAGTGAGTCCTTCCTTCTCATTAGGTGGCCAAAGTACTTGAGCTTCAACTTCAGGATCTGGCCTTCTCAAGAGCAGTCGGGGTGGATCTCCTCCAGGACTGACCGGTTGCATCGCCTTGCAGTCCAGGGGTTGCCTTCTACTCATCCCCAATCCATACTGGAAGTAAAAGGTCAAGGTTTCCTGTCTTGGCCAAGGTAGCCAGCCTTGTCCGAAGACAATTGCCGTTGTCAGCTGCATAGAATGCTGTTACCTTCCCATTTATGTGGTACCTATTGATCTCCTCACATTTGCACGATTTAGAACAGGGGTCTTCAAACCTGGCCCTTTTATGACTTGTGGACTTCAATTCCCAGAATTCCTCAGCCAGGCACACGTGCCTGGCTGAGGAATTCTGGGAATTGAAGTCCACAAGTCATAAAAGGGCCAAGTTTGAAGACCTCTGATTTAGAACTACTAGTTGGGCAGGAGCTGCAGCAAGGAACAGGAGCTCATCCCATTGCATGGCGCTGGGGTCTCAAACCTGGGCTGTCAAGCACAACACTTTTAAACCTCTAAGCCATCATAGGTTTAAGTAGGTTAAGCGAAAGATATTTTCCTCTTTAGACAGGCAAGAACATTGGGCATAGGGGGCTATGAATAATATTGTTTTATATATTCTAGTTTTATCCTTGTAATATTACAAGCTGCCCAGCATTGCCTTGTGACAAGGGAGGCGGCCTATAAATTTAATAAATTAAATACGTGGGTTAGAATGCAGTATTTTAGGCTGACTCTGCTCACCGCCAGCAGTTTGATCCTGACCGGCTCCAGGTTGACTCGGCCTTCCATCCTTCCGAGGTCGGTAAAATGAGGACCCAGATTGTTGGGGGGCAACAGGCTGACTCTGTAAACGCTTAGAGACGGCTGTAAAAGCACTGTGAAGCGGTATATAAGTCTAAGTGCTTATTGCCATTGCTAAGTAAGTAAGTAAATAAGTAGGTATAACAGTTTGGTGTGTTCCACATTTAATTTGGGTGTCTGGATGAGCCCAGTATTTGTATTTTAGGTTAATGAGCTATTTGACCTTGATGATTAAACTAAGATGATTAAAAGCTATTAAAACATGTGAAGAACTGTTGCAGGAAGTGGGTGTGGCCAGTCTAGACAAAATATGGACGAGGAGTGTGACATGATAGCAGCGTTCCAGTATCTCAGGGGCTGCCCCAAAGAAGAGGGAGTCAAGCTATTCTCCAAAGCGCCTGAAGGCAGGACAAGAAGCAACAGATGGAAACTCGTCAAGGAGAGAAGCAACCTGGAACTAAGGAGAAACTTCCTGACAGTGAGAACAATTAACCAGTGGAACAGCTGGCCACCAGAAGTTGTGGGTTCGCCATCACTGGAGGTTTTTAAGAAGAGACTGGACTGAAATGGTCTAGGGTTTCCTGCTTGAGCAAGGGGTTGGACTAGATGACCTCCACGGTCCCTCCCAGCTCCATTCTGAGGGATTGGAACCCCCCCTAGCTTCCCAAGAAGCCCTTCTGCCTTATGTTTGGGGGGGGACCTCGCTTTCTTTCTTGCCCCCCCCCAAATTCAGCCAGGACCAGGCGCACTCGCCCCTTCCCCTTTTGGAACCAGCCCTTCCTCGCGCGCTCTCCCTTTCAGACGCGCCCCTTCCTTCTCTGTCCCCGGGTCTCCCCTTCCCCGTGCCGTCCCGGGCCAGCCCTCCCCCCTTTCCCCACTTGCAGCCTCGACCCCCGTCCGGGTTTCTTGCCAAGCCGCTCCCCCCCCCCTCTTGCGCGTCGGGCTTGGCGCGGCTTCCCCGACAGAGGCGGCGCCGGGCTGCGGAAGCCGGCAGAGGCGGGCGCTGGAGCCGAGGCGGGGCGAGGCTGGAAGCCCCGGCGGTGGCGGCCGCTCCTCCTCGCTTTGATCCCCGCCACCGCCTCCTTCTCCGCCCAGGGAAGAGCAGAGAGCCCCAGAGGAGGAGGAGGAGGAGGAAGAGGAGGAAGAGAAAGAGAAGGAGGAGAAGAAGGAGGAGGAGGAGAAGGAAGAGGAGGAAGAGAAAGAAGAGAAAGAGAAGGAGGAGGAGAAGAGAAAGAGGAGGAGAGGAGGAGGAGGAGGAGGAGGAGGAGGAGGAAGAGGCGGCTGGAGGGAGCGGCTGTTGCGCCCGTCGGACTCCGCGCGCCTCGCCCCGCTTGGCGTCCCCGGGGTGGCTCTCCTGCGCCCGGCCCGAGGGGGAGAGAAGATGGCCGGGACTGAGGCCGGGCTCAGCGCCGCCGGGCTCCGGGAGCAGCCGCCGGGGGACCCCGGGGGCGCCCTCCTGGCTCCCGCCACCCCCGCAGCCGCCCCGGGCGAAGAGTCGTCGGACAGCGAAGGCGAGCCGGAGGGACCGCAGAAACTCATCCGCAAAGTCTCCACCTCGGGCCAGATCCGGAGCAAGGTGGGCGCGCCGCGGGGCTGGCTGGAGACGGGGTGGGGGGGGGCTGGGGGGGGGCGTCCCGGTCTCCCCGACGGGGCAGGGTTGGGGGGGGGTCTTGGCCGCGCTCCTGCCTCCTCCTCCTCGGAGGAGGAAAGTCGGCGAGCGCCGCGCTCCTCCCTGCCTGTCCGGTTGCGCACAGCTGGAGGAGTCCCACCCTGCCCTTCCCTCCCCTCCCCAGCCGGGCCGGACTCGCCAGGGCTGGGCTGGCCGGGCCGCTTCACCTTCCCGACGTCCGGGAGGCAAAAGACAGCGGTGGGGCGTCCCAGGTCCTCCCCCCCACCCCCCCGTCCTCCCGTTTGCTGCCCCTTTTCTTCCGGATCTCTGGGTCGCCTAGCCTGCGCTGGGGAAACCCGGGCGCGCGCTCCAGATGTGCTGCGCCTGGGTTAGAATAGAGCTGGAAGGGACCTGGGAGGTCTTCTAGTCCAGCCCCTGGCTTAAGCAGCCCTAGACCGTTTCAGACCAGTGGTTGTCCGGTCTCTTTGTAAAAGTCTCCAGTCTTGGAGCAGCCATCACTTCTGGAGGTCAAGCTATTCTGGAAGAACAGAATTGGAAAGGGACCTTGGAGGTGATCTACTCCAGCCCCCTGCTCAGGCAGGAGACTCTATACCAGTGGTGGCGAACCTATGGCAGGGGTGCCAGAGGCGGCACTCCTCGGAGCCCTCTCTGTGGGCACACGCACCGTCGCCCCAGTCCTAGCCCTTCGGCTGGGTTTTATAAAAACCTTTTCGCTTGAGGCCTCCACCGCCCTGTGCAAAAAAAAAAAAAAAAAAAAGGTTCAATCAATCAGTCAATTTCAACTTCTGGGGTGGGGGCAGATCTTGCAAAGTTGGAATTGATGGATTGAACTTTTTAGCCCCACCCAGTCTGCCGTTACCACTGCAGCCATGCCCACCTGATGGGCCACACCCACCTGATGGGCCACAGCCAGCTGATGGGCCACTGACGATGCGTCAGTGGGTTTGGGGTTGCAGTTTGGGCATTCGGTCTCTCAAAGGTTCGCCATCACTGCCCTAAAGCAGGGCTAGGCCACCTTGGCTCTTTGATGACTGGTGGACTTCAACTCCCAGAATTCCTGAGCCAGCTGTGCTGAGGGGAAAGGGAGAGGTTTCCAAGCTGAGCCAGGCTGGCTCAGGAATTCTGGGAGTTGAAGTCCACCAGTCATGAAGTGGCCATGGTTGCCTACCCCTGCCCTAAAGCATTTCAGACAGGTGGCTGTCCAGTCTCTTCTTAAAAGTCTTCAGTGATGAAGCAACCACAACTTCTGAAAGCAAGCTATTCGGGAATAATAGAAGAACAGAGTTGGAAGGGAGCTTGGAGGTCATCTAGTCCAACCCCCTGCTCAGGCAGGAAAGCCTACACTATTTCGGACAAATGGCTGTCCCGTCTCTTCTTAAAAACCTCCAGTGTTGGAGCATTCACCGCTTCTGGAGGCAGGTGGTTCCACTGGTTAATTGTCCTCACTGTCAGGAAGTTTCTCCTTAGTTCTAGGTTGCTTCTCTCCTTGCTTAGTTTCCATCCGTTGCTTCTTATCTTGCCTTCAGGTGCTTTGGAGAATAACTTGACCCCCAATTCTTCTTTGTGGCAGCCCCTCAAATACTGGAATGCTGCTATCATGTCCCCCCTAGTCCTTGTTTTTTTCTCTAGACTAGCCATGCACGCTTCCTGCGACCGTTCTTCATCGGTTTTAGTCTCCAGGCCTTTAATCCCCTGGAGAACCCCAGAACCGACACAGCCAAAGGCAGCTGGAAATTAGCTTGGTTAGTTCTCTTGTGTTGGCCACTTGGGGGTCTAGTTCCACCTTTCAGCTCTGCCAGTGTGGTAGGTTCCTTGGCTCAAAGCCACCCTCCCTTCCTTCCCAGGCCTGATGACTCTTCTGGCTGAGTTCCCATGACCTCCTGACCGGCTGTTGAACTTTTTATTGGGGTCCTTCGATAGGCGGGCCTTCAGCCACCCTCAAAGGCTTTACTGCTAGTGCAAATGGAGCTGTGGGGCCTTTAATTAACCTGGTTACATTCACATGGGGAGACAGAGGGCAGAGAAAGCAACAAAGATGATTAGGAGACTGGAGGCTAAAACATATAAGGAATGGTTGCAGGAATTGGGTATGTCCAGTTTAATGAAGAGAAGGACGAGGGGGGACATGATAGCCATGTTCCAATATCTCAGGGGCTGCCCCAAAGAAGAGGGAGTCAAGCTATTCTCCAAAGCACCTGATGGCAGGACGAGAAGCAACAGTGGAAACTAATCAAGGAGAGAAGCAACCTAGAACTAAGGAGAAAGTTCCTGACAGTGAGGACAATTAACCAGTGGAACCACCTGCCTCCAGAAGCGGTGAATGCTCCAACATTGGATGTTTTTAAGAAGAGACTGGACAGCCATTTGTTTCCTGCCTGATAGGCAGATGTGGATGTTTGATGGTATTACAGATATCATCGCAGGATGGAAGCAGTTCCTCGTAAGGCCTTTTGCAATTGACTAAGGGTGAATTTGTCAATGCCGATGATGGTGTTCAAGTGGTGCTCCAGTTGTGTTGGGATTGCACCCAAGGCGCCTATGACTATTGGTCCTACCCTTGCTTGCCTTTGCCACAGTCTATTTCTATTTGTAGGTCTTCGTATTTTGCGATCTTCTCCAGTTCTTTCTCGTCTATTCTGCTGTCTCCAGGCACTGTCATGTCCACTATCCAGACTTTTTTGTCTTTCTTATCGACAATTGTTAAGTCCAGGGTGTTCTGTTGGCAGGTGCTTGTCTGTTTGAATTCTGAAGTCCCAGAGCAGTTTAATTTTATCATTTTCCATGTCTTTCTCTATTTTATGGCCCCCACCAGTTCTTGCTTACAGGCAAATGATATTTCTTGCAGATCTTCCAATGCACCATTGTTGCTACTTTGTCATGCCGCTGCTTGTAGTCAATCTGTGCGATCTTCTTGCAGCAGCTCACCAGGTGGTCCCCTGTTTCTTCAGCTTCTTTGCATAGGTGGCACTTACTGTCTGTTGCTGTCTTCTCAATTTTGACTTTGTATGCATTTGTCCTTAAGGTTTGGCCTTGTTGTTGTTGTTGTTATTAATTTATAATATGGAGTACAAAAATACAAAAGAATGTAATAGGAAAATCAGAGAGGGGAACGGGAAGGAGAAGAAGTGGGAAAAAGGTGGGAAAAGAAAGAAAAAACAGTGACGTCCGACTCCTTTTGGTGCAGTAGAATAAGAGAATAGCCTCAAACTTCAACTTTTTATTTGTGTATAATATATACTAGCCGTTTCTATAACAACGAAGCTATCTCATCGGTAAAACCCAAAATCCAAGTTTCATTCCCCCCCCAACTCAAGCACAAAGTCCAGAAGCGGTTTTCAAGCAGAAACAAAATTAATTGTGTTCTTTTTTAAAAAAAAATTTAATCAAAGCAATCAATATAGCCACCTCTGCTGACTCCATCAACTTTTGTGGACATTTGTCCATTGTGGGAATCAAAGTGTCCTTCCATCGCATTCCATAATTTCATATCCTATCCAATTCTTCTGGCTATTTTACCAATTGATTGTGAATATTCCCAGATCTAGTGTTTATGGATTCTTGGTAAAGCCGAATGAATTGCAAGTACCTTATGAAAGCAATTCTGTATTTGAAGACCCATTTAGGTAGCAGATTCACATTAATAATAATAAGAAGAATAATAAAAAGTTGGAAGGGACCTTGGAGGTCATCTAGTCCAGCCCCCTGCTCAGGCAGGAAACCCTATACCATTTTGGACAAATGGCTGTCCAGTCTCTTCTTAAAAACTTCCAGTGTTGGAGCATTCACCGCTTCTGGTGGCAAGCTGTTCCACTGGTTAATTGTCCCCACTGTCAGGAAGTTTCTCCTTAGTTCTAGGTTGCTTCTCTCGGCTACCCATTCTAAAAAGCATATTCAAAATTCACAGCCGCAACCCAGATGTGACCAAGGAATATTACGGTTTTCAAATTCTTCAGAATTTATTATTTTTCTTAATCAAGGGTGTAGTAAAGCAGCTGATGAGGAAGAACTAAAACATTTTGTTTTTCTTTTTAAACTGGCCAGAAGCTTCAGACATGCAATCTGCAGCTGGGAACCAAGTCTGAGCGAGTTTTGGAGTCTGATATCACCTGAGGTCAATTTATTCCTTGCATTCAGGAATGGCAAAAAATGGTCCTAATTAGAATTAGAATTATAACGACAAAGCTGTAATTATATATATATGTTTTCTGAGGTTTTCGCGGGTGTTTGTATGTAGGTCTTTGGTTATTCGGATTTTCTCCCACGTAGAATTTGAAGTGTCTGGGCGACGTTTCGACGAAGTCCCATTCGTCATCTTCAGGCTGGTGTTTTCGGCTTCGTGCTTCTAGGAGCAATGTGTGCTCCTAGAAGCACGAAGCCAAAAACACCAGCCTGAAGGTGACAAATGGGACTTCGTCGAAACGTCGCCAAGACACTTCCAGTTTTACGCGGGAGAAAACCCGAATAACCAAAGACCTACACATAGATACATACATACATACATACATACATACATACATACATACATACATACATACATACATACATACATACATACATATATATATATATATATATATATATATATATATATATATATATGCCACTGGTTGTTCAGATCAGCCCTTTTGCACCTGTACTTTAGCAAAAGAAACCCAGTTTGGTGTAGTGGTTAAAGAACTAAGCTAGAAACCAGGCGATTATGAGTTCTACTCCTGCCTTAGGCCTGAAGTCCACTGGATGATAATTGGGTTGGTCATCCACTTTCAGCTCAAGAAGAAGGGAAGTAGAAACCGCTTCTCTAAATCTTGTCAATAAAATCGCAGGGACTAGTCAAAGCAGCCACTGGGAATTAACCCTCTCTTGAAGCACAAAACATACTATATAATATAATAGTTTCGGGTGCTGTATTGGTGTCAACAAAAAAGGCCATAGGATTTCCCCCCTCTCCCCATGAAAAAGTATATCTGAGTTTCCCTCAGATGAGCTACCGATGTGAATTCTTTGACAGGTGAAAGAAACATTCATTTCTTTCCGCAGATGTTTTGTTCCCTACCTTTTGTGAGCGATGCAGAAGATGCAGAAAGAAAACTAGGTCAAAACTAGTGGTAAGAACAGAACAGAAGAGAATAGAAAATGAATAGAACATGAATAGAGTAGAGTAGAGTAGAGAGTAGAGTAGGGTAAGGTAGAATAGAATAGAATAGAATAGAATAGAATAGAATAGAATAGAATAGAATAGAATAGAATAGAATAGAATAGAATAGAATAGAATAGAATATATAGGAGAATAGAATAGAAATAGAAATAGAAATAGAAATAGAAATAGAAATAGAAATAGAAATAGAAATAGAATAGAATAGAATAGAATAGAATAGAATAGAATAGAATAGAATAGAATAGAATAGAATAGAATAGAATAGAATAGAATAGAATAGAATAGAATAGAATAGGAAGGGACCTTCCTATTGATTGTGAATATTCCCAGATCTAGTGTTTATGAAGTGAATTCTTGGTAAAGCCAAATGAATTGCAAGCATCTTATGAAAGCAATTCTGTATTTGAAGACCCATTTATGTAGCAGATTCACGTTAATAATAATAATAGTAATAGTAATAATAATAATAGTTGGGACCTTGGAGGTCATCTAGTCCAACCCCCTGCTCAGGCAGGAAATCCTACACCATTTCGGACAAAGGGTTGTCCAGTCTCTTCTTAAGAACTTCCAGTGTTGGAGCATTCACCGCTTCTGGAGGCAGGTTGTTCCACTGGTTAATTGTTCTTATTGTCAGGAAGTTTCTCCTTAGTTCTGGGTTGCTTCTCTCCTTGGTTAGTTTCCATCCGTTGCTTCTTGTCCTGCCTTCTGGTGCTTTGGAGAACAGCTTGACTCCCTCTTTTTTGGGGCAGCCCCTCAAATACTGGAATGCTGCTATCATGTCCCCCCCCCCCCGTGCCTCTTTTCTCTAGACTGGCCATACCCAATTCCTGCAGCCCTTCTTCATATGTTTTTTTGTCTCCAGGCCCTTAATTGTGTTAGTTTGCACTTTTTCTAAAGTCTCAACATTTTTTTTTTTTTTTGGTAACGTGGTGACCAAAACTGGAGGCAAGATTCCAGGTGTGGCCTTACTAAGGTTTTTATAAAACGGTGCTAATAAAGGCACGGTCTTTAAATTACATCTAGGCATCAAGGCTTTCCTGACACCATCCGATTCTAGGCCAGGACTTGGGGTTATTAATCCCCAAAAAACATTTTCGTTTGAATGAGGACATGAGGGATTTGAAAACAAAGCAGGAGAAGAGAGAAGGAAGCTTTTAAAAGGTAATAGATACCATCCACGCTACTCAGCAGGGCGTTCGTTGGCCAGATGGAAAGAGTTTATAAATACTGCTCCGTTAAGTCAATCATAAAATGCAACCAACAAGTTTAGCCAGACTTTTTTTTCCCCCTTGAAATCACGGATCATGTGCTTTCACGTCTGACAAGTCCTTATCACCAACAGATTTTGCTGGCGGATCACGATAGCAAAAGCATGCTTCAGCAGGATAAATGATAACAGCGACCCAGGTTATTTATTCTGAAAGCATATGAAACTCGGATACAATAATCAGCCTGTGCTGCATATTCATTAGAAACAAAAAGGTTTAGGGATTCCCTGTCCATTTTCAATTGATTTCAATGGATTTTCAATTGATTTCAATTGATTTTCATTGATTTTCAATTGATTTCAATTGATTTTTACTTGATTTCAATTGATTTTCAATTGATTTCAATTGATTTTCAATTGATTTCAATTGATTTTTCAATTGATTTTCAATTGATTTCAATTGATTTTCAATTGATTTTCAATTGATTTCAATTGATTTTCAGTTGATTTTCAATTGATTTTCAATTGATTTTCAGTTGATTTTCAATTGATTTTCAATTGATTTCAATTGATTTTCAATTGATTTCAATTGATTTTCAGTTGATTTCAATTGATTTCAATTCATTTTTAATTCATTTTCAATTGATTTCCATTCATTTTCAATTGATGTCAATTTATTTAGAGACGTGTTTCTCTAAGGTTGGCCATCGATTTGGCGCAACTCGGCAGCCGAAGGACGCCAACATTCAAATTATTTCGGCTGCTTCTTTGATCTCGCCATTCTGTACAGATAGTCCTCCATTTACAACGGTTTGTTTAGTGACGGTCTGAAGTTACAACGGCACTAAACAAAGGACTTGGGACCCCTTTTCACACTTCGGAGCGTTGCAGCCTCCTTGTGGTCATGTGACGTACGCTCGGATGCTTGGCAACTGACTTCACACTTAACGACAGTCGCACAGTGTCCCGGGGTCACGTGATCCCCTTTTTGTGATTGTCTGGCAAGCAAAGTCAATGGGGGAAGCCGGATTCCACTTAACAACCGGGGTTACTAATTGAACAACTGCACCAATTCCCTTAACAAACATGGCGAGAAATGTCGTAAAATGGGAGCAAAGCTCACTTAACAAATTTCTCACTTAGCAACATCAGTTTTGGGCTCAGTTGGGGGTCATAAACTTTTCTTTAAGATGGGAAGACTAGACCAGACCAGACCAGACCAGACCAGACCAGACCAGATCAAACCAGAATAGAATAGAATAGAATGTAGAGTAGAGTAGAATAGAATAGAATAGAATAGAATAGAATAGAATAGAATAGAATAGAATAGAATAGAATAGAATAGAATAGAATAGAATAGAATAGAATGTAGAGTAGAGTAGAGTAGAATGGAATAGAATAGAATAGAATAGAATAGAATAGAATAGAATAGAATAGAATAGAATAGAATAGAATAGAATAGAATGTAGAGTAGAGTAGAGTAGAGTAGAATGGAATAGAATAGAATAGAATAGAACAGAATAGAATGTAGAGTAGAGTAGAATAGAATAGAATAGAATGTAGACTAGACTAGATGAATAGAATAGAATAGAATAGAATGTAGAGTAGAATAGAATGTAGAGTTAAGTAGAACAGACAAGACAAGACAAGACAAGACTAGACTAGAATAGAATAGAATAGAATAGAATAGAATAGAATGTAGAGTTAAGTAGAACAGACTAGGCAAGACTAGATTAGACTAGAATAGAATAGAATTGGAAGGGACCTTGGAGGTCTTCTAGTCCAACCCCTTGCTCAGACAGAAGACCCTTACAGGATCATAGAAGAACAGAGCTGGAGGGGACCTTGGAGGTCTTCTAGTCCAGCCCCCTGCTCAAGCAGGAGAAGGATTGCTTCTGTCAGTTCTCAGGCTTCTCCTGCGTTGCTTTGCTCAGCACGACAGGATCCACTTTCCTGAAACAAAGAAGGCCAGCTTCGCAAGTGTGTAAACATCAACCGCCGATGCTATAATTAGTTATTAATTGTATTATTAGAAAATGTGAGTCATTTCCTCCCCTTTCCTAAGAAGCCCTTATCTTCCTATAACAACTGTGTCCCGTTCAAGTTCTCTGCAGGGTGTGTAACCCACATTTTACCATTAGATCTTCTGGAGAGAGAGAAAAAATAAAATAGAATGGACGGTCAGCTCCAGGCTTTGGGCCCTGAGATGAGTTGGCATAATTTAGCCTAACTGTTCTTTCCTAGGTTTTAAGAAAGGGGCTTCAACTTGAAATGTGTCGCTGCCCCCCTTGGCGTGGAGTTCCTCGAAGTTCTCGTCAGTCACGATTGCAGCTATCCTCAACTTACGACCCCAACCTGAGGCCCAAAACTTCCCTCGCTGAGCGAGACAGTTGCGAAGTGACTCTTGCCCCGTCCTTGCCACAACTGTGAAGTGAACCACCGCATTGTTAAAGTTAGGGACAGGGTTGTCGCTTCCCCGTGGACTTCGATGGTCAGAAAGTCACGAAAGGGGAATCGCGTGATGCCCGCCCCCTCCCGGGGACACTGAAACTGTCAGAAGTACAAGTCAGTTTCACTGGAGGTTTTATAAGAAGAGACTGGACAACCGCCGGTCTGAAATGGCTTGGGGTTTCCTGCCTGAGCAGGGGGTTGGACTAGAAGATCTCCAAAGTCCCAACTCTGTCGTTCTATTCTCTTCAGTGGCCAAGCGTCTGAATTTTGATCACGTGATCAGATGGGGATGCTGCTGCAATGGTCGTAAGTGTGAAAATGGTCTTAATAATAATAATAATAATAACTTTATTGTCGTTGTGTGTGTACACGCAGTATACACGTACAACGAAATTTACATGACACCCAAAGACCAGATCTCACACACATAATCCCCAAACAAACACACTCCCACCCACCACAATTCCCCACCCCCAAACCACCCAGCATCCACCCAACAGACCAAGTAGTCCTGTCCAACACTTCACTGATGGTGGCCCTTTAGTTCATTATTAAGTGCAGTTATAGCTCTGGGATAAAAACTATTCAGAAAACGGGTGATCCGAGTTTTAAATGTTCTATATCTTCCGCCAGAAGGCAACAGTCCCAAAAGATTGTAAGCAGGATGGGAAGAATCTCTGAGAATGTTAACGCAACTTCCTCACACAACGAGATTCGAAGATGTTGTCCAGGTAGCTGGTAGCTGGAGTCCAATAATATTCTGGGCAGTTTTAATAATTCTCCGTAGAGTTTTTTTGTCCACTACAGAGCTGCTCCCATACCATGCAAGAAGGCCGTATGTCAGGACGCTCTCAATGGTGCTGTGATAGTAGGACAGAAGTAGATGCTGAGATAGATTGATCTTCCTGGGCATTCTCAGGAAGTACAGCCTCTTCTGTGCCTTCTTCACAAGCATGTTAACGTTCATAGACCACGAGAGGTCCTCCGAGACGTAAGTGCCCAGAAATGTAAAACTACCCACCCTCTCCACCTCCACACCATTTATGTACAATGGTAGATGCGCATCTCTCATCCTCCTAAAGTCGATTATAAGTTCTTTAGTTTTTATGTATTATTTTATTTTATTTTTCGGATTTGTATGCCGCTCCTCTCCGCAGACTCGGAGCGGGTGTTAAGTGTAAGATTATTTTCATTACACCACAATGTCAGCCCTTGTACCTCCTTCCTGTAAGCAGACTCATTGCTCTTATTAACGAGCTCCACCACTGTTGTATCATCCGCAAATTTAATAATTGCATTGGTGTTATACATCGGGGTGCAGTCATGCGTACACAAGGAATAAAGGAAAGGGCTTAACACACAACCCTGAGGGGCTCCTGTGTTTAATACCAGAGTAGAGGAATGGTGAGATCCCATCCCCATCCTGTGGCCTACCTGTCAGAAAATCCTTTATCCACAAACAAATCCTCTGATTTATACCTAGATTGGACATTTTAAAAAACAACCTATTGGGTAAAATGGTGTTAAAAGCAGAGCTATAATCCACAAATAACAACCTTGCATATGTTCCCCGTTGTTCCAAATGATTCAATCCAGTATGGACAACAAGAGACATAGCATCATTGTAAGTCAGTTTTTTCAGTGCTATTGTAACTTCGAGCAGTCACTAAATGAACTGTTGCAACTTGAGGACATGTGGTTGGTTCCTGCATCTCAAAAGGGGTTTTAGGTGAGGAGTAATGTAAGCAGGTCCCTGGAGGTTATGAGTGGAGAGCAAGGGAGGGAATATATTGCAGGAGAATAAGGCAGAAGAAGACGAAAGTCCACCCAACTAAGCACGGGAGCATGGAACTATTAGTTGATATTATTTTTCTTCTTCTTCTTCTTCTTCTTCTTCTTCTTCTTCTTCTTCTTCTTCTTCTTCTTCTTCTTCTTCTTCTTCTTCTTCTTCTTCTTCTTCTTCTTCTTCTTCTTCTTCTTCTTCTTCTTCTTCTTCTTCTCTTCCTCCTCTTCCTCCTCCTCCTCCTTCTTCTTCTCTTTCTCCTCTTCTCCTCTTCCTTCTCCTCCTCCTCTTCTCCTCCTCCTCCTCCTTCTCCTTCTCCTCTTCCTCCTCTTCCTTCTCTTCCTCTTCTCCTCCTCTCCTCCTCCTCCTCCTCTTCTTCTTCTCCTCCTTCTCCTCCTCCTCCTCCTTCTTCTCCTTCTTCTCTTCCTCCTCTTCCTTCTCCTCCTCCTCTCCTCCTCCTCCTCCTCCTCCTCCTCCTCCTCTTCTTCTTCTTCTTCTTCTTCTTCTCCTCCTCCTCCTCTTCTTCTCCTCCTCCTCCTCCTCTTCTTCTTCTCCTCCTCCTCTTCTTCTTCTCCTCCTCCTCCTCTTCTTCTTCTCCTCCTCCTCCTCCTCCTCTTCTTCTTCTCCTCCTCCTCTTCTTCTTCTTCTCCTCCTCCTCCTTCTTCTTCTCCTTCTTCTCCTCCTCCTCTTCCTCCTCCTCCTCCTCCTCCTCTTCTTCTCCTCCTCCTCCTCCTCTTCTTCTTCTCCTCCTCCTCCTCCTCCTCTTCTTCTTCTTCTTCTCCTCCTCCTCCTCCTTCTCCTTCTCCTCCTCCTCCTCCTTCTTCCCTCAGTTCATGCAGCCTAGCACTGTGTTGGCTTTTTGGGCAGCTGGCTCCTATTTAAGGGATTGTCTACCATGAGCGATCCTTTGAGCTCTCTGAGCTTGGTTGTTTTCCTGCATTGCATTACCCAAACTAGGTCACATCATCAACTAATGATGCTACCTAGTGTGGGTAATGAAACGTCTTCAAGAAAACAAGACACCAAGCTCTCTCAATCTCTCCCTCCCTTGCAGTTACACATAAATGTTGGCTAGTTCTTTCCAGTTGCAGAGAGGAGGAGGAGGAGGAGGAGATAGAAGGGAGGAAAGAAGAGGAGAAGAGAGGAGGAGGAGGAAGGAGAAGGAAGGAAGGAGGGAGGAGGAGGAGGAATATGGGGTTCCACATCCTAATGGAGAGAAATGCTCTTGAACAGGCCCAACTGGGGACTAGTGTGAGGGGTCCAAACTGAATATCCAAAGTGCCCTCAGAAATCGTGCTTCCTCCCTCCCTCCCCCCTTTTGTGTAATCCCTTGCCCTTCCTCCTTTGTCATTTTTCTTCCTGGCATGAAGAAAGAGTCTGATGAAGTTTGTCAGGGCTTGTTCTGTTGTATTTATGTATAATTAAACACCCAGAGCTGTGGGCTATTTGGCAGCGACAGTGATGATGTAACCAGAAGAGGTTGGTGGGGCTGAAATATCTGGCCTGATTTTCTTTCCTTCCTTCCTTCCTTCCTTCCTTCCTTCCTTCCTTCCTTCCTTCCTTCCTTCCTTCCTTCCTTCCTTCCTTCCTTCCTTCTCCTTCTCCTTCTCCTTCTCCTTCTCCTTCTCCTTCTCCTTCTCCTTCTCCTTCTCCTTCTCCTTCTCCTTCTCCTTCCTTCCTTCTCCTCTTTCTCTTTCTCTTCCTCCTCCTTCTCTTTCTCCTCCTCCTTCCCTCTCCTCCTCCTCCTCCTCCTTTTCCTCCTCCTCCTTTTCCTCCTCCTCCTTTTCCTCCTCCTCCTTCTCTCTCTCCTTCTTCTCCTTCTCCTTCATCTCCTCCTCCTTCTCCTTCTCTCTTCTCCTCCTCCTCCTTGTTCTCTCTCTCCTTCATCTCCTTCTCCTTCTCCTGCGTCTCATTTTGAATTATATTTAACCCTTTTCTTCTCCTCTTCCTCCTCCTTCTCTTTCTCCTTCTTTCTCCTTCTCCTCTTCCTTCGTCCTGCTGCTCCTCCTCCTCCCCCTTCCTTCCTTCCTTCCTTCCTTCCTTCCTTCCTTCCTTCCTTCCTTCCTTCCTTCCTTCCTTCCTTCCTTCCCTCCCTCCCTGTTTTTATTTTTACAGAAGCCATCAAAGTTTGTTCTTCAGAATTTCTGCAACACAATCTTGGGAAGCTGAGGGTGGGGTGCTCCCTTTGGGACCAAAGGATGGTTTAGCAGGTTATGCAAATATGCAATTAGGTCAAGGTCTGTTTGATGGAAAGGGCAGAATAAGAAGAGACATTTTCTCTGAACTGATTAGAAGTTTCCATGCTCTGCTTTGGCCTCGTTTAGCACTTAGGATCCAGAAACACGAAGAGGTCTCCGTGTATGGGTGGGCGTGTTCTTTTACCTGGATCGGTAAAGATGCAGCTGCTTTAAGGAGCTGCAGGGAGGAGCTGCGGGTGCATCCACCCTGCAGGCTGCGAAACACCTGCTTTTTGGCTTCCAAAACAGAAGTTCTGTCCAGAACTGCTTGGAAGCATCCTCAGCTGACCTCTGATAACAAAAACAGCGGAAAGCAATAAAGGTGTTGAAATAGCCCAAATCTCGCACGTGCACGATTCCCATGAGGTGCTGATCTTCTCCTATGACATCTTCTAAGAACATCGCACTCCTGGGAGGTTTTAGGTGAAGCAATGCGATATTTTGAACACTTTTGTTATAATCCGGTCTGGGTCGGCCACTGGGTCCAGAGGTTTACGCTTCTGAGCGTTCGCAGGGAGGGTTTTTGGCGTGCGTGGGGCCCAGCGGGTGTCTTACCTCCCTTGGGCTGGGCCAGCTGGTGGCCCAGCCCGTGGTTGCCCTGCGCCGTTGCCGCCGCGGCCGCCCAGGAGCACCTGGGCCTGCCTGCTGCCGCCCTGAATGGGCGGCGGCCTACGCCTCGGCCGGCGCAGGGGGCAGCACCACGCATGCACGGCGCAGGGGTTAGCACCACGCATGCGCAGTGCAGGGGGTAGCACCACGCATGCGCGGTGCTTGACAGGTCGGGGTCGCGGCCTGAAAAAGGTTGAGAACCGCTGCTCTAATAGCAGGTCACACTAGCAAAAGCTCAATGTTTGCTAAAATAAGAGAGCAGTGCTGGAGTACCTGCAGGTCTTAATTTGAAGAAACATGGAGAAAAATGACTTTTCATACTGTCACCTTGAACTTTCTACTGATGTTGCCTACTCATCCATTTCTTCTTTCTTCTCCTCTCTTTTCTTCCAAGTAGCTTTCAAGCAAACATGCAAAGCCAGCACAGTGGCTTTTGCAAAAATCAAACAAATGTTCTTTGTCAGGCTCTAGAGCCAAAATAATAATAATAATAATAATAATAATAATAATAATAATAACAACAACAACAACAACAACAACAACAACAACAACAACAACAACAATACCACTTGATGGCTCCAGGTCATCACGGAGTCCCCAGGCCCATTGGCAAAGCCACACACACTGGGTGAGTGTGGCCAGAGTGGGTGTAGCCTACTGGGTAGGTGTGGATGGACATGGTGTGGCCTGCTGGGTGGGCATGGCCAGTTCTACATCGTTTGCGTCAAGGGTGCCTGTGGGTGCCTGGGCAGGAGTGTGACAGATCTGAGGGTCCCTGGCAGAAGGGGGATGGACTGGGGCAAGTGCCAAGGCATGGTCCACTGGGGCAAGTGCCAAGATGGCCACCACAAAATTGTACATTGGCTCCCGGCCTGCCTGGGCCAGGGCCAAGGCAGCGGGGGCCGTTCCCTCACTGTTTCCAGGATGGCTTCGCGGGCTACATGAAACCACTTCGCGGGCCGCATCCTTGTGTTTGACATGTCTGGTCTAGGTCTTTCTTGGTCCTGCTGAAGGAGTAGGAAGACTTTCCCTTCATTCTTGCGTTCCCCCTTTTCCTGTCTGCTATCTCTTCAGTCTGTTCTCAAGTTTTCTTCTCCTTTTTTTTCCAAATCGGAAAAGCACAGCCCTTCAGCCTTGCGTCCTCAAATCCACTGATGGCTTTTGACACTCTCTTGTTTCTCCCGGTTTCTGCAAATGTCAGACCAGATTGGCTGCCATCTGGACATGACAGACAGATGCCAGAAGGAGTGAACCCATTTGGAACCTGGCCAGGACTCTGAAAACAGGATCAGAGACAGTGGACGGGTGACCTTCCGTTGAGTGTAGGATACTTAAATGTTTATCAACTGAATTTGGTAATTAGCAGAGCAAGGTAGAGCATAGGAGAGCAGAGTTGTGGAATGAAGAATGGAATAGAGTTGAGTAGAGTATTAGGCTGAAGAACAGAGCAGAGCAGAGTAGTAAACTAGAAATGAGACACCGAAGACTCAGAATAACAGAACAACAGTTGTAAGGGACTTTGGAGGTCTTCTAGTCAAACCCCCTGCTCAAGCAGGAGACCCTTTGCCATATCCGATAAATGGTAATCTTTTCTTAGAAACCTCCAGTGATGGAGCACCCACAACATCTGGGGGCAAGCCGTTCCACTGGCTAATTTTTTTTCATTGTCAGGAAACTCCTCCTTAGTTCCAGGTTGCTTCTCTCCTTGATCAATTTCCATCTGTTGCTTCTTGTCCTGCCTTCGGGCGCTCTGGAGAACAGCTTGACTCCTTGTCCCAAAGGTGCTTTTTCAAGAGGCAACTGGACTTTCTGGTTTTTCTTTGAAGGCGTTTCGCTTCTCATCCAAGAAGCTTCTTCAGAGCTTGGATGCGAAGCGAAACGTCTTCAAAGGAAAACCAGGAATGTCCGCTTGCCTCTCAAAAAAACACCCATCCATTCTCTCTCTCTTTCTCATCTACCTGTCTGTCTCTCTGTCTGTCCGTCATCCATCCATCCATCCATCCACCTATCCTTTTTATATCTGTCTGTCTGTCTGTCCGTCCATCCATCCATCCATCCAAACATCCATTCTCTCTGTCTTTCTCATCTACCTGTCTGTCTCTCTGTCTGTCCGTCATCCATCCATCCACCTATCCTTTTTATATCTATCTATCTATCTATCTATCCATCCATCCATCCATCCACCTATCCTTTTTATATCTATCTATCTATCTATCTATCCATCCATCCATCCATCCACCTATCCTTTTTATATCTATCTATCTATCTATCTGTCTATCCATCCATCCATCCATCCATCTATCCTTTTTATATCTATCCATCCATCCATCCATCCATCCAAACATCCATTCTCTCTGTCTTTCTCATCTATCTGTCTGTTTCTTTGTCTGTCCGTCATCCATCCATCCACCTATCCTTTTTATATCTATCTATCTATCTATCTATCTATCTATCTATCTATCCATCCATCCATCCATCCATCCATCCACCTATCCTTTTTATATCTATCTATTTATCTATCCATCCATCCATCCATCCATCCATCTATCCTTTTTATATCTATCTATCTATCCATCCATCCATCCATCTATCCTTTTTATATCTATCTATCCATCCATCCATCCATCCATCCATCCATCCATCCATCCATCCATCCATCCATCCAAACATCCATTCTCTCTGTCTTTCTCATCTATCTGTCTGTCTCTCTGTCTGTCCATCATCCATCCATCCACCTATCCTTTTTATATCTATCTATCTATCTATCTATCTATCTATCTATCTATCTATCTATCTATCTATCTATCTATCCATCCATCCATCCATCCATCCATCCATCCATCCATCCATCCACCTATCCTTTTATATCTATCTATCTATCTATCTATCTATCTATCTATCTATCTATCTATCTATCTCTATCTATCTATCTATCTATCTATCTATCCATCCATCCATCCATCCATCCATCTATCCTTTTTATATCTATCTATCTATCTATCTATCTATCTATCTATCTATCTATCTATCTATCTATCTATCTATCTATCTATCTATCTATCCATCCAAACATCCATCCAAACATCCATTCTCTCTGTCTTTCTCATCTATCTGTCTGTCCGTCAGCCATCCATCCATCTATTCTTTTTATGTCTATCTATCTATCCGTCCGTCCGTCCGTCCGTCCGTCCGTCCGTCCATCCATCCATCCATCCATCCATCCATCCATCCATCCATCCATCCATCCATCCATCCATCCATCCATCCATCCATCCATCTATCTATCTATCTATCTATCTATCTATCTATCTATCTATCTATCTATCTATCTATCTATCGTGTGCAAGATGTAAGTCTGATAACCCCCATTCGTTGAGGAAAAGAACAGAAGAAGATGGAGACGGTTGAGATAAGATTTGATTCTCAAGTGTGGAAAGAGAAGAATTATGGCGTGCATGGATTCTTGCTTTGGATTTTATTTATTCTGCTGTGGGATCTCACATTTCCTGAAAAGACTGTAGGCCTAATTGCTGCAGCTTTCCATTCTTGCGGGAAATGAATGAGGTCGTGAATGCAACGCTCTTCTTTTAAACGTTTCAGTTTGAATTTTGTCATAACAGATTGAAAATCCCTGACATTCGACGGAGCATTTGGAAAAGTTAGAACTTTCTACAAATGAAAGTTTTCCCCAGGTTATCTACTGTCTCCTTCCAACCTTGATATCCCTGGCAATCTCCAATGCAGAATGTTGTGTTACTTTGTGCAGGTACTGTAGATGTGCATACTATTGAGTAATGGGATATGAGTAAGATATACAGTACACCCTTCCTGTCGTTGTCAAGAAAGAGATTTCTTAAGCAGCCTGATCTAAGAGAAGAAGTAAAACGAAGATGGCTAAAAATACTTTTTTTTGCACCCGTGTATTTTAGCAGCTGTACGTCCGTTTTGTTTTATTTTCCTTTTTCCCAAATAAATGTGTAATTCAGCCAGTATATTATCAGGGTTTCCTTCATCCATTTCTCTTTCCTCTACGCATTATACCTGGCTTGAAAAGGGTGCCAGGGTGCCCAGTGGCCCGTGATTAAATAATGGTTTCAGATTGCTTTTATAGCTTCCTTTTCCATTCTAAAAGCTTTTATTCGGGAATTGGAAATCAATTTAAATGCAGCGTAAATCCAAACAGTTGTGTATTTTGTTTGTTTTTTTCCTTGGTGGCATCCTGCTGTCCCCTTTTCCCTGAAAGAAACCGTTGCTTCTGACCTACTTCCTTCCTCTTGGTTGCCCTAATCCTCAAGTGGGAATTTAATGCAATTTTTCACAATAAACTGAGTGCAGAAAGCCAAGAGAGGAATCAAAGACAACAGCAGCAAATTGCCTTAAAGAAGGAATAATAATAACGAATGTCACAATGCAGGCCGCTGTCTCACCTGAAGCATGACATATAATACAGGTTGTGCTCGACGTATGACGGTCCCGGAGCCCCGGATTTCTGTGGCTAAGCGGGACAATGGTTCAGTTGGGTTTTGCCCCAGATTACGACCTTTCTCGCCGCAGTTGTTAAGGGAATCGCCGCAATTGTTAAGGCGGGAACATGGCCATTAAGAGAACCTGGATTCCCCCGTGCACTTTGCTGGTTAGAAGGTCACAAAAGGGGGTCACGTGATACCCCCCCCCCCGGGATACTGCGACCGTCACAGATATGAGCCAGTGGACGATTGTCTGAATTTTGGTCATGTGATCACGGAGATAATAATAATAATAACTTTATTGTCATTGTGTGTGAATGCACAGTATACACATACAACGACATTTACATGACACCCAAAGACCAGGTCCCACACACATAATCTCCAAACACACTCCCACCCACCACAATTCCCCACCCCCAAACCACCCAGCATCCACACAACAGACCAAGTAGTACTGTCCAACACTTCACTGATGGTGGCCCTTTAGTTCATTATTAAGTGCAGTTATAGCTCTGGGATAAAAACTGTTCAGGAAACGGGTGATCCGAGTTTTAAATGTTCTATATCTTCCGCCAGAAGGCAACAGTCCAAAAAGATTGTAAGCAGGATGGGAAGAATCTCTGAGAATGTTAACGCAACTTCCTCACACAACGAGATTCGAAGATGTTGTCCAGGGCTGGTAGCTGGAGTCCAATAATATTCTGGGCAGTTTTAATAATTCTCTGTAGAGCTTTTTTGTCCACTACAGAGCTGCTCCCATACCATGCAAGAAGGCCGTATGTCAGGACACTCTCAATGGTGCTGTGATAGTAGGACAGAAGTAGATGCTGAGATAGATTGATCTTCCTGGGCATTCTCAGGAAGTACAGCCTCTTCTGTGCCTTCTTCACAAGCATGTTAACGTTCATAGACCACGAGAGGTCCTCAGAGACGTAAGTGCCCAGAAATGTAAAACTACCCACCCTCTGGTGGTTAAGTGTGAAAAACGATCCTGGGTCCTTTTCTTCAGGGATGTTTTAACTTTGAATGGCCACCAAACTACCTGTTGTATGCAACGGAAGCAAATTGTTGTGGCTCAAGGTTGAACTTTGGGGAGTCCACTCCTTACTAGCCCGGATGATGTTGGATAATGAAACAAAAAAGAAAGAAAAACCAAGCTCAGAGAGGACCAAGGACTCCACAGTCTTTTTCCTCCTCCTCCTCCTCCTCCTCCTCCTCCTCCTCCTCCTCCTCCTCCTCCTCCTCCTCCCCTCCTCTCCTTCTCCTTCTCCTCCTCCTCCTCCTCCTCCTCCTCCTCCCCTCCTCTCCTTCTCCTTCTCCTTCTCCTTCTCCTTCTCCTTCTCCTCCTCCTCCTCCTCCTCCTCCTCCTCCTCCTCCCTGTATACCACACTCCTTACTGATGATGTTACCTAGTTGGATAATGAAACATCTGTAATAAAGAAAAACCAAGCTTAGAAAGCACCAAGGACTCCACAATCTTTTTTTCCTCCTGCTCCTCCTCCTCCTGCTCCTCTCTGAAAACACCTCTTCCTTCTAACACTGATGATGTTCCCTATATGGGTCATGAAACGTCTGCAAGAAAAACCCCAAGCACAGAGAGCACCAAGGATCCCACTGTCTTTCTCCTCCTCCTCCTCCTCCTCCTCCTCCTCCTCCTCCTCCTCCTCCTCCTCCTCCTCCTCCTCCTCCTCCTCCTCCTCCCTGTATACCACACTCCTTACTGATGATGTTACCTAGTTGGATAATGAAACATCTGTAAGAAAGAAAAACCAAGCTCAGAAAGCACCAAGGACTCCACAATCTTTTTTCCTCCTGCTCCTCTTCCTCCTGCTTCTCCTCCTCCTCTCTGAAAACGCCTCTTCCTTCTAACACTGATGATGTTCCCTATATGGGTCATGAAACGTCTGCAAGAAAAACCCCAAGCACAGAGAGCACCAAGGATCCCACTGTCTTTCTCCTCCTCCTCCTCCTCCTCCTCCTCCTCCTCCTCCTCCTCCTCCTCCTCCTCCTCCTCCTCCTCCCTCCCTGTATACCACACTCCTTACTGATGATGTTACCTAGTTGGATAATGAAACATCTGTAAGAAAGAAAAACCAAGCTCAGAAAGCACCAAGGACTCCACAATCTTTTTTCCTCCTGCTCCTCCTCCTCCTGCTCCTCTCTGAAAACGCCTCTTCCTTCTAACACTGATGATGTTCCCTATATGGGTCATGAAACGTCTGCAAGAAAAACCCCAAGCACAGAGAGCACCAAGGATCCCACTGTCTTTCTCCTCCTCCTCCTCCTCCTCCTCCTCCTCCTCCTCCTCCTCCTCCTCCCTGCATACCCCACCCCTTACTAGCACTGATGATATGACCTAGTTGGGTAATGAAATGTCCATAAGAAAAAAAACCAAACAAACTCAGAGATTCCCAGAGACCCCACATATTATACACACACGGATATATTGAATTAAACTACAGTGGGGCCTAAAAAGAGATTACATCTCCTTGTTTAGCTGAGGATAATCAACTGTGGTTATGACTTCTTCGTCACGTGCAGAGAGGAGGCTTATCGACCCATATTGTGCATCAGAGAAGATTAGGCTGTGTTTTGAGTCCGCAGGCGTGCTGAGTTGGATGACTGTATGAACGTAGAACCCCAGGACCTACCAGTCAGCTGGACACCCGCTTCAGACTTGGGCAGGAGACCACCAGGAAATCCTAGGAGTGAGAAGCTGACAAACATCTCAGAAGGCGGCAATGGCAAACTGGGTCTGGATTGCTGCTGAGAAGGGCTACAACTAGGAGAATAGTTTTATTTTAGTCCATAATTTTCACCCCAGTTGGAACACTTCGGTTTTTAATGCAGTTGCCTTCGGGTAATAAAAATGTAGGGCAGAAGCTGCTAGGGTATCTGACCTCAGCAGCAGAGTAGAGCGAGAAGCATCAACAACGATCAACATCATTGTTATGTGTGGGATGAATTCAGGTTGGGCTAAACTTAGCGTGTCCTGTAGGCACAGTTAATGTGTGAGTGGAACAGGATTTCTCCGGCATAGCAGGTAAATCTACAAATCCACAATTTAAGTTTTACGAAAGATTAAAGAGAGATAAGGTGCTTCCTTGCCCAGTTTGGAGCATGTCAGAGGACAGAATCTTGTTGACATCATTTAACATATTAGAAAACATAATGCAATAATCTCGCCATAACGCCACCAGCTTAATTGCCTTCTTGCTGAATGGGCCACGCAGCACTGAATGGTAATAGATCATATTAGTTCAGTTAAACTTTCTTGAACAGTTGGGTTTTTTGCCTCATTCTCGCTGAATATGTTCAGAGGCCTCTCTCTGCCTCGGTCAGGCCACACGTGGAATACGGCATCCAGTTTTGGTCGCCACAATATAAAAAATGTTGAGACTCTAGAACAGGGGGTAGGCAACCTTGGCTCTTTTATGACTGGTGGACTTCAACTCCCAGAATTCTTGAGCCAGCCACGCTGAGGGGAAAGGGAGAGGTTTCCAAGCAGAGCCAGGCTGGCTCAGGAATTCTGGGAGTTGAAGTCCACCAGTCATGAAGGGGCCACAGTTCCCCCACGCTGACTCAGGAATTCTGGGAGTTGAAGTCCATGAGTCATGGGGGGGCCATAGTTCTCCCATGCTGGCTCAGGAATCCTGGGAGTTGAAGTCCACCAGTCATAAAAGAGCCAAGGTTGCCTATCTCTCTCCTATACCATATATATCCTATACCAAGGGTGGGCAACCTTGGCTCTTTTATGACTGGTGGACTTCAACTCCCAGAATTCCTGAGCCAGCCACGCTGAGGGGAAAGGGAGAGGTTTCCAAGCTGAGCCAAGCTGGCTCAGGAATTCTGGGAGTTGAAGTCCACCAGTCATAAAGGAGCCAAGATTGCCTCCCCCTGCTCTAGAAAGAGTGCAGAGAAGAGCAACAAAGATGATTAGGGGACTGGAGGCTAAAACATACAAAGAACAGTTGCAGGAATTGGGTAGGTCTATTTTAATGAAGAGAAGGACGAGAGGTGACATGGTAGCAGTGTTCCAATATCTCAGGGGCTGCCCCAAAGAAGAGGGAGTCAAGCTATTCTCCAAAGCTCCTGAAGGCAGGACAAGAAGTAACACATGAAAACTAATCAAGGAGAGAAGCAACCTAGAACTAAGGAGAAACTTCCTGACAGTGAGAACAATTAACCAGTGGAACAACCTGCCTCCAGAAGCGGTGAATGCTCCAACACTGGAAGTTTTTAAGAAGAGACCGGAGGGGACCGGCCCGGTGCCTGTCTGTGGATCAGAAGTTGGGATCCTGTGGTACAGTGTCTCCTGCCTGAGCAGGGGGTTGGACTAGAAGACCTCCAAGGTCCCTTCCAACTCTTGTTATTCTGTTAATCTGCTGATCAATATTCTTGATCAAGGCAACTAAGTAATAAACCTGAGGTTTCTAAAAAAAGAAAGAAAAAAAAAAAGCCAAATCTCCAGAAATACAGACAACAGAGAAGCTTGGTTAGATATAAGCACCAGATCGATTGTAAGACGCTAAGAAAAAGACGCAGGCATGCCTTGAGCAGAGGTTTGAAGCTGCAGGACGCAGCTTGACAAACCCTGAGTTTATTGCTTCTTATATACTTGTTACATACATAGGCTTTACCATTAAATGCTGACATAAAGTTTTCTAGTAACACATTACATGATCAAAGACCAGGTAAAGAGCAAACAGGAGAAGGAACTAACAAAGGCAGGAAGAGATAGGAAGGAACTTAAGCATATTTAGGTAGGTGAGGCATTAAGTCAAAAGTGGATGATCTTCTGGCTGCTTCATTGGGACAAAGGGTATCAAAAGGTTATGAGGTTTGTGAGGGGGGGGAAAGCACTGCAGTTTGCTGCGTGTGCATTTCCCCCCACAATCGATGGCTCGCCAAAACACGACATTACGTGCAAGGGAACCTTAGGGATGAAATATGTAACTGAAAACCTAAAATGAAGCATTATCATAAGGATTATTTGGAGCCCAAAGGATTTTTTATAGGTTTCTATTGGCAGCAGACTAGACAATGATGAGATTAAAAAGAGGCTTATGGCAGTAGCCTGGACAAATTTATGTGTCTTTTTACCCTATTTGATTAAATAGATTACATTACTCTGTATTTTAAACTGGCATGCTTACTCTAATTTTAAAAGAAACTGGGCAGCTTGTTCTAACTCTGTACCATTAACTGAGTCGAGATGTGACGTCCTTTCCCTCTTATTAAATTGTCATTCCAGCTGCAGAGAAAGCAAAACTGTTTTTTTAAAAAATGAGCATTTAATTGTAACGTTGAACGGTCACTAAATAAATGGTTGTGAATCAAGGATTACCTGTATTTGAGAATGTCAAAGATCACTTCTCTGTTAGGCCGTGGACGTTGTGCCAAATCGCTCTTTGCGATTGTGGTGCCGTGCAGACAACAACACATATGTATATATACCTTCCCTTTTGTGTCCCTTAAGGCTTAAGGGCCTCACGACAGCACGACAGAACACAATTCATGTCGCTAGTTTCTGGGCAAGAATCTGTTTCATTTGTACACATTTTAATGTTTAAATTTTATGTCATACAGTATGCCTTATTTTTAATGGTGATGCTTCTGATACAACGAATAAACAAACAAACCAGGAATTAGATAAGATAACCTTTATTGTAATTTTTTACTGTGAGCAGTAATTAATTTCACATTAAATCTGAAATTCTGTTGCCTGCTCTCAGAAGAAAGTAAATATCTACCCATACATATACATAACACACATATACACATACTATATACTAATGCTTACTACTATTACTACTACTACTACTACTATTAATACTACTACTACTAATAATAATAATGTTGGAAGGTACCTTGGAGGTCATCTAGTCCAACCCCCTGCTCAGGCAGGAAACCCTATACCATTTCAGACAAATGGGTTGTCCAGTGTCTTCTTAAAAACTTCCAGGGTTGGAGCATTCACAGCTTCTGGAGGCAGGTTGTTCCACTGAGTAATTGTTCTATCTGTCAGAAAATATGTATATACACATACATATATAGAGAGACAGTGATTAATATTTATACGTATTATATGTATATGGGCGTAGGTATATATACTTTGTGGTATCCAAAGCAGAACATCCAGATTCAGCCACAGTTATTAATCACTGTTCATTTTGAATACATAGTGTAAAGCAGAAACTTGAGAGTTCACAAGCTTGATGCTGTATGGAGCAAAACTCTGTCTGAATCTGGATATTCCGCTTCGGATACCACAACGCCCCCCTCCCAGAAGGTAACAAGGAGAACAGGTCATGAAGAGGATGTGTAGTGTCCCAGACAATCTGACATCGCTTCTGTGCCACGTCCTGGATAGAAGGGAGTGAACTGCCAATGATTGTTTCTGCCGTCCTCACCACTCTCTGCACCGCCTGCCTGTCTGAAGCAGGGATGCTTCCAAACTAGACAGCAATGCAATACGGTATGACAGGATGCTCTAGATCAGGGATGTCAAACTCTCAACGTCATATGACGTGTCACAACACAACGTATCATGACTTTTTCCTCATTGCCGGAGCTGGGGTGGGCACGGTTTCGGCATGACGCATCCGGCCTGTGGGCCGGCAATTTGACACCTCTGTTCTAGATCATCCCTCTGTAGAAAGTGGTGAGGACAGGGGAAGGAAGATGTGCTTTTCTCTTGCGACGCAGAAAAGGCAGGCGCTGCTGTGCCCGCTTCACCAGGGTCTCCCTGTTGAGTGACCAAGCTAGTCTACACATTAGCTGCACACCCAGAAACCTGATGCTGCTAACCCACCTCCACAGGAGAATCATTAATAGACAGAGGAGTGCGGCACTTGTTAAATGAATTTTGCCCCATTTTACAAATTTTGTAATTCAATCTAAGGAGACTTCATTTTAAGTGCTGATTTGGTGTCTTCCAACGAATCCTTCTTCCTTTGCGGACTAAGATGAGCAGAAATGCATGTGTTGCCTTTTATTATTCTCTAGTCATGATGAACAAGTCAAAAAAGGGTCCAAGGTGATGAACACAAGAGACCCCTTCCAGAGAAATCGTAACATGGCGTTATCTGTTAATCCAGCGATGCGAATGAGGAATGGGGAAGGGAATTATTAAAATGTATTTACAGTATTTGTGGCTTCCGACTTTTAAAATCTTAGCTGGGTTGCTTAAGCTTTTGGAGATGTTGTAAAGCTGAATGAGGTACTGTGAAAACCAACTATTTCCTTTGCACAACAATAGAAAGTCCCCATCCGCCTCTGGCTTTAAGATTTGTTTTACTGCAGATAGTCCTGTTTGAGGTTACAAAGCACTGGAAAAAATTGACATGACTGGCTCAGGAATTCTGGGAATTGAAGTCCACGAGTCATAAAAGGGACAAGGTTGCCTACCCCTGACCATGGTCAGGTGATCCAAATCCAGATGATTAGCAATTGACTCATACTTATGACGTTGCAGTGTCCCAGGGTCATGTGGCTTCAACGACCCTCTAAAAGGAGGCAAATGACCAGCTGTCTGCAAGGAGTATTAATCCCTCCATTCCCCACCATCCAGTCAGAACATGAAGAAGCTTCTGGGAGGAGAAACGAAACGTCTTCAAAGGAAAAACGAGAAAGTCCAGTTGCCTCTTGAAAAAGCATCTTTGGGACCACCAGGACCTGGATGACGGAGAATCTCCATAGACATTCCTTTGAAAATGTTTTGCTTCTTCAATTCTGACGAAGAACTGAATACATTTCTTGGATGAGAAGTAAAGTGTTTTCAAAGGAAAAAAAGAAACCACACATGAAAGTCCAGTTGCCTTCTGCAAAAATCAGCTTTGAGACCACCGTAACCTGGAGTATCTCCAGGTATCTCCATAGACATTGAGCTGAAGGATCAATGGATGGAAACTCATCAAGGAGAGAAGCAACTTGGAACTAAGGAGAAACTTCCTGACAGTGAGAACAATTAACCAGTGGAACCACCTGCCTCCAGAAGCTGTGAATGCTCCAACATTGGAAGTTTTTAAGAAGAGACTGGACAGCCCTTTATCTGAAATGGTATAGGGTTACCTGCCTGAGCAGGGGGTTGGACTAGATGACCTCCAAGGTCCTTTCCAACTTTATTATTATTATTGTTATAAAATCCAAACCTGGGATGGGGTTTCAGGGTTTTAAGATGTGAAATGGGACGTAACTCTGGGATTGCTTTGTTTGCACCCTTGTCATCCCTAGAGAAACAACAGGTTCTTGTTGTTGTTCTTTTGCAAAAGTCACAGCGTAGCCTTCATGCTACCGATTTGTTTAAAAAGATCTGCTGCGGTTTTCGAGGGTGTATTGGAAATTACGAGTTTCTTTGGAGAATAAACATCACGCTCAGCTTGTCAGCCCATAAAATTTCGCAGGCACTTTGCTCTGAAATATTTATTTTAGCCATTGTCTCATAACGTCAGAATATTTTGCAAGGTTGCAGGGCACATAAAACACCAGCCAATACCATCGCATGGAAATGTCCACTTGCGGCGATAGATGTTTTTCTTTGCTTGACACAAACACCAATCCCGGCCAATTAAAATCTTTGCAAGCCTGCAACGAAGTCCACAGTTACCTCTTTTGCTCGCAAACAGGCATTGGAAAGGGTTTCAAAACATCTCCAAGCAATTTGTATCACTTCGCGCGCACTTATTAAACAATAAGTGCCTATTTGGTTAGATATTTAGAAAGATATGTCTGTCTGTCTGTCTGTCTGTCTGTCTGTCTGTATATATATATATATATATATATTAACTAGCCATGATGAGAGCTAAATAGCTCGAAGTAGCTATAATAGTCTCCCTTTAACTCAGTGGTTCTCAACTCTTTTCAGGTTGAGACCCCACTTGCCCCGTCCATGTGTGGCGCGACCCTGGCGCGTGCGCGCGCGCGTCGGGCCGATCTGCGCATGCGCGGCGCGCCTGCGACGAACCCCCCCCAAAAACAAAATGGCGGACCGCGACGGGCCGATCCGTGCATGCGCAGCGCACGCGCGACGGCCCGAATCGCGCATGCGCAGCGCGCGCGCGACAAAAAAAACAAAAAAAAAACAAAACAAAAACAAAAACAAAATGGCGGACCGCGGTGTTTGGCGACCCCCGCGAAACGGTCATTCGACCCCAAATGGGGTCGCGACCCATAGGTTGAGAACCGCTGCTTTAACTCTTTGTTGGCAATCCAAATTTAACATATATATAGTCACAAGTCCAGAATAGTAACATATATATACAGCCACAAGTCCAGAATAGTATTATGGTCCCCTGCTTGAGTAGGGGGTTGGACTAGAAGACCTTCAAGGTCCCTTCCAACTCTATTATACTGTGTTCTCAGTACATTAGTGAACGAAGAATGGGTATGAAACGAATTATGCTGATAAATCTTTCTCTTTAAAAGAAGTCAGAGATATTTTCCCCATATTTCTAGACACCAAGGACTGGCAAAATTTGGGAACCACACTGTCAAAGATAATGCCAGTTTGAAAAGTATTAACATTCAACATGTTAAAAACTTAAAGTTTTAATTCGGCAGCATCTTAACTAGAGAGTCAGAGAAACCAGCATGTGGTCAAAGTTTGCCTCATGTGAAAGGCAAAGTAACCACTAAAGCCGTGGTGGCGAACCCATGGCAGGGGTGCCAGAGGCGGCACTCGGAGCCCTCTCTGTGGGCACGCGCACCATCGTCCCAGTCCTAGGCCTTCAGCTGGGTTTTATAAAACCTTTTCGCTTTAGGCCTCCGCCGCCGTGTGCAAAAAAAAAAAAAGGTTCAATCAATCCATCAATTTCAACTTCTCGCAGGGGAAAAAAAAGATCTTGCAAAGTTGGAATTGATGGACTGAACTTTTTAGTCCCACCCAGTCTGCCGTTACCACTGCAGCCACACCCACCCAATGGGCCACACCCAGCCAATGGGCCACGCCCACCCAATGGGCCATACCCACCCAATGGGCCACACCCACCCGGCACCCGACGATGCATAAGTGGGTTTTGGGTTGCAGTTTGGGCCCTCGGTCTCTAAACATTTCGCCATCACTGCTCTAAAGTCTCATAAAGTTTCATCATTCAGTTTTGATGTGGGAAAAACACACAGCCCGGAATAGAGGTGACTGAGAAATTGGTTAAGGGAGTTTTGCCCCGTTTTACGACATTCCTTGCCGCTTTTGTTAAGGGAACCCCTGCAGTTGTTAACTTAGTAACCCGGTCGTTAAGCGGATCTGGCTTCCCCCATTGACTTTGCTTGTCAGAAGGTCACAAAAGGGGAATCACGTGACCCCCTGGGACTCTGCAACTGTCATAAGTACATGCCAGTTGCCAAGCATTCAAATTTTGATCGCGTGACCGTGGGGGAAGGCTGCAACGATTGTTAAGTATGAAAAAAATGGTCCTAAGTCACTTTTTTCAGTGCCGTCGTAACCTCAAACGGTCAGTAAATGAACGGTTGTAAGTCAAGGACGACTTATACTTCATGTGACTTTTAACTGGGTTAACTGGTGGTCAGTATATCATGCAGATACCATAAGCTGGAGTAAACGTCTTCTGGTCATATAAATAGAAAAGTATCCTGCTCTGCCAGAGCATGCACAGTCTTATTGCACTAACCCAGGAGTAAACACAGTAAACAGTGGTCTATATTCAATGGTGGTTTATCTTACACTATCTACAATATCATACACCAGGAACAAAATACATACACGTATATGTTACAGCAGGAAACAGAAGAAGGAGGAACACATCAGCAGAGCCTTCCTTTTATAAAAAGGCTCTTAAAGAGACACAGACCCAGCTGGCTCTTAAATGGACGCAGACCCTGCTGAGTCATTCCCAACCTTACATCATACATCTTACATTACATCAGCTGGTTAGCTTCTAAATCATTACCTTGACATGCTCTGTTACTAGCACAGAGATATGCTCAAATACAGGTAGTCCTTGACTTAACAACTACAATTGAACCCCCAAAATTTAGTTGTTTGTGACCTTCCAACAAGCAAAGTTGATGAGGAAGCCGGATTCACCTAAAAACGTGCTTCTGACTTGACAACTGCAGTGAATTCCCTTTGCAACTTTGCCGAGAAGACGGGGCAAAGCTCACTTAACAAATCCCTCACTTAGCGACAGATATTTTGGGCTCCACTGTGGTCGTAAGTTGAGGACTACCCAGCTTTCGGCGAGAAGGCCTTTCTGTCCTTCAAATGGCTGGTGCAAGTAATATAAGAAGTAGTTAATGTCACTTTCTGGTTTTTACAGGTGGTTTGTTGTAACGTTTTTAGGAGTAAATAGGAATGCGTGGCTACCATCGCTCGACAGAACTTTCCAGAGAATTCTGGAAGGTTCTGTTTCTCTTTAGCTGATGCCACACCTCCTTCTGGACCATACCAGTGGGGGAGTTGAACCCTGAGCTTCCTCACAAACCAGGCAACCTGGTGACCTAGGGCATCTTAGTTTGAACGGCACGGTTTGGGAGGGGAAATAAACAGTCCGGAAAACTCTACAATGTCCTAATTTCTAGGTTTGACCAGTTGTGCAAACTTTTGCACTTCCTGATACCGTAACATATTGTGCTTCTTTATCCCTACCGGTACGTTGCCTGGAGCATGGGCTGAAGAATGATCTAGAAATATTTGAATATCAAATGGTTGCATTGTGGAGTTCATTTTAACTGTCAAGTTTTGAAATGCCTGCGGGCGATTTCTAAACTTCTGCTTTTGTTACAACACCGTCCCCTTTTCGCAATTCTAAATTTTGACCCCGTGCTCCTTCGGGGCCAGGATTTATTTCTTGCTTTCGTTGGAGAAAGAACACGGAGCTAGAAGTTGCTGTTGGGGCTTTGCCGTTGAACGTGCTGCTTTGTGTGGGGATCCTAGTTAAAGCTTCCCCAGAACATCTGGCGAAGAAGAGGACGGCATCTCTCTGGATTATGGGTTCCATAATTCTTGTCAGGTGTGAAGAACAGGACCACACCTTTAGCTTCAGTTAAGCTGGTTGTCTTTCAGCCATCCAGGTCCTTGTTGTTCCCAAAGGTGCTTTTTTTCCCCAAGAAGCAGGTGGACGTTTCCCTGAGGATGTTTCGCTTCTCATCCCGGAAGCTTCTTCCATTCTGATTGAAGGGTGGAGAATGGAAGGATTTATGTTCCTTGCAGTCATCTGGTCATTAGTACTCTTTTGAAATCCTCCCATTCTCCATCGTTCAGTCAGAGCGGAAGAATCTTCTGGGATGAGAAGCGAGACGTCTTCAAGGAAAAACAAGGAAAGTCCAAAGGCGTCTTGAAAAAGCCCCCTTGGGACAGTTAGGCTGATTTATTGCTCATCCTACAAGGCAAGGATCTAGTCAGCTAACGGTCAGCATTAAATTGGTGATAGGTAAGAGTCAACAGAATTCAAGAAGGGTGGGCCTTAGACCTTTGTGGGAATGTAAGGAGTTCAGACTGATTCCTCCCTTGACTCCACCCGCATGATCTGCCTCTTCTTTTCCTACAGTTCTTCTGTTAGAAGGTGTTTCTCTTGGAACACCCATCCATCCATCCATCCATCCATCCATCTTCTTCAGTCCTGAGTTTTCCTAGGATTGCATAGCTCCCTCTGAAGCTGACACATTTTATCTGGTTCCAAAAAAGATTAGAACTGATGATGTTACCTAATTTGGCTAATGAAAGATCTGAAAGAAAATCACCAGGCTCAGAGAGCACCAAAAAACCCTCCCCCCTCCTCCTCCTCTCTTTTCTTCCTCTTCCTCCATTCTTCTGTTCTCCTTTCTTCTCTTCTCCCTCTTCTCCTTCTCCTCCTTCTTTCTTTCCTTCTCCTTTCTTTTCTCCTCCTCCTCCTGCTCCTGTTCCTCCTCCTCCAACTCCACCCCCTTCTAGCACTGATGAGGTTACCTAGCTGGGTCATGAAATGTCTGCAAGGAAACAACCCAGCTCAGAGAGCACCAAAGACCCCACAGTCGTTTTCTTCTTCTTCTTCTTCTTCTTCTTCTTCTTCTTCTTCTTCTTCTTCTTCTTCTTCTTCTTCTTCTTCTTCTTCTTCTTCTTCTTCTTCTTCTTCTTCTTCTTCTTCTTCTTCTTCTTCTTCTTCTTCTTCTCCTTCTCCTTCTCCTTCTCCTTCTCCTTCTCCTTCTCCTTCTCCTTCTCCTTCTCCTTCTCCTTCTCCTTCTCCTTCTCCTCCTCCTCCTCCTCCTCCTCCTCCTCCTCCTCTCTTTTCTTCCTCTTGCTCCATTCTTTTGTTCTCCCTCTTCTCCTTCTCCTCCTCCTTTCTTTCCTTCTCCTTTCTTTTCTCCTCCTCCTCCTCCTCCTTGCACTGATGATGTTGCCTAGCTTGGGTCATGAAATGTCTGCAAGAAAACAAGCAAGCTCAGAGAGCATCAAGGATCCCACAGTCCTCCTCCTCCTCCCTCCATAAATCCCTTTTAGCACTGATGTTGTTACCTAGTTTGGTAATGAAACATTTGCAAGAAAACAACCAAGCTCAGAGAGCATCAAGACCCCACAGTCCTCCTCCTCCTCCTCCTCCTCCTCCTCCTCCTTGCACTGATGATGTTACCTAGTTGGGTAAGGAAACGTCTGCAAGAAAACAACCAAGCTCAGAGAGCACCAAAGGCCTCCCCCCACACACAGATTAACCTGGAAGAAGAAGCAGCTGCTTTAAAGTGTTTCTGGGGTTATTTTTGAACTTCTGCACGCTCCAACGCCCCACTTTGAGAGAGAAGCCAAGCATTGCATGATTTTGGTTACGAAGTTTAAGCAGCAAAATGTTCTTCTCCTGTTGCCCTCCAAGTCGTGTGGAAAAATTCTGTGTTGCAAGTACTCCCCGTTGCTTTCATTCCGACCTAAACTAAAGCATAAAGTGGCTTTCGTAATTTGCTAACGGTGCTGATTGCGGGTGAACGGGTGAGCAATCTCCGTTCTTCTCCTGAACCCAATCTTAACGTATGTCTTTTGGCACCTGAAATCCCCGATTGGATCCAGATTAAATTATTTTCACCACAGTAATGAAATATTTTTTTTTTAAAAAAAGGAACAACGGTGAGGTTTTTTTTTATTTAACGAATTTTATTAATTTTTCAAATGTGAACAACCAGGTAATTAGGAAGCAGCGTGGTGATAGGGTAATCAATAATCCAATAACAGAATGATACATAGATATCTCAGTTTACATCAGTGGTTCTCAACCTTTTTCAGGCCGAGACCCCACCTGTGCCGTGGGCCGAACCGCGCATGTGTGGTGCAACGGGCCGAACCGCGCATGCGCATCGCGCGCGCGACGGCCCGAACTGTGCATGCACGGCGCAACAACCCAAACCACGCATGCACGGCGCGACGGCCCGAACCACGCATGCATGGCGCGACAGCCCGAACTGTGCATGCGCGGCGTGACGGGCCGAATCGCGCATGCGCGGCACGTGCGCGGCGGCCAAGGGGAAATGGGGAAAAATGGCGGACTGCAGTGGTTGGCAACCCCTGTGAAACGGTTGTTCGACCCCAAATGGGGTCGCGACCCACAGGTTGAGAACTGCTGGTTTACATCAATAAAGGTTCCCTCTCTATTTCCCTCTCTATTATATCACATTCATATTAGTACATTTCTAGCTAAAGTTCAATCAATCCATACATTTATCAATAGCATGTTAGTTATACATATCCAAGTCCTGTTTTTAGCTTTTATTTCATTCCAGTTATCGTATTCCAATTTAGCCTTTTATAACCACTATTTATAATTCGGATAAGTTTAGTTTCCCTCGTTTCATTATAAACTAATTCTCGTGACTAAAATACACATATTATTCCAAAATTTAAATCCTTTCTTTCTTCATCGCCTTAATGGTTATAGGGAAGTGGACTTGTGATAACGAGAGATATGTTATTAGTATACGAGGCGTCATTAGGATGAGAAATAGTATATATTGGTGAACTGTTGAGTTTGAAATACAACAAAGACTGAGCTGAACAACAACTCTTGACTTTGGTGTTGTTGTTGTTGTTGTTTTCTTCTCCCCCTTATGAAACGACTCGATCCCATTCGATCATCCGGGCCCTGTCTGAAAAAATAAATAAATACGCAATTCTGCTTTTCTTTCAACTTGCATCGTTAGGTTGTTCTAAAATAAACTCCTTTGAGAACCAGTGTGCTTTCTATTCCGGGCCTTAAAGAGGTCTTGTAGATCTTGCAATCTTTTAAAGTGATCTACCGTATTTAAAAAATAATAATAATAATAATAATAATCCGGTTCCCTTTCTTTTGCTCGTGACCCTCTCGTCAGTTGACTGTTGCGACGAAAAAAGGCATCTGATCTGGAAGGGCAAGCCAGAGGACTAACAAGCAAACGAGTTCTTCGGAGAATATAAAGTATAATGAGATCCTTGGGGTGGCTTTGAAGGAATCTGATAAAAGCACTGTTTGTCTATTCTGTTGTGGGTTTTTTTTACCCCCCTTTACTTTCACCTGGGAGCATCCATACAGAGTCTCCCCCATCACACACTCCAAAAGTAAATTCTGTTTCAACATCAATTGTCTATCCTTGTTTAATGTGTTGCATTCACCGTGCAGATCGATCAAAGCTTTGATTGGAATATGATTGGCTGCCATCTTGATTGTTGAAGCACCTTCGGTGGCTTTTTGTGGTGCCTCCTCCTCCTCCTCTCTCTCCTTCTCCTTCTGCTCTTTCTCCTTCTCCTTCTTCCCCTTCTTCTCTCTCTTCTTCTCCTTCTCTTTCTCCTTCTTCCCCTTCTCTCTCTCCTTCTCCTTCTCTTTCTCTTTCTCCTTCGCCATCTCTATCTCCTTCGCCTTCTTCTGTCTCTCTTTCTCGTTTTCCTTCTCTTTCTCTTTCTCCTCCTCCTCCTTTCTTCTCTTCCCCTTCTCCTCTCCTTCCCCTCCTCCTCCTCTGCCTCCTCCTTTCTTTTCTTCTCTTTCTCTTTCCTCCTCCTCCTCTCCTCTTCCTCCTTTATTCTCTTCCTCCTCCTCCTTTCTTCTTCTCCTCTCTTCTTCTCCTTCCTTCCCTTCCTCCTTCCTTCCTCCTCCTCCTCTTGCTCCTCCTCCTCCTTTCTTCTCTTCTCCTTCTTCTTTCGTCTCTTCTCCTTCTCCTTCTCCTCTTCTCCTCCTTCTCCTCTTCTCCTTCTTTCTTCTCTTCTCCTTCTGTTCTCCTCTCTCCTCCCTCCCTCCCTCCTTCCTTCCTCTCTCCCTCCTCCCTCCCTTCATCCTCCTCTCTTCTACTTTCTTCTCTTCTCCTTCTCCTTCCTCCCCTCCTCCTCTTTCTCTTTCTCCTTCTCTTCATTCCACAAACTCCACTCCCTTCTAGTGCTGATGATATTGCCTAGTCAGGGGATGAAACGTCTGCAAGAAAACCACCCATTCCAGATGCACACACCCCCTCATTTCAACCCTGCGCTACACATATTCTCCTTTATTGGCACATCTCGCCTTGAGTAATATGCCATCGTTGGGTGCTATAAGATAAGATAAGACAAAACAAGACAACCTTTATTGTCATTTTTATACTGTGGGCACAACGGCACACATCAAAAATGAAATTGAGTGGCCCGCTCTCAAAGTGAAACACGTACATGACACACACCTAAACATACTATGAACAACATAGGTATAGACCTACAACACTACCTGTACGTAGCAAATAAATATTAAATATTGTCCATCTTGAATATATAACGGAAGGAGGAAGCTTGAGGATTGAAATACGATGCCTGGGATCACACTGAAGCTTATTCTTTTTCTTTTTTAATAAATGTATTTGATTAGATTTTTATATGGGTAGGGAAAAGATGGGGTAGGGAGGGTACAGGGAAACTGGAATAAAGGGGACAGGATAGTAACAGTAGATATGTGATTCAGCGAACAAGCTGTTGTCCGGGTCTTCATATTGAATATTATTATTTATATAATACTAAACATTTATAAAAGTAGATCGGGATAGTTACAACAAACTTTTGGTAAAGCAATAATATTCCTTTAAATTATTAGCATAATTAATAACATAGCAACTATTTCTAAACATCAAGCTTAATACTTAATATACTAAATCTCTCATATCTCTTCTTATTCTAACGTGTTTCAACCCACTGATAAAATTTTCCCCAGGTTTTATAGAAGATTGAATCCTCTTTCTCCTTCATCTCTAACGTTAATCTGTCCATTTCTGCACAATCTAAAATTTTCAAAATTATAATCTGATCTGATGGTAGGTTTTCATTTTTCCAAAACTGGGCGAAAACTATTCTTGCAGCTGTCAATACATGTAGTATTAAATAATCATTTTCTTTACCATACAGTTAGGTTTTAATATACCTAACAAGAACACACTAAAGCTTATTCTTGCATGCCTGGCGTCATTCTGAATTCGATCCCTGATTTGGCAACGTCAGGATAGATTCCTGTGTAGAAAAACACAGAAGGAAAAGGCTTCAAGAGCTGATTATTTATCACTTAATGAGAAGGCAGCGGTCCAAAACTCTAGAACAAACGAAACATTTTCTGAGTTCTTGTGACAGTGCCAAGAATGGGCTAAGGCTGAAGAGAAACAAATTGCTAATTAGGACTCTGGCCTTGCTCTTTAGAATTAGCAGTCCGATGATTTGTTTTATGGATTAAACTAAGTTGAACCGATTAATTTAAAATCTGGGGGAAAGGATGATTGTGTGGTTTTTTGTTTTTTTTGTTTTTTAAAAAAAATAGTTTAGACTGGATGTGTACTTGTTACATCACTGGAAAGGAAACACTCCTACAAATATCCATATTTGGATATTTTTCTGGAACTTCGGCTTTTTTTTTTTTTTTTTTTTTTTGCAAGGGCCGAAAGTGAAAATTTGACACTTGGCCTTTCTGAGCAAGTTTTAAGGTGGTCCCCCCCAAAAATAAGAACTCGGTGGTTTATTACTAAAAGTCCTCACCTGAAATCTGTAATGTATTTTCAGAGAAAGACTTGTTCGCAGGCGGTTGGATAAAACAGTTCCTCTTTCCTTATTCTTTTGCTTGCAAAATAACAACAGAGCAATGACGTTACGGAGTCTGTGACTTTGTGCATCTGTAAAGGGATAATGTTACGCAATCCTACGGTGAAAATCATCATAATGCTGCATTTTCTGCATTAAGTTGGCAACTTAAGAGTTTGGTTACATGTGTTTACGTGGGCAAAACAACCCAAAATGGGAAGTGGGTGTAACTTGTAACTTGTAAGTAACTTCAACTTTGTTCATTAATCAATACTGCCATCTTGTGAGAATTGCCTGCACTTCTGTTCTTTTACAAAGAGATGATGCTCCAGCGTTGAAAAATAACATCTTGTACCAAAGCAATTCTCCTCCTCCTGCTCCTGTTCCTACTCCTACTCCTCCTTTCATCTCCTTCTGTTCTCCTCCTTCCTTCCTTCCTTCCTTCCTTCCTTCCTTCCTTCCTTCCTTCCTTCCTTCCTTCCTTCCTTCCTTCCTTTCTTCCCTCCCTCCCTCCTCCTCCTCCTCCTCCTCCTCTCTTCTACTTTCTTCTCTCCTCCTCCTTTTCCTCCTCCTTTCTTCTCCTTCTGTTCTCCTCCTTCCTTCCTTCCTTCTTTCTCTTCTTCCCTCCCTCCCTCCCTCCCTCCCCCTCCTCTTTCTTCTCTCCTCCTCCTCCTTTCTTCTCCTTCTGTTCTCCTCCTTCCTTCCTTCCTTCTTTCCCTTCTTCCCTCCCTCCCTCCTCCTCCTCCTCCCCTCTTCTACTTGCTTCTCTCCTCCTCCTCCTTTCTTCTGTTCTCCTCCTTCCTTCCTTCCTCCCTCCCTTCCTTCCTTCTTTCCCTTCTTCCCTCCCTCCGTCCCTCCTCCTCCTCCTCTCTTCTACTTGCTTCTCTCCTCCTCCTTTCTTCTCCTTCTGTTCTCCTCCTTCCTTCCTTCCTTCTTCCCTCCCTTTCTTCCTTCTTTCCCTTCTTCCCTCCCTCCCTCCCTCCTCCTCCTCCTCCTCTCTTCTACTTTCTTCTCCTCCTCCTCCTTTCTTCTCCTTCTGTTCTCCTCCTTCCTTCCTTCCTCCCTCCCTTCCTTCTTTCCCTTCTTCCCTCCCTCCTCCTCCTCCTCCTCCTCTCTTCTACTTTCTCCCCCCCCTCCTCCTCTTCCTCCCACTACTACTAAGACGACTACTAAATAATTATGTTTTCAGGATTGGCAACTTATATTCTCTTTTTATTAAAAAGAACCCACCATCCAATCCTTTGGGAATTCGATAGACAACATAAATGCAGGCCCTCCCCCCACTTTCCAGAAACCAAAACCCACCTAAAACTAATATAAACAGCCAGAACAACCAAAGCCGATTTAAAAATAGTTCAAATTGCTAGATTGCTATAACAGCTATAATTAAACGCACTATTAAGCCATCGCTTCGGAATATTATCTGCCGAGAACAGAAGAGACAGAAAATAATTATACGTTATACATAACCATTTTGTCAGGGGTGGAATTTTAATATATTCTTTTCCTTTCTTTTTTTAAGACCAGTATAAGGGAAGGTCTGCTGTTGAAACAAACCAGCTCTTTTCAGAGATGGAAAAGACGCTACTTTAAACTCCGGGGCCGAACCCTTTACTATGCCAAGAATTCCAAGGTAAAAATCTATTATTGAGCTATTAAACAACATGCTTTGCCTGAAGTAATAATTGTATTTTGAGGATTAAAATATACAGACATGGCTGGAATAAGAGCGATAAAATATGATTGCTGTTGTATTTTTTTCTTCCTTTGTAAGCATTTTCTTTCCTTTTAATTATAGTACAACTTTCTAAAGTATTTGGCTTTTGATTTTGCGAAGAAAGTACTAGACAGCCTAGCGAGTGAACACAGATCGGATGTACACTGTTAGCATTCATTTCAAACTGCTCTTGGGTTAAATCTGGCATGATCTAAAAGAGATCTAGAAAAGGGGCAGGTAAGAGCACTGTTTTTTCGGGAAGATTTTGGTTTTTTTTGCCAAGAATCAGGGCAACACCCAGGTGCCCAGGCAACTGGATCCAGAGACATTGAACATTGCATTAAATAAAGGGATTTTAAGCTTTGCTATTAGCTCACGAGATGCTTAAGATCGACAAGAAGGAAACTGAATGAGTTGGAGAATTTATCTTCCCGGGATCCAAAATTGTTCACGACGGCCGTTCTACACCTGAAATCCAAGGCAGGATAACCTCCAACTGCAAGGGTGAAACCTGAGTAAGATTTGGAAAAACAGAGATATTGATTTAATTTTTTTTTTAAAAAGCAGGCTAGTTAGAGCAATGGTCTTCCTTATAATGATGTCTGGGTGTGAGAACTGGACGCTAAGAATAGCTGGTCGAAGAAGAATTGAACAGTGGTGCTGGCGTAAATTATTGTGTCTCCCATGGGCACTCAGAACAAAGCAACAGAGAGGTGGAAACCCACATCACAAGACTACGTCTGATTTACCTGGGCCGTGTCGTGCATGCAAATTCATTGGAGAAGACAATGGGGCTAGGAATGGTTAGTGGAACAAGAAGAAGGGGCAAGCCAAGAACAAGCTGGTACGAAAAGAAATATCCCAACAACTAAAAGAAACTGATACGAAACTGATACGAAAAGGAATATCCCAACAAACTGATATGAAAAGGAATATCCCAACAACTAAAAGAAGCGAAAGTCCACGTTCTGGATAGAGAGGACTTCTGTGTTGAAAGAATAGTCAAAGAGGCCATCTATATTCACACTCGGGGGGGGATACGACACCACCCATCTCCTGTCTACAACCTACTCCAGGGGTAGGCAACCTTGGCTCTTTTATGACTCGTGGACTTCAACTCCCAGAATTCTGAGTCAGCCATGCTGAGGGGAAAGGGAGAGGTTTCCAAGCTGAGCCAGGCTGGCTCAGGAATTCTGGGAGTTGAAGTCCACGAGTCATGAAGGGGCCATAGTTCCCCAATGCTGGCTCAGGAATTCTGGGAGTTGAAGTCCACCAGTCATGAGGGGGCCAAAGTTTCCCTCATGCTGGCTCAGGAATTCTGGGAGTTGAAATCCACGAGTCATGAAGGGGCCATAGTTCCTTCATGCTGGCTCAGGAATTCTGGGAGTTGAAGTCCACGAGTCATGAGGGGGCCATAGTTCCTCCATGCTGGCTCAGGAATTCTGGGAGTTGAAGTCCACGAGTCATGAGGGGGCCATAGTTCCTCCATGCTGGCTCAGGAATTCTGGGAGTTGAAGTCCACGAGTCATGAAGGGGCCACAGTTCCCCCATGCTGGCTGAGGAATTCTGGGAGTTGAAGTCCACGAGTCATGAGGGGGCCAAAGTTTCCCTCATGCTGGCTCAGGAATTCTGGGAGTTGAAGTCCACGAGTCATGAAGAGGCCAAAGTTTCCCTCATGCTGGCTCAGGAATTCTGGGAGTTGAAGTCCACGAGTCATGAAAGAGCCAAGGTGGCCTACCCCTGCTCTAGAGAGATCCTGACAGTTTAATAGAAATAAATCCATTTGCAGAGGAATCAGTGTTTATATTCATATTTCACCAAATATTTGAGGGATCTCCCATAGATTTTAATTAGGCTGGTTGTTCTGGGATATATGAAAAGCTTTAAGTCACTGGGGAACCTGAATGCACATCACAACATGTTTACTCATAAGTGCAGAGTTTGAATAATACATAAGGATAATGAGGTAAAGAGGCAGAGAGCTTAGACATCTTCACTTCCTTTCTTTTTTTTTTTCTTTAAAAAAAAGAACTCGCCATTTTACCTAATTCATGTTCCTAGACTTCTTCACGGGTTCGGCCTGTCGGTTTAGGTGCTGTGATATTTTTTTTTCCCCATTAAAAAAAAGCAGGAGACAATTAACGAGAAAAGCTGACTTGCCTCTCTGTTTTCTTCCCACAGTCCTTAATATTCGATGAGGTTGACCTGTCAGATGCCAGCGTGGCTGAATCGAGCACAAAAAATGTGAACAACAGCTTCACGGTAGGTGACGTGTACACTCGAGGGCTCCTAAGCGGCTGCCGAAAGCTTTGAGGTTTTGATTTTTTACTCGGAGAGCAGGGAGAAGAGAAAGAAAGTCAACCGAAGAATATATCGGAATGAACATTCTTCAGAAAGCTTTGGAAACATGGCAGCTTATGCACACCCAAGTCTGTTTGGGCTAAAATACAATACAGGAAGTCCTCGTCTTACAATAGTCCATTTAGTGACCGTTCAAAGTTACAACGGCACTGAAAAAAGGGGACTCCGGACTATTTTTTCACCTGACGGCCATTGTGGCCTCCTCGAGGTCACGTGACCCACATTCAGACGCTTGGCAACTGGCATGTACTTACAACAGTTGCCAGTGTCCCTAAGGTCACGTGATCGCTTTTCGCGATCTTCTGACAAGCAAAGTCGAGGGCAACCTGTAATAACAAAGCACTCAAATTGTGTATGCGTTGTGATAAAGGATTATTAATACAATTAATATCCTACAAGGATTAAGACATTTCCTCTCTGCTTATACGGTAGAATTGGCGTTGCTTTAGCTCAGGGGTCTTCAGACTTGGCCCTTTGATGACTTGTGGACTTCAACTCCCAGAATTCCTCAGCCAGCCTGAGGGAACTATGAGCCTTTTATGACTTGTGGACTTCAACTCCCAGAATTCCTCAGCCAGCCTGAGGGAACTATGAGCCTTTTATGACTTGTGGACTTCAACTCCCAGAATTCCTCAGCCAGCCTGAGGGAACTATGAGCCTTTTATGACTTGTGGACTTCAACTCCCAGAATTCCTCAGCCAGCGTTAGGAAACTATGACTCTTTTATGATTTGTGGACTTCAACTCCCAGAATTCCTCAGCCAGCCTGAGGGAACTATGACCCTTTTATGACTTGCGGACTTCAACTCCCAGAATTCCTCAGCCAGCCTGAGGGAACTACGGTATGACTCTTTTATGATTTGTGGACTTCAACTCCCAGAATTCCTCAGCCAGCCTGAGGGAACTATGACCCTTTTATGACTTGCAGACTTCAACTCCCAGAATTCCTCAGCCAGCCTGAGGGAACTATGACCCTTTTATGACTTGTGGACTTCAACTCCCAGAACTCCTTAGCCAGCGTGCCTGGCTGAGGAATTCTGGGAGTTGAAGTCCACAAGTCATCAAAGGGCCAAGTTTGAAGACCCCTGTCTTAAATCTAAATCAAACAAAATGGAGGCTTGCTGAGGAATTCTGGGAGCTGAAGTCCACAAGTCATCAAAGGGCCAGGTGTGAAGACCCCTGTCTTTAACAAACAAAATGGAGGCTGGCTGAGGAATTCTGGGAGCTGATGTCCACAAGTCATCAAAGGGCCAGGTTTGAAGACCCCTGTCTTAAATCTAACAAACAAAATGGAGGCTGGCTGAGGAATTCTGGGAGCTGAAGTCCACAAGTCATCAAAGGGCCAGGTTTGAAGACCCCTGCTTTAGCTTGCTGTCCATAGACACAATACCGTTCCTATCCGTTGTTTAGCTGCATTTTCCAGAATTCAAGTTCCAACAGAGTCCTTAAGTCAGTTCTTGAGGAGGAGGAGAAAGGAATGTAAAGAAAACAGAAGAAGTAGACTGTTCCTAATCCTCTAAGTGCATACTTAACTGCATGCCTTAGGCCCCCCCCCCCGTGATTTGATGCAAATGTTGGTTTGTGGAAGGACGTTCTTTCAGAGGTGTCCACAAGGTATGGTCCAAAAAAACACAGGCAAGACGGTGGTTGCAACCATGTGAACAAATTCACACCGGTCTTTTATGTGGGATATTCTTGGAAAGCTTTTAGTGGTCCCACTGAAGTCAGCCCGTAATGAAAAGGCTGAGCACAATGAAACAAGCTTCGCCTTCTTTGCGTACAATCCTTTGCAGTGCTGAGAGTTGGGTTGTTTTGGGTTGTTTTTGTTATTTTTTTTTACTTCTTTCGTAACTGGGAGCAATTTAATTAGGGATGGGGCTCTCCTGCAGCTAGGTGAGCCTTCTGTAAAGGTGACTCTACATTTGTCGTTCAAAAGGAACCGATTTGCAGCCTCCCAGGGGTGTTTGGTTCGAAAAAGCCATTGTCTCTGGGCTCACCCACTCCTTATCGCCAAAATCTGGCACTGTCCCCGGGTAAATATCGGATTGCATGAAATAATAGTCTTTTTCCTCGTTCAGCATCCATGAAAGAGGGCCGTTTTACCTGCCTCGTGAAAGTACAGCCCTTCTGTTCTTCATTTGATCAGATAACGCATAAAATCTCCCTGCTGGTTTTTACGAAGCCAGTCCTGTTTCCATTGACGAATTCTCTGGCTTCTGTTGCTGTGCCTTTTATCTTTTTTAATTTTTTTTTTTATTTTGCTCCGCCAACAGCTTTGTTCTTTTGTTCTGGGCACCTGGGAAAAATACAGCTGCCTTTTCTTAGCTCTTAGACCTTAGCTCTTAGCATCATCATCATCATCATCATCATTATTATTATTATTATTATTATTATTATTATTATTATTGTGCGGGGTATGATTTGCACAATCAGAGAAAGGTTGCAGAAAGGAGATTGCATGACCCTGGGATACTGCGACCATCGTAAATATGAGTCAGTTGCTGAATGTCTGAATTTTGATCACGTGACCATGGGGATGCTGCAATGGTTGTGAAATGTGAAAGACAATCATAACTCATAAGTCAATTTTTTCATTGCAGTTGTAAATTTGAACAATCCCTAAACGAACTGTTGTAACCTGAGCAGCATCTGTACTTGCTCAGGGGTGGCGAACCCTGCCCCCCTTTATGACTTGTGGGCTTCAACTCCCAAGATTCCTAGAACGAAGGAGAAATTTCCTGACAGTTGGAACAATTAACTAGCGGAACGACTTGCCTCCAGAAGTTGTGAATGCTCCAACCCTGGAAGTTTTTAAGAAGAGACGGGACAGCCATTTGTTCGAAATGGTATAGGGTTTCCTGCCTGAGCAGGGGGTTGGACTAGATGACCTGCAAGGTCCCTTTCAACTCTTCTCTTCTCTTCTCTTCTCTTCTCTTCTCTTCTCTTCTCTTCTCTTCTCTTCTCTTCTCTTCTCTTCTCTTCTCTTCTCTTCTCTTCTCTTCTCTTCTCTTCTCTTCTCTTCTCTTCTCTTCTCTTCTCTTCTCTTCTCTTCTCTTCTCTTCTCTTCTCTTCCCTTCCCTTCCCTTCTCCTCTCCCATTCCATTCTATTCCATTCCACATTTTGTATTCTAATCCATTCCGTTCTATTCCATGCCACATTTTCCATTCCATTGCTATTAAGGAATTCTGGGAGCTGAAGTCCACAAGTAATAAAGGGGCCGTAGTTCCCCACCCCTGAGCAAGTACAGATGCTGCTCAGGTTACAACAGTTCGTTTAGGGATTGTTCGAATTTACAACTGCAATGAAAAGATTGACTTATGAGTTATGATTGTCTTTCACATTTCACAACCATTGCAGCATCCCCATGGTCACGTGATCAAAATTCAGACATTCAGCAACTGACTCATATTTATGATGGTCACAGTATCCCAGGGTCATGCAATCTCCTTTCTGCAACCTTTCTCTGATTGTGCAAATCATACCCCGCACAATAATAATAATAATAATAATAATAATGATGATGATGATGATGATGATGATGATGATGTTGGAAGGGACCTCAGAGGTCATCTAGTCCAACCCTCTGCTCAGGCAGGAGACCCTATACCATTTTGGACAAATGGCTGTCCAGTCTCTTCTTAAAAACTTCCAGGGTTGGAGCATTCACCGCTTCTGGAGGCAGGTGGTTCCACGGGTTAATTGCTCTCACTGTCGAAACCCTTTCTTAAAGCAACTATTGATAGCGCAATCTTTCCCAGAATTGGCTCTGTTGGCTGTAGACAACGCCCAGGCCTGTTACGTGGGACTGTTAAGCCAAGATCACCTGTTGCACTTTCTTATCTGATTGTTGGACGGGAGATCCCGAGATGAATATCTCAAGGTGGCCCACTGGGTGCTCCGTCCTCCCATTTTTCCCCAAACAATGCTTTGAGTTAAGTAGGGCGGAGAGAGAGAGGGGGGGGGATCTGAGGTCACTTTATGAGTTTCTGTGGAGCTGGATGGCTTCATTTCTTCAACATACTACCGGTAGTTTGCTGAAGTTCAGTGGTGGGAGTCGAATATGTGAACAACCGGTTCTCTACATGGATGCCACTTCCGGAAGTCCGTTCTGGGCCTGGGCAACAAAAGATTAGCTACCGGGTGCGAAGTGGCTGAATCCCAGCACTGCTGAAGTTCTAACCCAAGTCCTCCTGGTGGGCTTGTTTTCGACACTTGGATGCATAATAATATGTAAGTAAAGGAGAGCAGAACAATTAACCAGTGGAACAACCTGCCTCCAGAAGTGGTAAATGCTCCAACACTGGAAGTTTTGAAGAAGAGACTGGACAGCCATTTGTCTGAAATGGTATAGGGTTTCCTGCCTGAGCAGGGGGTTGGACTAGATGACCTCCAAAGTCCCTTCCAACTTTATTATTATTAGTAGTAGTATTAGTATTATGATGGATCATCGCACAGTCAGCCAGATGTTCAGACTGGATGTGGCATTTTGTCTCCCTATCGAGTCCTTCCCAAGGACCTGGGATAGGCAGATGTGGATGTTTGATGGTATTACAGATCTCGGCGCAGGATGGAGGCGGTTGCTAGTAAGGCTGCCTTTTGCAATTGACTAATGGCGAATTTGTCAATGCCGATGATGGTGTCCAAGTGGTGCTCCAGTTGTTTTGGGATTGCACCCAAGGCACCTATGACTATTGGTACTACCCTTGCTTGCCTTTGCCACAGTCTTTCTATTTCTATTTGTAGGTCTTTGTATTTTGTTATCTTCTTCTTCTTCTTCTTCTTCTTCTTCTTCTTCTTCTTCTTCTTCTTCTTCTTCTTCTTCTTCTTCTTCTTCTTCTTCTTCTTCTTCTTCTTCTCCTCCTCCTCCTCCTCCTCCTCCTCCTCCTCCTCCTTCTCCTCCTTCTTCTTCTTCTTATTATTATTTATCTGCCTTTCTGTCTGTTTTCCTCTCTTTCTCTCTCTCCACACTGAATGCAACAGATGTTTAACTGGGAATCTGATTTAGTTGAGCTGACGGATCAACTCAACCTTCCCCTCAACTCTTCCAAGAATCCCATTAGGAAACTCTAAAGGTGCTTTTTCCAAAAGGCAACTGAACTTTCTTGAGGGTTTTTTTTCCCCCCTTGAAAAAGTTTCGTTTTTCACCTAAGAAGCCTCTTCAGTTCAGTTCTTCAGTTCAGAACCGAAGAAGCTTCTCGGGATGAGAAGCAAAAGGTTTTCAAAGAAAAAAAAACAAGAAAATTCAGTTGCTTTTCGGGGGGGGAACTCCTTTGGGACAACCTGGATGACTGAGAATCTCCACAGACCATTAGGAAACTTTTAGCTAATAATAATAATAATAATAATAATAACAACAACAACAACAACAACAACAACAACAACATGGTTTTTTTTTCACTTAGTGGTTCATTTTGAAATTTTATCGGGTCTTTCTAGAAGAAAGTTGGAGGGGTAGAAAACAGTGTAGCTGACGGGAAGCGATGGGTGTTTTTGTGCCTGGTCATGCTTCCTGCAATTTTGCAAAGAGGCAACGATTGCTTTGGAGGCTAAGCTGCTGGGAGGAAAATGGAAAGGAAAAGGGTTGCGAAGGCCAATAGATGTGGAGACAACCAGGAAGGCTTTTCAAAGACTCACACTTTGCAAACAACATGGCTGCTTTAAAAGAGATGCACACAACCTTCTAGTTGATGGCCAAGAATCTGTTTTGAAGGCTTCATGATTTGGTTTGATCATAGTGTGAATAATTGAGTCAATTATCCAGTTTATTTATTCTATTCTATTCTATTCTATTCTATTCTATTCTATTCTATTCTATTCTATTCTATTCTATTCTATTCTATTCTATTCTATTCTATTCTATTCTATTCTATTCTATTATTTCTTCCAACTCAGAGCAAGAAATACAGTTTGGCAGCCTAGATAGAGAGATAGAGAGATAGAGAGATAGAGAGATAGATAGATAGATAGATAGATAGAGAGAGAGAGAGAGAGAGAGAGAGAGAGAGAGAGAGAGAGAGAGAGACAAACAGACAGACAGACAGACAGACAGACAGACAGACAGGATAGATGATAGATAGATAGATAGATAGATAGATAGATAGATAGATAGATAGAGAGAGAGAGAGAGACAGACAGACAGACAGACAGACAGACAGACAGACAGGATAGATGATAGATAGATCGATAGATAGAGAGAGAGAGAGAGAGAAAGAGACAGACAGACAGACAGACAGACAGACAGAGGATAGATAATAAGATAGATGGATAGATAGATAGATAGATAGATAGATAGATAGAGAGAGAGAGAGAGAGAGAGAGATAAAGACAGACAGGATAGATAATAAGGGATAGATAGATAGATAGATAGATAGATAGATAGATAGATAGATAGATAGATAGATAGATAGATGATAGAGAGAGAGCAATAGTGAGATAGATAACCTTTATTGTCATTTTTTATTGTGGGCACAATGGCACAAATAAAAAATGAAGTTTAGCTGCTTGTTCATTTGCCGACATTCAGGAAAAGGAATGGATACTAAGGGTATGAAGGGGGCAAGAAAGAGAAGGACGGAAAAAGATCCTTCTGTTTAGTTTATATTAAAATGCTCAGGAGTTTCAGCTGTTTCCACGTGACTCTTCCGCTCTCTCTCTGTGTGTGTGTGTGTGTGTGTGTGTGTGTATTGAGTGAGCTTGCCTGATGTGTTAGTGCCATTTGTGGAGAGAAGCAAAGACTGAACACACCGCCAAGAAGACGGGGTAAGTTGTGTCCAGGAAGATCTTGTAATTTTGGAAGATGCTAAACCAGGTTTATCAAATAGACGCCGCTCTAGTGGATCTTTACATGGAATTCAGATTCTGGAATTGCGTTCTGCTGATATTGATAGATTATAGCATCACTTAAGCTTTCCAAAATGATGTCTCCTGAAAGGTTAAAAATATATAGCAAGCGATGCATTTAGCCAGGATGGAAAAAGTATGTTCTCTGCTTCATGTTCTAAACTAGTTGCTTCTCAGAAGTCAGCGGGGTATATTGTTCGTCTTCGTTTTAATAATCCTGAGGAATTTCAGACCAAGGAAGTGATATTCGAATTAAAGATTTGGCAGGGCGACCCATCTGAACGGGAATGTTCTTCAACTCAGATAATTGACAGCCTTCCCTCTGTCGGGCTGTGCTGTGTTTTGGTGAGAACGACAATCTCTGGTTACCCAAAATCCTTAGATAATTGTACGCTTGTCAAATGCAGGATATCAAGAAAGATTTATCTCTCCCAACCCCCATTACTCCTTTATAAAACTACAGATGTGTTTTAAAACACACCCGTAGAACATTCTGATATTTTTTTTCCCCCTCTGAGCGTGTACAAATCTAGTGCTGGCAAAGGAAATGATTGTGTTCTGAAATGTACAACAACGAAAGCTTTTTTTTGAGTATTGTGGCTGCTGGTTTAATTTGCTCTTACGACGGCGATAAAGGGGAACGTTCTCCTTTATGTGTCGGAGAAAAGGACGTTTCCTTATTTTTATGTTCCATTTGGGTCTGCCTTCCCTTTAGCAAGTTGCAATCCTAACCTGAGCGATCCTTTTCAGATAATCACCCCATTCAGGAGACTGATATTGTGTGCAGAGAACAGGAAAGAGATGGAAGACTGGATTACTTCGCTGAAGTCGGTCCAGTCCCGAGAACATTACGAGGTAAGCTGAATGGGCTGTTGTTTTTGTTCTTTTTTAAAAGAAAAATTCAGGATTGTCCCGTTATTAAGATGCAACAAACAGGAAGAAAAATGTTTGTGTTCTTAATAAATGCACGAAGACTGAGCTGAGGTTTATATTTAGCCTGTTCTTTTCTTTTCTTTTTTTTTGCTTCAAAAGAATGAATGTCTTATTTTTTGGGGGGGTTTGCTCGAAAGAGGAACTTCTCCAAAAGAATGAATGTCTTATTTTTTGGGGGGGTTTGCTCGAAAGAGGAACTTCTCCAAAATGTGGTGATGGTAACCCTGGCACGTCCTGCACGTGGCAATGTCTTTTAACTTTTTTTTTTTTTTACTAGGCGGCCCAGTTTAACGTGGAACACTTTTCAGGGATGCACAACTGGTATGCTTGTTCCCACGCGAGGCCCACTTTTTGCAACGTCTGCCGCGAAAGCCTCTCCGGAGTTACTTCCCACGGTTTGTCTTGCGAAGGTAATACCGGTAGTTTAGCCCTAAAAGGCAGAGTTAAGAGTCCCTTTGCTTAAATAGAGCGGTAATTTCTGCTCTATTATGTCAGTTCAACGTCTTTCTTTCTAGCCTGGAAAAATTCACCTGTGCTTTCAACTCATCGGTTAGAATCTGCCTTTTCCGAGAGTGAATTGCCGTTTGCTGATTTGTGGACATGCAATGGGTCACGGGAGATCCTTGACTTGTGACTGGGGTGTTGGTTGTAAGTAGCTGTAGTTGTAAGTTGAGGCATCTCAGTGGCTGGTTTGGACTGTTCAGCTCATCGGAGAAATGGTGGCCTTGCAGCTTCAACGCGACCGTTTGCTGCAATCGCTCAGATTTGTTCTTCTTTTTGGATAATAACAAAATTCACACGACTTGTTCGAACCTGACAGGTCCCAACAATTTGTTTTATTTCTTTTTTGCATGGAGCATGAGAAGGAAGAGAACCTGCAGTAGCTGGGGTCAGGACATTGATTAAATGCAGGTCATAAAGAATAGAATAGAATAGAATAGAATAGAATAGAATAGAATAGAATAGAATGGAATGGAATGGAATGGAATGGAATGGAATGGAATGGAATGGAATGGAATGGAATGGAATGGAATGGAATGGAATGGCATGGGATGGGATGGGATGGGATGGGATGGGACGGGACGGGACGGGACGGGACGGGACGGAACAGAATAGAAAATATGGAATGGAATGGAATAGGATAGGATAGGATGGGATGGGATGGGATGGGATGGGATGGGACAGAACGGAATAGAAAATATGGAGTGAAGTGAAATGGAATGGAATAGAATGGAATAGAATAGAATAGAATAGAATAGAATAGAATAGAATAGAATAGAATAGAATAGAATAGAATAGAATAGAATAGAATAGAATAGAATAGAATAGAATAGGATGGGATGGGATGGGATGGGATGGGATGGGATGGGATGGGATGGGATGGGATGGAATGGAGCGGAGTGGAATGAAACGGAACAGAATAGAAAATATGGAATGGAATGGAATAGGATAGGATAGGATGGGATGGGATGGGATGGGACAGAACGGAATAGAAAATATGGAGTGAAGTGAAATGGAATGGAATAGAATGGAATAGAATAGAATAGAATAGAATAGAATAGAATAGAATAGAATAGAATAGAATAGGATGGGATGGGATGGGATGGGATGGGATGGGATGGGATGGGATGGGATGGAATGGAGCGGAGTGGAATGAAACGGAACAGAATAGAAAATATGGAATGAAATGGAATGGAATGGAATAGAATAGAATAGAATAGGATGGGATGGGATGGGATGGGACGGGACGGGACGGGACGGAACAGAATAGAAAATATGGAATGGAATGGAATGGAATGGAATAGAATAGAATAGAATAGAATAGAATAGAATAGGATGGGATGGGATGGGATGGGATGGGACAGAACGGAATAGAAAATATGGAATGGAATGGAATGGAATGGAATAGAATAGGATGGGATGGGATGGGATGGAATGGGATGGGATGGGATGGGGCGGAATGGAATGGAACAGAATAGAAAATATGGAATGGAATAGAATAGAATAGAATAGAATAGAATAGAATAGAATAGAATAGAATAGAATAGAATAGAATAGAATAGAATAGAATGGAATGGAATGGAATGGAATGGAATGGAATGGAATGGAATGGAATGGAATGGAATGGAATGGAATGGAATGGAATGGAATAGAATAGAATAGAATAGAATAGAATAGGATGGGATGGGATGGGATGGGATGGGACAGAACGGAATAGAAAATATGGAATGGAATGGAATGGAATAGAATAGAATAGAATAGAATAGAATAGAATAGAATAGAATAGAATAGAATAGAATAGAATAGAATAGAATAGAATAGAATAGAATAGAATAGAATAGAATAGAATAGAATAGAATAGAATAGAATAGGATGGGATGGGATGGGATGGGATGGGACAGAACGGAATAGAAAATATGGAATGGAATGGAATGGAATAGAATAGGATGGGATGGGATGGGATGGAATGGGATGGGATGGGATGGGGCGGAATGGAATGGAACAGAATAGAAAATATGGAATGGAATAGAATAGAATAGAATAGAATAGAATAGAATAGAATAGAATAGAATAGAATAGAATAGAATGGAATGGAATGGAATGGAATGGAATGGAATGGAATGGAATGGAATGGAATGGGATGGGATGGGATGGGATGGGATGGGATGGGATGGGATGGGATGGGATGGGGCGGAATGGAATGGAACAGAATAGAAAATATGGAATGGAATAGAATAGAATAGAATAGAATAGAATAGAATAGAATAGAATAGAATAGAATAGAATAGAATGGAATGGAATGGAATGGAATGGAATGGAATGGAATGGAATGGAATGGAATGGGATGGGATGGGATGGGATGGGATGGGATGGGATGGGATGGGATGGGATGGGGCGGAATGGAATGGAACAGAATAGAAAATATGGAATGGAATAGAATAGAATAGAATAGAATAGAATAGAATAGAATAGAATAGAATAGAATAGAATAGAATAGAATAGAATAGAATGGAATGGAATGGAATGGAATGGAATGGAATGGAATGGAATGGAATGGAATGGAATAGAATAGAATAGAATAGAATAGAATAGAATAGAATGGAATGGAATGGAATGGAATGGAATGGAATGGAATGGAATGGAATGGAATGGAATGGAATGGAATAGAATAGAATAGAATAGAATAGGATGGGATGGGATGGGATGGGATGGGACAGAACGGAATAGAAAATATGGAATGGAATGGAATGGAATGGAATAGAATAGGATGGGATGGGATGGGATGGAATGGGATGGGATGGGATGGGGCGGAATGGAATGGAACAGAATAGAAAATATGGAATGGAATAGAATAGAATAGAATAGAATAGAATAGAATAGAATAGAATAGAATAGAATAGAATAGAATAGAATAGAATAGAATAGAATAGAATAGAATGGAATGGAATGGAATGGAATGGAATGGAATGGAATGGAATGGAATGGAATGGAATGGGATGGGATGGGATGGGATGGGATGGGATGGGATGGGGCGGAATGGAATGGAACAGAATAGAAAATATGGAATAGAATAGAATAGAATAGAATAGAATAGAATAGAATAGAATGGAATGGAATGGAATGGAATGGAATGGAATGGAATGGAATGGGATGGGATGGGATGGGATGGAGCGGAGTGGAACAAAATGGAACAGAATAGAAAATATGGAATGGAATAGAATAGAATAGAATAGGATGGGATGGGATGGGGCGGAATGGAGCGGAATGGAACGGAACAGAACAGAATAGAAAATATGGAATGGAATACCATTTCTGACAGATAGCAATCCAGTCTCTTCTTGAAAGCCTCCAGTGATGAAGCTCCCACAAGTTCTCAAGGCCAGCTGTTCCACTGGTTAATTGTTCTCACTATTAGGACGTTTCTCCTTAAATGAGTACCTTGATTCATTCCATGTACAATTCTTGGATTCCATTTGCAGGATTTTTTAAACCCGGTTATCCATGTTATTGGAAACTAAATAACATGCTTGGGGGATCCCCAGGTGACTGTTAATGCTTGCTGACAAGTTAAACTATAAGTCCCAGGATTTGGATCTTGTCAGATTAATGTTTTTGCTTTTCTTTCTTTGGAACCAACAAAGGCATTTGGAGAGACAGCTGTTCTTGGAAAGCCACCAGCTCAAAACTTTTGGGATGCTGAATCACCCGCTTGCAAGCAACAGGCGTTCATTGTGATAAATAATAATTATCAGGGACTTGGCTAAGGTCTGAAGTGGTTTTCAGCTCTTGTTTATGTAAGAGTGCAGATGCTTTGCATCTTGGCTTCATAAGGTGTCTTACAAAGAGACTGCCTAGCAGCCTCACTTGTGTGTGTACGTGTGTATGGGGAGGATCTTAATGCCTCCATGGGACTGAATTGATCAGGTATCAGAGGGAAGGATGAGAAACAATGGTTGGAAGCTGATCAAAGAGAGAAGCAATCTGGAATTAAGGAGAAATTTCCTAACAGTGAGGACAATCAACCAGTGGAACAGAAGTTGTCATCAGAAGTCGTGGGTGCTCCATCACTGGAGGTTTTTAAGAAGAGACTGGACATTTCACTAGTCTGAGATGGTATAGGGGCTGGACTAGAAGACCTCCAAGGTCCTTTCCAGCTTCTGTTCTACTCTATTCTGTTCTGTTCTGTTCTGCTCTGCCCCGTCGCAATTCTATTCTATTCTATTCTGTTCTGTTCTGTTCTGTTCTATTCTATTTCTATTTCTATTTCTATTTCTATTCTATTCTATTCTATTTTATTTTATTTCTATTCTGTTCTGTTCTGTTCTGTCCTGTCCTGTCCTGTCCTGTCCTGTCCTATCCTATCCTATCCTATCCTATCCTATCCTATTCTATTCTATTCTATTCTATTCTATTCTATTCTATTCTATTCTATTCTATTCTATTCTATTCTATTCTATTCTATTCTATTCTATTCTATTCTATTCCATTCCATTCCATTCCACTCCACTCCACTCCTATTCTATTCTATTCTATTCTATTCTATTCTATTCTATTCTATTCTATTCTATTCTATTCTATTCTATTCTATTCTATTCTATTCCATTCCATTCCATTCCACTCCACTCCACTCCTATTCTATTCTATTCTATTCTATTCTATTCTATTCTATTCTATTCTATTCTATTCTATTCTATTCTATTCTATTCTATTCTATTCTATTCTATTCCATTCTATTCCATTCCATTCCATTCCATTCTACTCCACTCCACTCCACTCCACTCCACTCCACTCCACTCCACTCCACTCCACTCCACTCCACTCCACTTCTATTCTATTCTATTTCTATTTTATTTCTATTCTATTCTATTCTATTCTATTCTATTCTATTCTATTCTATTCTATTCTATTCTATTCTATTCTATTCTATTCTATTCTATTCTATTCTATTTCTCTTCTATTTTATTTCTATTCTATTCTATTTTATTTCTATTCTATTATATTCTATTCTATTTCTAGAACATAAGAACATAAGAACATAAGAAGAGCCATGCTGAATCAGGCCAAAGCCCATCGAGTCCAGCATTCTGTGTCACCCAGTGGCCCACCAATTGTACATGGGGATCTTGAGCAGAAAGAGAAGGCAAAACCCTCCCTTTCCCTTGACCCCCAAACAAATGGTACTCAAGGGAATCCTGCCTGCCTCAACCAACATAGAGGCGGCACATGGACATCTGTTTTAATAACCACCAATACACTTTGCATCCATGAATCTATCTAGCCCTGCCTTGAAGCTGTCAAGGCTGACAGCTGTCACGACCCCTTCAGGAAGTGAATTCCATAAATCAACGACCCTCTGGGTGAAGAAATATTTCCCTTTATTTGTCCTCACTTTCTTAGCTATAAGCTTTAGGGAGTGCCCCCTTGTCCTGGTATTGTGTGATAGAGAAAAGAATTTTTCTTTATCCACATTTTCTATCCCATGTATGATTTTATACACTTCGATCAAGTCACCCCTTAAACGCCGTCTTTCAAGGCTGAAGAGACCAAGGCGTTGCAATCTGGCTCCATTTCCTTGATCATTCTTGTTGCCCTTTTTTGCACCTTTTCCAGTTCTATTCTATTCTATTCTATTCTATTCTATTCCCTATTTTCTATTCTATTCTATTCTATTCTATTCTATTCTATTCTATTCTATTCTATTCTATTCTATTCTATTCTATTCTATTCTATTCTATTCTATTCTTGTGCCTTTTGCTTGGTGAACACGTTGTATCAATGACAACAAAAGATAAAGATTTCCCTGTTCGGTTGTGTCTGACTTGTGGAGTTCAATACCCAGAATTCCTCAGCCAACATGCCTGGCTGAGGAATTCGCGGAGCTGAAGTCCACAAGTCACAAAAGGGCCAAGTTTGAAGACCCCTGGTCTAGATTCTTGTATATACACATGAGCAATAAATCAGCTTAACTGGACCTTAACATGTGGTCCCGATTCTTCTGACATTGGATGTGTTTGTGCAACCATATTAACTTCTAAAACGGGTTGTAAGTGGCTCTGGGAAGGTCCATTGTAACTCTGAGCAGTTCTTAAGCGATCAGTCGTAAGTTGAGGACTATCTGTAATTTGGTGAAGGTTGGAAGCAAATCCTTCTTCATAAATGGGTATTTGGTTAAGATAGATTTTGTGACCACGAAGAAATAACGTTTTCAGGAATCTATCTATGTTTCTTTTTTTAAAATTTATTTCCTTTTCCCTAGTATGCAAGTTCAAGGCTCACAAAAGGTGTGCCGTTCGGGCCATAAATAATTGCAAATGGACAACGTTGACTTCAATTGGAAGAGATATCTTTGAGGATGAAGACGGTGTAAGTCTTTGCCACACGCATGCTTCAGTTTTTTTGTTGAAAAACAATTGGCTGTAATAACAATTAGGCAGGGTGGGTTGTAGCTAGCAGTGGGCCCTGTCTAACAAACATGTTTTTAGCATATGATGTCCTATTGAATTCAGGATGTAACTCTATCACCAAGAAGACCTTGGACTATTTTCAAGTAGGCCCCAGGGAGTTACAGATTTCTTTCCGGCAAGCTTGGAGGTGTCTATAATAGCTTCATTCACAGCTGCAGAAAATGGCCAGATTTTAGGACCAATAGGCCACCTGGTCTTCCAGTTGTGAAGAAAGAACAAGGGTTGAGAATGGGAAGCTGTACAATGCCACTGGTGAAATGCTGAGGGCGTCTGTTCAGCTTCTTAAGAAATACAGTAGCTCTTCTTCCAGGCATCTTTGAAGTGTTGTGGAAATCCTTGGGTTCATCCTTATCTTGAACCTCATCCTGCATCCTCATCCTCAACCTCATTCTCATCTTCATCTTCATCTTCATCTTTATCTTCATCCTCATTCTCATTCTCATTCTCACTCTCAACTTCAGTCTCAACCACAACCTAAGCCTTCACATAATTTTCGTCCTCATCCTCACCCTTATCCTCAACCTCAACTTCAACTTCAGCATCATTTTTATCCTCAACCTCAACCTCAGTTTCAACCTCAACCTCAGACTTAACATCATTTTCACCCTCACCCTCACCCTCACCTCAACCTCAACCTTATCCTTATCCTCAACCTTAAACTTAACTTCAACTTCAGCATCATTTTTATCCTCACCTTCATCCTCAACCTCAGTTTCAACCTCAGCCTAACCCTCAATCTCATTGTCACCCTCAACATCAATCTCATCCTTATCCTCAACCTCAACCTCATCCTCAACCTCATCCTCATCCTCAACCTCATCCCCATCCTCATCCTCATCTTCATCTTTATCTTCATCTTCATCCTCAATCTCAACCTCATCCTCATCCTCATCCTCATCCTCAACCTCAGTTTCAACATCATCCTCATCCTCCACCTCATTCTCATCCTCATCTTCATCTTCATTCTTATCCTCAACCTCATCCTCATCCTCATCTTCATCTTCATCTTCATCCTCAACCTCAACCTCAATTTCAACCTCATCCTCACCCTAACCCTCAATCTCATTGTCACCCTCAACATCAACCTCATCCTCATCCTCAACCTCAACCTCATCCTCATCTTCATCGTCATCCTCAATCTCAACCTTATCCTCATCCTCAACCTCAGTTTCAACCTCATCCTCATCCTCCACCTCATTCTCATCCTCATGTTCATCCTCATTCTTATCCTCAACCTCATCCTCATCTTCATCCTCAACCTCAACCTCATCCTCATCCTCATCTTCATCTTCATCTTCATCTTCATCTTCATCCTCATCCTCATCTTCATCATCTTCATCCTCATCCTCATCCTCAACCTCACTCAATTTCAACCTCATCCTCACCCTAACCCTCAATCTCATTGTCACCCTCAACATCAACCTCATCCTCATCCTCATCCTCATCTTCATCTTCATTCTCATTCTCATCCTCAATCTCAACCTCATCCATCCTCATCCTCAACCTCAGTTTCAACCTCATTCTTATCCTCAACCTCATCCTCATCCTCATTTTCATCCTCATCCTCATCCTCAACCTCAACCTCAATTTCAACCTCATCCTCACCCTAACCCTCAATCTCATTGTCACCCTCAACATCAACCTCATCCTCAACCTCAACCTCATCCTCATCTTCATCCTCATCCTCATCCTCATCCTCATCCTCATCCTCATCTTCATCTTCATCTTCATCCTCATCCTCAACCTCAGTTTCAACCTCACCCTCATCCTTGTCCTCATCGTCATCCTCACCTTCATCAGTTTGCACCCCACATTCTTTTTTGTACAGCTCAAGGCTGAGCACATGGTATTCCTGCCTCCTCTTTCCCCCAGTGAGATTGGTTGAGCCGAGAGACCCTGACTGACCTCAAGTCACCCAGTCAGCTTTCATGTCTAAGGGCGGACTAGAAGTCATGATCCTCTTGGTTTCTAGCCCATTGCACCCACATGGCTCCTTTTACTCTTTGGAACATGAGGATGGCCTCAACCAAGGAAAAACACTGGGATAAAGTCCCTTGTGAGTGAGTGGACCTCTTCAGATCAGAATGTCAACATCCAGCTCGAGAATCCAAATAAAACTCCAGGTTGATTCCGTTTCTGAAAATCTTACTGTTTATTGAATACGCTGCTTGGTTATGTCGAAGCAAAACTAACTCTGAGGTTCCCACACCCATTTGTAGACTTAAACAATCATTTTCCAAGCCAAACCCCCAACGTCTTACATCATTCACATCAAGAAGTTCACTTTGTGATGGGAACCATCTGCTTCAAATCCACACCAGTTCTGGCGTCCTTGACATGGCTTCAGGCTCCCATGGTCTGCAGCTGAATCGAAGAGGTTTCGTTCCTCCATTTAACCCAGTTGAAAGTAACACCTCCCACCATCTTAATGTAAAGGAAAGTTGAAATGCAAAGTTTCATCCTGGATCAAAAGCTGACCCAGAGTAGTTTGAAAATGGACCAGCCAATTCCCCACTCTAGGAATGAGACTGAAGTCAAAAGGGATGGAAGTTGAACTTTCTTATTTCTCCTCCCATTGACTCCAATCAACCTCCCTTCCAGGTAGCCATGCCTCATCAGTGGCTAGAAGGCAACCTTCCGGTCAGCGCCAGATGTGCTGTGTGTGACAAAACCTGTGGCAGTGTTCTCCGCCTGCAAGATTGGAAGTGCCTTTGGTGCAAGACAATGGTAAGTGTGGGCCGTGCTTTTGTAAAGATGTTCTCCTGGACTGGGACAAGAAGCTGACCATAAAGCATGGACAGTGGTGGTGGTGGTGATAAAGAGTCACGGTGACAGTCGTGGTTGTGTGTTTGAACCATTTTAGGTGCATCGACAACACATACACGATAGGACTGGGGCTCCAGTGGGCTTGTTTGTGACTGGGTGGGGGTCTTTGATGCTTTGGGTTTCCTTGCAGACGTTTCATTACCCAGCTGGGTAGCACCATCAGTGTTTGGGACCATAATCATGACTGCTTTCACCCTCCAGTTAATTAAGTCCTAGTGGACAATCCCTTAAATAGGAGCCAGCCGTGTGCTGCAGCTGCCAAAAAAGCCAACACAGTGCTAGGCTGTATTAACAGAGGGGCAGAATCAAGATCAGGTGAAGTGTTAATACCACTTTACAAGGCCTTGGTAAGGCCAAACTTGGAATACGGCATCCAGTTTTGGTCACCACGATGTAAAAAAGATGTTGAGACTCTAGAACAGGGATTCTCAACCTTGGCAACTTTAAGACTTGTGGACTTCAACTCCCAGAATTCCTCAGCCAGCTTTGCTGGCTGAGGAATTCTGGGAATTGAAGTCCACAAGTCTTAAAGTTGCCAAGGTTGAGAACCCCTGTTCTAGAAAGAGTGCAGAGAAGAGCAACAAAGATGATCAGGGGACTGGAGGATAAAACATACAAGGAACGGTTGCTGGAATTGGGTATGTCTAGTTTAATGAAGAGAAGGACGAGGGGGGACATGATAGCAGTCTTCCAGTATCTCAGGAGCTGCCCCAAAGAAGAGGGAGTCAAGCTATTCTCCAAAGCACCTGAAGGCAGGACAAGAAGCAACGGATGGAAACTAATCAAGGAGAGAATCCAACCTAGAACTAAGGAGAAACTTCCTGACAATTAGAATAATTAACCAGTGGAATAACCTGCCTCCAGAAGCGGTAAATGCCCCAACACTGGAAGTTTTTAAGGAGAGACTGGACGGTCATTTGTCTGAAATGGTATAGGGTTTCCTGCCTGAGCAGGGGGTTGGACTAGATGACCTCCAAGGTCCCTTCCAACTTTATTATTATCAATCATCGCACAGTCAGCCAGATGTTCAGACTGGATTTGGCATTTTTGTCTACCTATCGAGTCCTTCCCAAGGACCTGGGATAGGCAGATGTGGATGTTTGATGGCATTACAGATCTCATTGCAGGATGGAAGCAGTTCCTAGTAAGGCCGCCTTTTGCAAGTGCCAATGGTGTTCTATTCCAATTATTATTATTATTATGGATCATCGCACAGTCAGCCAGATGTTCAGACTGGATTTGGCATTTTGTCTACCTATCGAGTCCCAACCTGCCTCCAGAAGCGGTGAATGGCCCAACACAGTTTTCAAGAAGAGACTGGACAGCCATTTGTCCGAGATGGTGTAGGGTTTCCTGCCTGAGCAGGGGGTTGGACTAGATGATCTCCGAGATCCCTTCCAACTTTATTATTATTATTATTATTATTATTATTATTATTATTAGGAACTCCTGTCATTAGGGAGTTTCAAATCAAAGCATAGATTTCTCTAAAGCTGTCCACTTCCTTAAAAATCCATTACGTTATCCATTTTGCCCTTTGTGTTAATGGCACAGAGGTGAACGTGAATTGACTGCGATAACGCATGTTTCCAGATCGCACTGAGGATTCATTTGTGGTTACTAGGAACCTACTACTTAACTGCTTAAGTTACAGCAACTTAAAAATGTACTGGTAGCCCTCGAGGTACGACCGCAATCCAGCCCACGGTTTCTGTCGCTAAGCGAGACATCTCTTAAGGCAGCTTTGCCCCACTTTACGACCTTTCTCGCCACGGTTGTAAATGCATCACTGCAATTGTTAAGTCAGTAACACGGGGTTCTTAAGGGGACTCTGCCTTCCCCCATTGGCTTTGCTGGTCAGAAGGTCGGAAAAGTGATCCCGGGACTCTGCAACTGTCAGGAGTACATGCCAGTTGCCAAGCCTTTGAATGTGGATCACGTGACCGTGGGGATGCTGCAACAGTTGTAAATGTTAAAAAAGCACTTTTTTCCCGGTGCCGTCGTAACTTGGAACAGTCACTAAATGAGTGGTGGTTAAGTCAAGACTGCCTTTATTTATTTATTTATTTATTTATTTATTTATTTATTTATTTATTTATTTATTTATTTATGAGGAATTGCTCTCATCAACTCATTGGCTCTTACGGTGCATCTCTCAGTTGATTCCCTGTATTTTTGAAGGAATTGTTGATGAAATCCTTTTAATAAAGAAAATAGCCAAAGGAACTCTGGATGAATCTTCCGCTATTATAATAAGCTTATAATAGGCATACAAATTTGATAAATAAATAAAATAAATAAGCTATTTATTTAGAACTTGGATGCAAAGCTACCAGCCCTAGCTGTTGCTTCCCAGCTTGCCAGCTGGCTGATCTCCTTTTAAGTTTCTGTGCCACTCCTGATAGCTAACCTAATTAGTTTAATTTCATTTGGTTTAATTTAAGTCCATATCGGCTTGATTTATCACTTTAACCATGTTTTCGTCCCCCCCCCCGGATAAGACCAAACAGCTCACCTAATGAAAAGTAATCAGACAACGAAGCATAAACAAATGGCTCTGCATATATTATCTCCCTCCCCCCTCCCCCCCCCCCGACTTCCCAGAATGAATACAGGGTAAAAACACAAGAAACCTCACTAAACTACTATATTAAACTATTTAACTATATATCAAATCTAATTCTTTCAACTGATATTTCTTTTGCATATAATCAATCCATTTCTTCCAGTCCATCAAAAACGTTTCATTTGAGTGGTTCTTCAGGTATGCCGAAATCTTAGCCATCTCCACAAGATGGGTAACTTTTAATGTCCATTCTTCAATAGATGGTATTTCAGATGACTTCCAATATTGTCCCACCAACAGTCTTGCAGCAGTAATCAAGTTCAAAATCAACTTAGTCTCTGTAGTGGAACAGTCCTTTGTAATACCCAACAAAAACAACTGTGGTACAAACTCAATACGCTTTTTCAAGATATTTTGAAGAATCCACCATATTTTTATCCAAAAAGCCTTAATTTTTTTGCAAGACC
>JARGCV010000281.1:0-65000 GCA_034064705.1 Bothrops alternatus | reverse complement strand
TGAAGAATAGAATAGAACAGAAGAATGAATAGAATAGAGTAGAATAAAACAGAACAGAAGAATGAATAGAATACAGTAGAGTAGAATAGAGTAGAATAAATAGAATAGAATAGAAGAATGAAGAATAGAATAGAATAGAACAGAAGAATGAATAGAATAGAATAGAATAGAGTAGAATAGAATAGAAGAGAACAGAACAGAAGAATGAAGAATAGAATAGAATAGAATAGAATGGAATGGAATGGGATAGGATAATAGAGTTGGAAGGTCATCTAGTCCAACCCCCTGCTCAGGCAGAAAAGCCTATATCATTTCAGACAAATGGCTGTCCAGTCTCTTCTTAAAAACTTCCAGTGTTGGAGCATTCACCGCTTCTGGAGGCAGGTGGTTCCCCTGGTTAATTGTTCTATCTGTCAGGAAGTTTCTCCTTAGTTCCAGGTTGCTTCTCTCCTTGATTAGTTTCTACTTGTTGCTTCTCCTCCTGCCTTCAGGCGCCTTGGAGACTCCCTCTTCTTTGGGGCAGCCCCTCAGATATTGGAACACTGCCAGCATGTCACTCCTGGTCCTTCTTTTCACTCAACTAAACATTAAACTAGGAAGACAATGTCTTGCCGATTTCCACGTAAATTAACGTAAGAGAACTAATGACACTTAAGATACACACACCCAGATTCATGCTTCTAATTAGGTTTCAATTTGTGGAGACCCTGGCAGATTGCCATAAATTCAAACACAGAAATGCATTTTCTATGTTCTAAAACATATTGGCCTTTGCCGATGAAAAGCAAAGAATTTTAGCACCACTTTATAAAGTCTTGGTAAGAGCACACTTGGAACACTGCATCCAGCTTTGGTATGTATACATATATATATATAAAATGTTGAGACTTTGGAAAAAGCACAGAGAAGAGCAACGAAGATGATCAGGGGACTGGAGGCTAAAACATATGAAGAACAGTTGCTGAAATTGGGTATGTCTAGTTTAATGAAGAGAAGGACAAGAGGGGACAGGATAGCAGTCTTCCAGTATCTCGGGGGCTGCCCCAAACAAGAGGGAGTCAAGCTATTCTCCAAAGCGCCTGAAGGCAGGACAAGAAGCAACGGATGGAAACCAATCAAGGAGAGAAGCAACCTAGAACGAAGGAGAAACTTCCTGACAGTTAGAACAATTAACCAGTGGAACCACCTGCCTCCAGAAGTTGTAGGTGCTCCAACATTGGAGACTTTTAAGAAGAGATTGGTTTCCTGCCTGAGCAGGGGGTTGGACTAGATGACCTCCAAGGTCCATTCCAACTCTTGTTATCCCTTTCTCTGAGGCTATTTGTAACAATCCTCCATCCTGTGTCCAAAATTGTTTCCCAAATTCATCAAGAACCTCTTGATTGTAATTGCTGGACATAGGAAAGGAGTTTTAGCTGGTTGATCTTATTTTATTTCCAGGTTTCTGGAAAGCCACCTGTCCACCCACGTGCGCCAGTCCTCTGCTGGTTTTTGTGAATTCGAAGAGCGGAGACAATCAGGGCGTGAAATTCCTTCGGCGCTTCAAGCAGTCGCTAAACCCAGCTCAGGTCTTCGATTTAATGAACGGGGGGCCTCATTTAGGGTAACCTGGTTTATTTGCTATCCAGGGTTATTTGGGAAAGGAATGAAAAGCGGATTCGCAGAAATGCACTGTCGGATCATTTGAGAGACGCGGAGTCCACAGCCTGGAGACTAGAGTGTCGATTCCCAACCTTGGCAACGTGAAAGGAAATGTGGACTTCAACTCCCAGAATTCCCCCCTCCTGGCTGGGGAATTCTGGGAGTTGACATCCATACAGGTTCAAGTCGCCAAGTTTGAAAAACGCTGCTCTAGATTCTTCTCCGGGGTGAACAATTCATATTATTTCTCTTTCCCAAAAAAGCATAGACGTCACACACCAGGCGTCCTGCGTTTTACGATCCCTTTTCTGATAAAAATTTTGGTAAATGGAATTCCCTTATTGAGGTCGTAAGTGTGAAAAATGGTCATGTCACTTTTTTCCGTGCCGTTGTAACTTTGAACGGTCACTAAGCAAGTTGAGGGCGCTCTGTAATCCCGACATTGGATTCCTAGTTTGTTTTCTTCACTGGGCTGATATCTGTTTCTCATTTCCTCCTGTCATCTGCTCGATCTAAACGTTTCTGCTTAATAACACATATTATTAATATGTATTATTAATATATTCTTAATAATATATTCTTTTTTTGGGTTCTCAGTACTATTTGAATATGATTTTAAAGGCGCTGCTTTTTTTTTTTTTGCCTGGAAAGTTCTCCCAACGCTTTGTTCCCAACACAGTTGACTTTCAGGGTTATGAGATTTCCCCAGCTAAGAGGATGGATTCGAATACAGAACACGCCTTCTCTTTTTTTTTCAGTTTGCGGTTATTTCAGAAGTTTGACAATTTTCGAATCCTGGTGTGCGGAGGAGATGGCAGCGTTGGCTGGGTGTTGTCTGAAATTGATAAGCTCAGCCTACACAAACAGGCGAGTGTCTTGTTTCTTTCTCCTAGAGAGAAGTGAAGGGAGCTTTGTTTTTAAAAAACTAGAACAGGAAAGAAAAAAAGAACATGTCCTCATTATAATTAAACATTGTCATAGAGTTTAACAGTAGTTAAGGTTAAACAGGATAATTTTTATTATTTTATTTTATTTTATTTTATTTTATTTTATTGCATTGCATTGCATTGCATTGCTTTATTTTATTTTATTTTATTTTATTTTATTTTATTTTATTTTATTTTATTTTATTTTATTTTATTTTATTTTATTTTATTTTATTTTATTTTATTTTATTTTATTTTATTTATTTTATTGTTTTATTTTATTTTATTTTATTTATTATTTTATTTTATTTTATTTATTATTTTATTTTATTTTATTTTGTTTTATATTTTATTATTTCATGATCAAGGTGAGACTAGAACTCCCAGTCTCCTGGTAATTGGTCCAAAGTCACCCAAGTGCCTTTCATGGCTAAGGCAGGACTAGAACTCCCAGTTTCCTGGTGATTGGCCATAGGTCACTCATCTGGCTTTCATAGGTAAGGTGGGACTAGAACTCCCAGTCTCCTGGTGATTAGCCCTAGGTCACCCATCTGGCTTTCATAGGTAAGGTGGGACTAGAACTTCCAGTTTCCTGGTGATTGGCCCTAGGTCACCCGTCTGGCTTTTATAGGTAAGGCGGGACTAGAACTTCCAGTTTCCTGGTGATTGGCCCTAGGTCACCCGTCTGGCTTTTATAGGTAAGGTGGGACTAGAACTTCCAGTTTCCTGGTGATTGGTTCAAAGTCACCCAGTCACCTTTCATGGCTAAGGCAGGACTAGAACTCCAAGTTTCCTGGTGATTGGCCATAGGTCACCCATCTGGCTTTCATAGGTAAGGTGGGACTAGAACTTCCAGTTTCCTGGTGATTGGCCCTAGGTCACCCGTCTGGCTTTTATAGGTAAGGTGGGACTAGAATTTCCAGTTTCCTGGTGATTGGTTCAAAGTCACCCAGTCACCTTTCATGGCTAAGGCAGGACTAGAACTCCCAGTTTCCTGGTGATTAGCCCCAGGTCTCTCATCTGGCTTTCATGGCTAAGGCGGGACTAGAACTCCCAGCCTCGTAGTGATTGATTCAAAGTCACCCCTCTGGCTTTCATAGATAAGGTGGCACTAGAACTCCCAGTCTCCTGGTGATTCGTCCAAACTCACCCAGTGGGCTTTCGTGGCTAAGGCAAGACTTGAACTCACGGCCTCCTGCTTTCTAGCCTGGCGCCTAGAGCAAACGGACTCTCAAAAAGCGAATCCCAAATCTCACATTTTGTGTTCCTTTCAGTGTCATTTGGGAGTGTTGCCGCTTGGGACGGGAAATGACCTTGCCCGGGTTCTCGGCTGGGGGGGTTCCTGCGACGATGACACACAACTGCCTCAAATCTTAGAAAAGCTGGAACGAGCCAGCACCAAAATGTTAGACAGGTAAGGGAGTTCCTTCCTCATTTTTGTCTTGTTTCGTTGTTAATTGCGAAGTCATAGGACCCAGTCATAGGACCCAGTTATTTACAAGACCGCCTTCTGCCAGTAAATACCTCCCATCGACCAGTTCGCTCCCACAGAGAGGGCCTCCTCAGGGTGCCATCGGCTAAGCAGTGTCGGCTGGTGGCGCCCAGGGGGAGAGCCTTTTCTGTGGGGGCACCGACGATGTGGAACGAGCTCCCCCCGGAACTCCGGACGTGTCATGATCTCCGCACCTTCAGAAGAGAATTGAAGACTCATCTCTTCAATCAAGCCGGCCTGGCCTAGACCTCCTCGGGTTTTAAATTTTTAAACAACGTTGTTCGAAGGTTTTAGAATTGGGTTTTTAACAGGTTTTTAGTAACAGCCTTGTATTTATTTAATTTAATTTAATTTTAAATATTTATTGTTTTATATGTTTTTATTGGGTTGTAAACCGCCCCGAGTCCTACGGGAGACGGGCGGTATAGAAATTTAATAAATATATAATAAATATATAAAAAATAATATATATGTCCGACCCATCACGACTCCATGGACAACGTTCCTGTCCTCTACCATCTATCTATCTGTCTGTCTGTCTGTCTGTCTGTCTGTCTGTCTGTCTGTCTGTCTGTCTGTCTGTCTGTCTGTCTGTCTGTCTGTCTGTCTGTCTGTCTGGCTGTCTGGCTGGCTGGCTGGCCGTCTGGCTGGCTGGCTGGCCGTCCGTCCGTCCGTCCGCCCACCCACCCACCCACCCACCCACCCATCCATCCATCCATCTATCATCTTCTCTTTCAATCAATTAAACATCCATCTGGCTATCCATGTATTCTATCTCCCATCCGTCTATTGTTTTCTCTTTCAATCAATCTGGAGTCCATTTTAAGTTTTGTTTAGGATCGTCCGATCTTCCCGGGATCGACATTCCTTCTCCGCGAATCCATCCTGCTTCTCTGAATTTTGAATTTGGGAATTTTTCAGGTGGAGCATCATGTCGTACGAACTGAGGTTGCCCACCAAGCGATGCATTCTTCCAGTTACCCCTGAAGAAGACTCTGAAGACTGTCAGGTAAATCTAAATTTTGGGGTGTCATTAAAGGATTAAAAAAAATCTAATTTGCTTGTCAGGTAAATCTAAATTTTTAAATGTCGTTAAATGGTAGAAGATCTAATTTAGAGGCATGGAAAGCGTACAACACTTTGCCTGTCTCTCGTTTTCCCTTCTCTCTTTCTACACACACACACACACACACACACACACACACACAGAGAGAGAGAGAGAGAGAGAGAGAGAGAGAGAGAGAGAGAGAGAGAGAGAGAGAGAGAGAGAGAGAGAGAGAGAGATTTAAATGAAGTTGCTTCTGAATTCAAAACATGCCCCCTCTTGATTAATTATGTATAGGATTTCAGCAAATGCAAAAAAGAAGAGCTTGCAATAAAGCCATTAACGAGATCCAGGGATCTTAACACCATGCCATTTAGTGGAAGTCATATCATTTAGTTTTGATATTGTAATAAGAATAATTGCAAACATTTTCACTGGGTGCTTAATTTCTAAAATGCAGAAGGAAGAGATGTTTTTTTCTTTCCTCACAACTAATAATGGGAGACCAATAAAGGGTTGAACTGTGGGGTCCTTGGTGCTCTCTGAGCTTGGTGGTTTTCTGGCAGACGTTTCATGACCCAACTAGGGAACGTCATCAGTGCAACAATCAATGAATCAATCCTTTCTGGTAGGAAATGAAATAGATTCTGGTCCACCAAACATATATAATGCTCTATTATAACATGACATTCAAACTTTTTTTTATATTGGAACAAACACCCACAGCTTGGTACTATTTTTAATTTATTTGTGGTCTGTCTAATGCCACCAAAGAATTGCAGCTTTTTCATGTCGCAATCACAAATTAATCAAGATAATAGCTTCAGTCAAATGAAGAGACTGGACAGTCTCTTGTCTGAAATGATACAGGATTTCCTGCCTAAGCAGGGGGTTGGACTAGAAGACCTCCAAGGTCCCTTCCAACTCATTATTATTATTATTATTATTATTATTATTATTATTATTATTATTATTATTATTATTATTGTTGTTGTTGTTGTTGTTGTTGTCTGTCTGTCTGTCTGTCTGTCTCTGTCTGTCTATCTATCTATCATCTATTTATCATATCATCTATCTATCATCTCTGTCTATATCTATCTATCTATCTATCTATCTATCTATCTATCTGTTTATCCATCCATCCATCCATCCATCCATCCATCCATCCATCCATCCATCCATCCATCCATCCATCCATCCATCCATCCATCCATCCATCCATCCATCCATCTATCTATCTATCTATCTATCTATCTATCTATCTATCTATCTATCTATCTATAGCTAGCTAGTTATCTATTTATCTAGTTAACTATCATCTATTTATCATCTATCTACCATCTGTCTGTCTGTCCATCCATCCATCCATCCATCCATCCATCCATCCATCCATCCATCTATCTATCTATCTATCTATCTATCTATCTATCTATCTAACTATCTATCTATCTATCTATAGCTAGCTAGTTATCTATTTATCTAGTTAACTATCATCTATTTATCATCTATCTACCATCTGTCTGTCCGTCCATCCATCCATCCATCCATCCATCCATCCATCCATCCATCCATCCATCTATCTATCTATCTATCTATCTATCTATCTATCTATCTATCTATCTATCTATCTATCTATCTATCTATTTACCTAGCTAACTACCATCTATTTATCATCTATCTACCATCTTTCTATCTGTCTGTCTGTCTGTCTGTCTCTGTCTCTCTCTCTCTCTTTTTATTGATATTGTATGTGTTTGTGTGACAAACAAATATTTATTATGCAGCTGCATTTTAAAATCCAAAGCTCTTTTTTCTAAAAAAAAAAACAAACTGTTTTCAGATGTCCATGTACGAGGATTCGGTTGCAACACATTTGACAAAGATCCTTGATTCGGATCAGCACTCCGTTGTTATATCGTCTGCCAAGTAAGTTCAGCCCCAGTGTGTAAAATTGCTTTCTAATTTGAACAGAACTCTTTCCACCTCTCTCGATGGACAAAACCGTCTGTTGGCCTCCTTTTCCTCTGAAGCATCAATGCAGCACGCGATTACTTACAGTCAGGTGAAAAGTGAGGTGGGGAAAGGGGAGGTTTCTGTGTGAGATACCCTATGAGCGTTTCATTTGTAAAATATAAAATGTACAGTCTTACTGGCTTTAAAAAAAAAAGATGATAAGTGGCCGAGCTAAATTACTGCCTAATGTAAAATGAATGCTTTAGCACCACCCATTTCTCTTCTTATCCCGGGATTTCTTTCTCCTGAAAAAGGATCTTGTGTGAAACCGTCAAAGGATTTGTGGCCAAAATAGGAAAGACTTCTGAGAGACCAGTGGGAAATGCAGAAACGGACGCCATGGCTCTTAAAGTAAGAATTAAGTTTGTTTTATTTAAAGAAATTATTCAGTGTTTGGTATTATATCGACGGATTTCCCCAAGCTTAGTGTCTCTTTCATATGGATACACAGAAAGCTTACAGTAAATATTGGAAGGCTTTCAGGTCTAAAGATGGTTAAAGATGGCTAGCATTAACCTACGTTTAATTGCTGGAATTGGGAATGTCTAGTCTAATGAAGAGAAGGACCAGGGGGGACAGGATAGCAGTCTTCCAGTATCTCAGGGGCTGCCCCAAAGAAGAGGGAGTCAAGCTATTCTCCAAAGCGCCTGAAGGCAGGACAAGAAGCAACGGATGGAAACCCATCAAGGAGAGAAGCAACCTAGAACTAAGGAGAAACTTCCTGACAGTGAGAACAATTAACCAGTGGAACAACCTGCCTCCAGAAGCTGTGAATGCTCCATCACTGGAAGCTTTTAAGAAGAGACTGGACAGCCATTTGTCTGAAATGGTATAGGGTTTCCTGCCTGAGCAGGGGGCTGGACTAGATGACCTCCAAGGTCCCTTCCAACTCTATTGTTGTTGTTGTTGTATCCATGGATGTCTATGGAGATTCTCCATCATCCAGAGATGGAAGAGACCTTGGAGGTCATCTGGTCCAACCCCCTGCTCAGGCAGGAAACCCTATACCATTTCAGACAGATGGCTGTCCAATCTCTTCTTAAAAATGTCCAGTGTTGGACTATTCAACACAGAATAGAGTAGAGTAGAGTAGAGTAGAATAGAATAGAACAGTTTAGAATGGAATGGAGTAGAGCATAGAGTAGAGTAGAGTAGAGTAGAGTACAGTAGAGTAGTGTAGTGTAGAGTAGAATAGAATAGAATAGAATAGAATAGAATAGAATAGAATAGAATAGAATAGAATAGAATAGAATAGAATAGAATAGAATAGAACAGTTTAAAATGGAATGGAGTAGAGCATAGAATAGAGTAGAGTAGAGTAGAGTAGAGTAGAGTAGAGTAGAATAGAATAGAATAGAATAGAATAGAATAGAATAGAATAGAATAGAATAGAATAGAAAGGGACCTTGGAGGTCTTCTAGTCCACCCCCCCTGCTCGAGCAGGGGAACCTATACCATCTCAGACAAGTGACTGTCCAGTCTCTTCTTAAAAATCTCCAGGATGGAGAGCCCCGATTTCTGAAAGCAACTTCTGTTCCACTGGTTCATTGTCCTCACTGTCAGGAAGTTTCTCCTTAATTCCAGGTTGCTTCTCTCTTTGGTCAGTTTCCATCCATTGCTTCTTGTCCTGCCTTCGGGCGCTTTGGAAAATAGCTTGACTCCCTCTTCTTTGTGGCAGCCCCTCAAATACTGGAACCCTGCTATCATGTCTCTCCTATTTCTTCTTTTCTTTAGACTAGCCAACCCAAGTCCCGCAGCCGTTCTTCGTATGCTTTAGTCTCCAGGCCCTTAATCATCTCGGTTGCTCTTCTACAAACGGCACTCAACAATCCCTCTCTAGAACTGTATCAGCAGCTCTTTTATGTCCCTTTATAATCTTTTTTTTTAGTGCTCAGAACTGAATGAGAAGTTGAGTCTATTGCTCCAGGCTCTCCATGCTGAAACCCAGGTTAGTCCGAGCCTTCCCCACATGGCTACCACCCCCATCACAGAGGAAGAACCGGATGAGTCATCGAGCGAGGAATCTTTGTCGGACGCCAAAGAGCCACTGACCGAGAACAACGCCACGTCTCCAACGCAACCGATGTTCAGGTCCCGAGAACAGCTGATGCTACGGGCCAACAGTTTAAAGAAAGCTCTGAGACAGATCATTGAGCGAGCAGAAAAAGGTGAAGGAGATTTCATTGGCTAGCTGTGCTTGGGATCCTGGTTTGTTGATGGGGCTTAATTGGCTTGAGCAAGTGGAACTTGTCCTGAGCTAAACCCTTGTTGACTGGTGGCAAGTACAGGGCTAAATGTCTATGGAGATTCTCAGTCATCCAGGTCATGATTATCCCAAAACTGCTTTTTTCAAGAGGTGACTGGATTTTCTTAGTTTTTTCCTGAACCGAACTGAAGAAGCTTCTTTAAGGAAAAAACCAACAAAGTCCAGTTGCTGTTTGAAAAACACTTTGGGGAGAAATACAAGGTTAATTTCTCCTCCTGTCTCCTGTAACTTGGATACCTTCTGCAGCCTACCTGCAGCTGAAGGTCTGCTTCCCTAACAGAATGAGTACTGCTTGCCGCATCACTTGAAACCGACGAAGTGAGGTTAACCATGATTTGACAATGGTTTGGTCAACTTATCCCGCTGTGTTGAAGAATAATTTCGGTTTCTTTCCTGTACTTTTTAAATTGGTCTTCTTTTTGCAAAGATGCAACTTTGCAATAAAAATAAAAATAACCTATTGGCACGGACAGATCTGCAAAGTCGAAACCAGTTGGCTGGTGAGCTTTGTTGTTGTTGTTAATTGCGAAGTCGTGTCCGACCCATCGCGACCCCATGGACAATGTTCCTCCAGGCCTTCCTGTGCTCTGCCATCTTCTGGAGCCCATTGAAGCTCACCCTTACTGTTTCAGGGACTCCATCCAGCCACCTCCTTCTCTGTCGTCCCCTTCTTCTCTTGCCCTCCATCTTTCCCAGCATCAGGCTCTTCTCCAGGGAGTCCTTCCTTCTCATTAAGTGGCCAAAGTCCTTGAGTTTCCACTTCAGGATCTGGCCTTCTCAAGAGCAGTCGGGGTTGATCTCCTCCAGGCCTTCCTGTCCTCTACCATCTTCTGGAGTCCATTGAAGCTCACGCGTCCTGCTTCAGTGACTCCATCCAGCCACCTCCTTCTCTGTCATTGTCCCCTTCTTCTCTCGCCCTCCGTCTTTCCCAGCATCAGGCTCTTCTCCAGTGAGTCCTTCCTTCTCATTAGGTGGCCAAAGTCCTTGAGTTTCCACTTCAGGATCTGGCCTTCTCAAGAGAAGTCTGGGTTGATCTCCTCTAGGACTGACTGGTTGGATCGCCTTGCAGTCCAGGGAACTCGCAGGAGTCTTCTCCAGCACCAGAGTCCAAAGGCCTCCATTCTTTTGTGCTCAGCCTTTCTTATGGTCCAACTTTCCCAGCCATGCTATTGCAACTGGGAAAACCAGTTGGTGAGCTGATCACCAAGCAATGGAAACCAGCCTAGAGATAATTTTTAATAAAAAGAAAGGAGGGAGATGGCCTGATTCTCTTTAGCGGGATATTTAAAAAGGAGGGATACTTAAATGCTTGTTAATCGTAATGGTAGGTTTTTTTTTTTTCCAAAATAGGGAACGCTATTAGAATTATGCAGTGGTTGGATTAACACTGGGGGAATCTGATCATCACAGCAAAGGCACATTAAAAAAATGTACTTTCTCATTAGTTTTCCCAGCGGAAATCGAAAATATGTAGATTGCACAGGCAAGGGCAGGAGATATATATTTTAATTTCTTCTTCTGTGGTCTCTCGCTAATTCTTAGAATTAATGGTAACATTTATCTGTATGCATCTGGCGCTACAGTTGTGGATGAACAGAACGCACACGGTGAAGATCAATTAAACCAGGCCACTATGGAGTATAATAAGGAGTTAGACGAAACCAAGGAGGAAAAAGACGAAGACACAAAAGAATATGAACCCCACCCGAGTAAGTAAACGTAAAACGACGTTTGCGTGAGAATTCCAAGGGCGGATTAAGAGCGTATCGTGTAATTTAACTGGTGCGTTTTTATTAAAAGCAAACATAAGATGCGCTGGAGAACGGATTGGATCCAGAATGGTACAGAACGCTGTCTCCTTTTAGAAATGGCCCCTTTTGATTTCATGGGCAGGTTTTCTTGTCCACGCAAACCTCAGCTTCTCTTGCTGAACGAGAGAGCTGTTGAGGGGATTTTGCCCCACTTTATGACTTTTCTTGCCACCGCTGTGAAGTGAATCGCTGCAGTTGTTAAGTCAGTAACCCGGTTGTTGGTTTCCCATGTTGACTTTGCTTGTCAGTAGGTGTTATGATTCCACACCAGCCAGTGGACTCAGCAGCTGAGTCTGAGGAATCAGAGGAGGAGGAGAAGAAGGAGGAGGGGCCTGGAGTGACATCAGAGTAAGAGGAAGGCTCTGAGGAGCTCTGAGGTTTGTAGTCGGAAGAGTAGCTTGGCCCCTCTACTCGCGCTCAGGCTGAGACCCAGCTGTGCTGGGAGCCTGAGTTGGACAGTGATGAAGAACAGCTGGGACAAATCCCAGAGGCACGAATGCGCCGGCAAGAGAAACGAGTAGGACAGAGGAATGCAATGGGGCGGCTCCAAAGGCAAAGGAGAGGGCATTAGGAAGCCACACCTTGGCTGCATAATAAAAGGGAAGGGGTGGGAGGCGCTGGTGGCCGAAGGCTACCATTTGTGTTGAGGATCGAGTTTTTGTGAACTGTGTTTGTTTGCCTTGAACATGTTTGTTTGCCTTGACTCAGGTCTGTGAATAATAAAAGGGGACTGGTTTTTTCCTGCGGTTTCAGCCTGCTTGTTGGAAGAGAGGTTTCTCCTTGTGAGCGTAACAAGGACTCACATAGGCTGGGACAGAACAGTAGATCGCTAACGGGAATCACGTGACCTCGGGACGCTGCAACCGTCATAAGTACAGGCCAGTTGCCAAGCGTCTGAATTTTGATCACGTGACCGTGGGGATGATGCAATAGTCGTAAGTGTGAAGAACAGTCATAAGTTACTTTCTTTAGTGGCGTTGTAACTTCAAACGGTCACTAAGCAAGCCGTTGTAAGTCAAGGACAGCCTGCATTGAAACGCTTCAAAGTCTGCGAAACATAACAGCGCCGACAAATTCCTAAAATGAAATATATCGAGTAGAGCCTCCAGCAGGCAACCTCATTATCTCAGTGGTTTTCTATGGCACATTTATATCATTTTTATAAGTAAAACCAGAGTATATATTTTCACTCTCCGGCTGGTGGAAACTGCCAGAAGGAGAGCGAAATTGCCTCAAATCTTTCACACGCTGATTCTTTTTTCAGTCCCGGTCGGTGTTGCCAGCAAGGAAAATCTTCCAGTCCTGAACACCAGAATAATTTGCCCAGGTAATGAGAATTTCATAATTCATTTTTTGGGGGTGGGGGGTGGGGTGGGAAACGAATTGGAACTTAGGCCAGATTCCGCTGCCTTTACAACTCATGCCTCAGATGGAGCCCAACTTCTATTCTGTTCTGTTCTGTTCTGTTCTGTTCTGTTCTGTTCTATTCTATTCTATTATACCATACCATACCATACCATTCCATTCCATTATTCTATTCTATTCTATTCTATTCTGTTCTGTTCTGTTCTGTTCTGTTCTGTTCTGTTCTGCTCTGCTCTGCTCTGCTCTGCTCTGCTCTGCTCTGCTCTGCTCTGCTCTGCTCTGCTCTGTTCTGTTCTCTTCTCATTACTCTTATTCTATTCTATTCTATTCTATTCTATTCTGTTCTATTCTATTCTATTCTCTTCTCATTACTCTTCTTCTCTTCTCTTCTCTTCTCTTCTCTTCTCTTCTCTTCTCTTCTCTTCTCTTCTCTTCTCTTCTCTTCTCTTCTCTTCTCTTCTCTTCTATTCTATTCTATTCTACCATACCATTCCATTCCATTCCATTCCATTATTCTGTTCTGTTCTGTTCTGTTCTATTCTATTCTATTCTATTCTATTCTGTTCTGTTCTGTTCTGTTCTGTTCTGTTCTGTTCTGTTCTGTTCTATTCTATTATACCATACCATACCATTCCATTCCATTATTCTATTCTATTCTATTCTATTCTATTCTATTCTGTTCTGTTCTGTTCTGTTCTGCTCTGCTCTGCTCTGCTCTGCTCTGCTCTGTTCTGTTCTGTTCTGCTCTGTTCTCATTACTCTTATTCTATTCTATTCTATTCTGTTCTGTTCTATTCTATTCTATTCTCTTCTCATTACTCTTCTTCTCTTCTCTTCTCTTCTCTTCTCTTCTCTTCTCTTCTCTTCTCTTCTCTTCTCTTCTCTTCTCTTCTCTTCTCTTCTATTCTATTCTATTCTATTCTATTCTATTCTACCATACCATTCCATTCCATTCCATTCCATTCCATTCCATTATTCTGTTCTGTTCTGTTCTATTCTATTCTATTCTATTCTATTCTATTCTGTTCTGTTCTGTTCTGTTCTGTTCTGTTCTGTTCTGTTCTATTCTATTCTATTCTATTCTATTATCATTACTCTTATTCTATTCTGTTCTGTTCTGTTCTGTTCTACTCTACTCTACTCTACTCTACTCTACACTACTCTATTCATATTCTGCTCTATTCTGTTCTCTTCTGTTCTTTTCTATGCTATTCATATTCTGCTCATACTCTACTCTACTCCATTCTATTCCATTCCATTCCATATTTTCTCTTCTCTTCTCTTCTCTTCTCTTCTCTTCTCTTCTCTTCTCTTCTCTTCTCTTCTCTTCTCTTCTCTTCTCTTCTCTTCTCTTCTCTTCTCTTCTCTTCTCTTCTCTTCTCTTCTCTTCTCTTCTCTTCTCTTCTCCCATCCCATCCCATCCCATCCCATCCCATCCTATCATATCCTATTCTGTGGTGAATGCTCCAACACTGGAAGTTTTTAAGAAGAGACTGGACAGCCATTTGTCTGAAATGGTATAGGGTTTCCTGCCTGAGCAGGGGGTTGGACTAGATGACCTCCAAGGTCCCTTCCAGCTCTATTATTATTATTATTGTTATTGTTATTGTTATTGTTGTTGTTGTTGTTGTTGTTGTTGTCCATGGATGTCTATTGAGATTCTCCATAATTCAGGCCATGGCTGTCCCAAAGGTGCTTTTTCAACGATATTTTCTCACATTTGTTGAACATGTGACCGAAAGGCAAGATTTTACCCGTGAAGTGATTCCTAAACGACTTAAATATCTAATTAAAACACTCATTTCTCTCTCTCTCCTTTTTTTCCAACCAGGTCTAAGAGCTGGCCTGGCTGCCTCTATTGCAGGAAGCTCCATTATCAACAAAATGTTACTAGCCAATATCGATCCATACGGCGCTACCCCTTTTATTGATCCTGACCCAGAATCACTGTAAGGAAAAAGTTTTAAGTCTTGCTCCTTTCTGCTTTGTTACTGCGATTGTTATTATATCTACGGATTTCCCCAACATTAGTGTTTCTTTCTTTCTTTCTTTCTTTCTTTCTTTCTTTCTTTCTTTCTTTCTTTCTTTCTTTCTTTCTTTCTTCTTCTTCTTCTTTTTTTACAGTAGTAATATTCAGTACTCTCAAGTAAGACGTGAAGATATATTTTATGTTCACGGGTTACATGAGAGAAACATACAAATGGCAGAGGTCTGAGGCATTTTCTTTCCAAATCAAGGCGGTAGAATTCCGTGTCCTCTGCGGGGTCCTTCCATCTCAGAGCAAAAAGGCAGAACTGACTAGCGCAGGCCAAAAATGGTATATATTAATTCTTTTCTTGTAAATAGTCATCAAAAGGCCAAGTTGGAAGACCCCTGTCTTAAATCTAACAAACAAAATGGAGGCTGGCTGAGGAATTCTGGGAGTTGAAGTCCACAAGTCATAAAAGGGCCAAGTTTGAAGACCCCTGTCTTAAATCTAACAAACAAAATGGAGGCTGGCTGAGGAATTATGGGAGTTGAAGTCCACAAGTCATAAAAGGGCCAAGTTTGAAGACCCCTGTCTTAAATCTAACAAACAAAATGGAGGCTGGCTGAGGAATTATGGGAGCTGAAGTCCACAAGCCATCGAAGGGCCAAGTTTGAAGACCCCTGTCTTAAATCTAACAAACAAAATGGAGGCTGGCTGAGGAATTCTGGGAGTTGAAGTCCACAAGTCTTAAAAGTTGCCCAGGTCGAGGACCCCTGTTGTAAACAAAAGGGCTATGGTGGTATCAGCAAAGCGCATATGGTTCTTAGAGTCCTCCAGGTTTTTTTTTTTTTAACAACAATAAGAAAGAGAGAATTGGCAAGGTTTAGGGGCAAGGTGTCCCTCCTGTTGTAAAATTCTCATGGAATGGAGCGGAGGGGGGGGAGGTCTCCAAACTTGGGAACTCTTAAGAGTTATGGACTTCAACTCCCAGCATTCCCCAGGCAGCCTGAGGAATTCTGGGAGTTGAAGTCCACAAGTCTTAGAGTTGCTAAGCTTGGAGAGCCCTGGGATAGAGAATAGCTCACAGATAACCACTGTGTCAGTTTTGGGACTGTGATAAGTAGACATGCTTAGAACTCATTCATTGCCTCTAGGGGATTAGGAGTAGCCACCCAATCTACATGCAGTCTTGACTTACAACTGATCGCTTGGCCCCATAGCAAACAATGGGTTTGCTTAAGGATTGTAGTATTTGCGTAACAACTGCCACAAAAAAGGTCATTAAAAATAGCATTTTCTCCTGGGTTCTCCTGAGTTCTCCTGGGTTCTCCTGAGTTCTCTTGTGTTCTCCTGAGTTCTTCCAAGTTCCCTTGGGTTCTCCTGGTTTCTCCTGAGTTCACCTGGTTTCTCCTGAGTTCTCCTGGGATCTCCTGAGTTCTCCTGGGTTCTTCTAAGTTCCCCTGGGTTCTCCTGGTTTCTCCTGAGTTCACCTGGGTTCTCCTGAGTTCTCCTGGGTTCTCCTGACTTCTCTTGTGTTCTCCTGAGTTCTCCTGGGTTCTCCTGAGTTCTCCTGACTTCTCTTGTGTTCTCCTGAGTTCTCTTGGGTTCTTCTAAGTTCCCTTGGCTTCTCCTGGTTTCTCCTGAGTTCACCTGGTTTCTCCTGAGTTCTCCTGACTTCTCTTGTGTTCTCCTGAGTTCTCTTGGGTTCTTCTAAGTTCCCTTGGGTTCTCCTGGTTTCTCTTGAGTTCACCTGGTTTCTCCTGAGTTCTCCTGGGTTCTCCTGAGTTCCCTTGAGTTCTCCTGGGTTCTCCTGGGTACTCCTAAGTTCTTCTGGGTTCATCTGGGTTCTAGATGTAAGCAAATGTGAATGGGTGCCATGTGAGGCCCTCTGTGCAATCCAAACCCCTTTCTTCCTCTTTGAATCTGGATTGGTAGGCAATCCTAAGATCCTTCCATACTCAGCCCACTACGATGGCCCCTCCTGAATAGGATAACAGTGGCGGCTTTGGGGTGCTCTAAGAGGGAAGCTAGAACTGCGCTGTTGTTTGTATACCTGTGCATGCGTCCTCTGTGCGCTATTACCAACAGTAGTTGTGCATTTGTGTACAGGGAAGGCTATTCAGAGAAGTGCGTCATGAACAATTATTTTGGCATCGGATTAGATGCGAAGATTTCATTAGAATTTAACAATAAACGGGAAGTGCATCCTGAGAAATGCAGGTGAGCTACTGTGAAGATTTGAACTAGTCCTTGCCTATACACTTGAAGTATTACTTGACATTCCTGTAGTGATTGTTCGAAGTTCCAACAGCCAGTGGGAAAAAAGTGACTTCTGACTGTATTCACACTTAATGACTGTTGCAGCATCCCCTCCGTGGTCACGTGATGAAAGTTGGGATGCTTGGCAAATGGTTCACATTTATGACGGTCGCACTGTCCCAGCGTCATCACTGGAGAGAGGGAAGATCTATTTTTTTTTGAAAGAGATAAATAGAAATAAATAAGGGGATTAATAAATGCGATGATCTTTTGCGACCTTCTGACCAGCAAAGTCAATGAGGTGGCCACTTAACGTTGGCAAAAAAGATCATAAAATAGGGGCAAAGCTCACTTAACAACAGACGTTTTAGGCTCAATTGCAATCGTAAACCGAGGATTATCTGTATCCCTGTGTTTTCCTTAACATCCAAGCAGGGATTTTGATGTCTTACGTCTGATGGGTTAATCCCGTGCCGTTGCGTTGATCACTCTGTTTTTCCTTTTAGAAGTAGGACGAAGAACATGATGTGGTACGGAGTGCTTGGTACTAAAGAGTTGTTACAACGGACTTACAAAAACTTGGAGCAGAAAGTTCAACTCGAGGTAAGGCTTAAGCTTCTCGACACCCTATTGTTCTAGTTTCCTTCGAGGCAAGATGAATCTGCTTTGTGATATTTGGGGTGGATTTGGGCTGTAAAGGTTGACATTATCTAGTGGCCGTTGCCCTCTGGGATGATGAATTAAAGTAGACAAAAAGTCTGGCTGGGTATTGAAATTAAACCACATTGATTTATTTCTGCCATTTTGTGCTGCCCCTTTCACTCAAACACACACGTAACTGTGGTTTAGTGAGTTTATTGAAATGTCCTCCAGCAATTCCCTTCACCAAAAACCCAGAGCTGTCCCAATCAAGTCCAGCCACCAGCAGATCACAAGGCGCTTAATCCACCAGGCACTTAAAAGCTGCTCAAACAAAATAACTCCACCGGACAAACTCAAATCCACCAGGCAAAACTTAAATCCACACACAAGATTGGGCAAGAAAAGTTCAGAGGCTCCAAGGCACAATTCCAAACACGGCGTCAGTCCAGAGTGAAGCAGGAATCACGACGATTCAAACGCACAGCTAGAAAACCAACACATTTTCCCCAGCAGTGCCCCCATCTGTCCGCTGTGATAAATAGCCAGCTTTCTGGTGCAGCCCATTAAGATGGACAGGGCCCTCTCCTCTCGAGTAGTCTGGCTGACCTTCTCTGCTCCTGCCTTTTCTCTGCCCTACGTGTTCTCGGATCAGGTGCAGAAGGCAGTTCTTCCTCCTACAGTCGGCCACTGTAGACTTTCCACAGCTGAAGCCTCCACCAAATTCCTTCTGGATGGCTGTTCAGAGCCATCAATCAACTCAGTTCCTGACATGCCAGGAATTGGTGCATCCTCCTCTGAGCCGACATCTGAGGAGGAATCTGGGGAGTCGCCCGAGGGAGACATCACACATTTATCTACCATCTTGATCCATGTGATGTGATGGAAGGTGGACTTGGGGAAGCGGTGGAGAGAGTGTTGGCCGCACAGAGCTTTCCCAAATTTCCACGGGAAATCCCCAATTAAGCGACTGCACAATCCTGAGCTGGATGGGGAAGGAGGGGAAAACGCTCAAGGCAACGACAGCCTTGAACGTTGGGACTAATGGCTACACCACACCAGAGACACTGTTCTGCAGAAAAAGACTCTCTTGTTTTAGGACCAAAGATCCATGGTGTGTCTTCAGAAGCCTGAAGGAATTGATTTTATCCCACAGTGCCTGAACAGATCTAAAACCTTGGTCAAGAAGCTCTGTTCCATTTTTATGGATCCCTCACCCAACAGTCTCTTCCATGTTCTATCATATCTGCAGTCTGGAGACCATTTTCAAAGACAGTCTAAGGCAGACATGTCAAACACAAGGTCCCGGGGGGCCGGATGAGGCCCGCAAAGTGGTTTCACGTGGCCCGCGAAGCCATCCTGGAAACAGTGAGGGAACGGCCCCCGCTGCCTTGGCCCTGGCCCAAGCCAGCCGGGAGCCAATGTACAATTTTGTGGTGGCCATCTTGGCACTTGCCCCAGTGGACCATGCCTTGGCACTTGCCCCGGTCCCACCCCCTTCTGCCAGACACCCTCCGATCTGTCCCACTCCTGCCCAGGCCCCCCCATAGGCACCCTTGATGCAAATGATGTAGAACTGGCCACGCCCACCCAGAAGGCCACACTCACTCCATCCACACCCACCCATTAGGACGCACCCACTCTGGCCACACCCACCTGCCCCCCCCAGGGCAACCACAATGCTGATGCGGCCCTCAAGGAAATTGAGTTTGACACCCCAGGTCTAAGGTCAAGCATATCACAGTACTGTCACTCAACGTCAGCCCCTCTCCATCTAAAGCTGCCTCATTTTGCTCATAATCGGTTTATTTGTCGTAAGGATATAATTCGGAACCAAATTTGGAAGCAGATGTTGGTTGAAGGTCTTGTTGTAGTCTCTGGCTTGCCTCCGTAGAAAGCTAGAAGGTATTTTCTTATACTGCAGAAGTGTTCTGGCCATTTTATAATGAAAGATTGTAAACTGAAGTCCATGTACGAAACATGCATAGAACATCCTGGCTAAGCAAGGAAGCTAGATACGTTAGCAATAGCAACAACACTTATATACCATTTCATAGTGCTTTATAGCCCCCTCTAAATGGTATACAGAGTCAGCCTCTTGCCCTCAACAATCTGGGCCCTCATTTTACTGACCTGGGAAGGATGGAAGGCTGAGTCAAGCTTCAGCCGGTCGGGATCGAACTCCTGACTATGGGCAGAGTCAGCCTGCAGTATTACATTCCAACTGCTGTGCTATCAAGGAAGGAAGGAAGGGAGGGAGGGAGGTGGAGAGGGAGGGAGGAAAGAAGGAAGGAAAGAAGTAAGGAAGGGAGGGAGGAAAGAAGGAAGGAAGGAGGGAAGGAAGGAAGGGAGGGAGGGGAGAGGGAGGGAGGAAAGATGGAAGGAAAGAAGGAAGGGAGGGAGGGAGGGAGGAAAGAAGGAAGGAAGGAAGGAAGGAAGGAAGAGAGGGAGGGAGGGGAGAGGGAGGGAGGAAAGAAGGAAGGAAGAGAGGGAGGGAGGGAGGGAGGAGGAAGGATAGCAATAGCACTTGGACTTATATACCACTGCACAGTGCTTTATAGTCCCCTTTAAATGGTTTAAGAGTCAGCCTGTTGCCCTCAACAATCTGAGTCCTCATTTTACCGACCTGGGAAGGATGGATGGTCGAGTCAACCTTGAGCTGGTCAGGGTCGAACTGCTGGCAGTGAGCAGAGTCAGCCTGCAATACCGCATTCTCACCACTGCGTCACCACGGCGCCTATAAGTTACCTTTCAAGTCTAACCGATACCTGTGATTAATGGCAACCCCCAGTATACTTTTGTGGTTATTTATATGGTAGTTTATACCGTTGCAGTGCGATGGACAATATATCCCTCTTCCAAGCCTTCAAGGCATAGCTGTTTTGAACATCCCAAGCTATGCTGGTGGAACAAACTTCTGGGGTGGAACCAAGGAAGATGACGTAAGTAATAACGACCTTGCTCTTCGGGTTATTTGCTTCCCAAGTCTTGTAAGCCAGCTGTCGATTTTCTACATGAAGGTGGCATCAAAATGGAAAATGCTGTATGTTAAGAGTTTTTTTTTTTTTTTTGGTTTTTGGTTTTTGGTTTCAAATGCTCCACGTCTGATTTCCAAGACTTGCTGAAGTCAACGGGGTACCAACCCAGCTGTCACTTGGCCTCAAGGAGCACCAATGGTATTTCCCAAACGGCTCAAAATGATGGATGAAGGAAATAAATGGTTAGCTAATTGTGTCTGCTGCTTAAAGGTTATGATGCTCCCTTCCAGCACTGATGACGTTATTTATTTATTTATTTATTTATTTATTTATTTATTTATTTATTTATTTATTTATTTATTTGATTTTACTTCTATGCCGCCCTATTCCAGAGAACTCAGGGCGGGCGGCTCACAACATAAATAGAAATCACCAGTTAAAATACATATATAAAAACTCCTAAGTTAAAAGAAAACCAATCATTCAACAAACATACACTGGCTAGGAGCAAGATGTTAACTGCCCCAGGCCTGTCGGCAAAGATGTGTCTTAAGCAGTTTACGAAAGGCGGAGAGGGTGGGGGCGATACGGATCTCCGGGGGGAGTTGGTTCCAGAGGGCCGGGGCCGCAACAGAGAAGGCTCTTCCCCTAGGCCCCGCCAGGCGACACTGTCTGGCTGATGGGACCTGGAGAAGGCCGACTCTGTGGGCCCTAACCGGCCGCTGGGATTCATGGGGCAGCAGACGGTCCCGTAAGTAACCTGGTCTGATGCCATGTAGGGCTTTATAGGTCATAACCAACACTTTGAATTGCGTTCGGAGACCAATTGGCAGCCAATGCAGCTCACGGAGTGATGCCGAAATGTGGGCATTTCTGGGTAGGCCCAATACTGCTCCCGCGGCTGCATTCTGCATTACCTGAAGTCTCCGAACGTTTTTCAAAGGTAGCCCCATGTAGAGAGCATTGCAGTAGTCGAGCCTCGAGGTGATAAGGGCATGAGTGACTGTGAGAAGAGACTCCCGGTCCAAATATTACCTAGTTAGGCTAAGGAAACGTCTGCAAGAAAACAAGCAAGCTGAGAGAGCACCAAGGACCCCTCATGCCAGCCCTGAGCTACAAATATTATCCTTTTATTGGTCATAAAACACTTTGTTCAGTGTTGTCATATCTTTGAACGGTCACTAAACAAAGTGTTGTAAGTCAAGGAGAACCTGTATATTTTTTGACTTGAGTTTTGCTTCAGGTTGCAAAGGGGACCTTTGGCTCTGGACGCAGAAGCTGTTTTCATCCTCCTGCTGAAAATAAGTTTGACAAATGGCATGTGTAGCTTTGGCATTTCGAGCAGCCCAAATGTTCTCATATACGTGTTTGCAGGATTTTTGTATTAAAGAAATCCAAATGAGACGACTTTCAGAGTTAGAAAAATAAACTCAATTTATTGTAACAAAAGAACGAACGATTTGCAAAGCGTGGTGGACTCTCACCAGATAACCTCACGGTTACAAGGGAGGAGTCACACTGTTACAGAAGCATCAGCAAAATTTATAGTTAGTAAAAATCACACCCCTTTTTCAAAACATCACTAAAACATCACTATCCTCTGTGTTCCAATCATTTCTCACTATCACAACTATTCCCTGGTTACAGCTACAGTCTCTTCTCTATTGGCTACATTCCTTTCTTCTTACTCTATGCCTGGGCAGATACTTTAGGAAGCATGGCTATGAGTCATGAAAAATTTTAAACCTTTTGAAAATACTCCATTTTGAAAATACTCTCCTCAATCCCCCATTTCTTATTTGGCAATTTGTTTAATATTTTTCTGAATTTCAATCAATCTTTCTTTTTCTACTATACTCTCTTTCATTGGTCCAACTACCTCCATACCTTCCAGTTATGGGTCCCATTGCTTTAGGTTCATAACACTGAATCCCTTGTTTTGTATAACATCTGGAATATTGTGTTTGGTTTGAAATACAGGGTTCTATTAGCGTATTATTACATTCTGGCTTGTAAGTATAATATAACAAAGTTTCCACTATTTTAGTCCCCTGTTTTGTTTTCTGAATACATTCGTTACAATTTCTCTGGGACTTAGTAGTCCTAGCATTTCTCATTCTTTTGAGAGAGAGTGAGAATGATCTAGAGCTTTGAGGTTTCCGAGTGGCTTTCTTAAAATCATTGTTCCACTCCACCCTACATTGCCCTTGCCATCCCACAGGTAAATGCTTTATTCTATCAGTCTTATTGCATACATACTCCATATCATTATAACTAATAATTGAAGTATGACAAATTCCAGACCAAAGAATATTAACAATCCTGGAGCATCTAGGGTCATTTTCTGTTATGGTTAATCTTTCTTTACATACGCTTTCAACTCTTGCCAATTTCTGCCTAGAGTCTGAGCATTTTATAGTTTCACTCTTATTCACTAAAATCTTTTCAGTAACCTGAAATACCACATCACAATCTCCATAAGTCCCATTCATATTAGAGGATACAAACCATTGGAATTCAGTTTGTTTGTCATAATCGTTGTTTACACATAATTGATCTTTTATTCTACTCCACTTTCTTCTGGTCCTTTGTCCGACACACAAGTCTGTAGCAGTTCCTAGAAGCAGGGAGAAAATCAAAACATTCATTGTCTTTTGAATTTAATTTTTAAAGGATTTCCAGACACTGGAGTCACGTGCCACTCAACAGTTGACTTTTTCACTCTAGTGTAGTGGGTCCAGCCTTTCTCCTTGGTCCTTATAGCAGTGTCCGTCACCAATAACACCAGGAACGGGCCTTCCCAATCAGGTTTCAAAGTCTCTTTTCTCCAGGTCTTTATCCACACCTCGTCTCCCACTTCAATGGAATGTACTTTGAAGCTCAACGGGGGTTCAAACAAGTTTCTCAAACTTGTGAACAGGAAATTTCAAAGGGGGTGTTGGATCAGCAAGCCTTGTTTCCTAAGACAAGACAAAGCAGAAAACAGCCCCAGTATCTAATTCTTTATAAACATGTCATTAGTTTTCATATTGTGGAATTTCCTACTTGAGCACTCACCAAACTCTGCTTGAATTTGTTTGCATACAAATCTTTATTCAAAACAACATAGCTCACTTATAATCCCAAAATGTTTCTCAACTCCTTCATTTTAGACAAGGATTGAATTACAATTCCTTCAATTCTCTTAGATATTATGTTTTATCAGTGTGTCCTGCACACAGACATAAAAACAAAATGAATAAATAAATAAAACAACAGCCCCCCCCTTCGTTCTCTTCTCCCCATCCAACATCCACCACGTCTTATCAACTTTGCTATAACCATCTATCCATAAACAATCAGGCTGAACATTTATCTGCAGTTCTATCCAGCATTAACATTCATAAAGAGGTAAAAACTTATTTTCAGTGCAGCATCACAAAAAAAAAACTTAATGAGATACATGTAGCTTTAACAGAAGGGAGAGCTTGTTGTCATTAGTTACGTTATCAAACTAGGTCAGTTACATTACTTCCTTTCACACACACACACACACACACACATAGAGTCTGCATTTCTAAATGTTAAATACAAACTGCCGCAACAAAAGAAATGATACATTTGGAACAAGGAGAAGCCATACTAAACAAGTTATCTTTGTCCCTGAGCAAAGTTACAATAGGCCAAAGGGAAAGAAAAAAAAACTACAGTTTCTACAGACTTTCTGTCTCTCTCACTTAAAACAATACATTTCTCTCACACATCCTCCATGGAACTCCTCAGGCAAACACTTGCCACCACTTCTCAATTGACCCCTAAAACAATAAAATCTGCCATTCACAACTTCTTCCACAGTCTGGGATGGGGAAGACTCACTCACACACACACACACACTCGCTCAACCTCCTTGCACATCAGCATATTCACACATTCACTTCCATTCAAACTACTTGCATAAACAACTTCACATACGGATATTTCATTACTTTCTCTTGACAAATTAATAACTATTGGTCCTTCATTCCACATTCAAAGCTTTCCCTATTCTGGTATCCACCTCGAAATCCTCTTTCTCTGCTCTCACTACATACTGGTTCCTTTCATTCCTCCTATATTTGAACTCTTTTCTAGGAGGTTTTTCCTGCTTTTTCCTGCTTCATCACTTGCTGTCTTACTTTCTCTGTATCCCTCTAAACATACACTTTCCTCTCTGTAATTTTCTTTTAATAGCAACATCTTGCATTGTTCCAATCGGATCTTTGAAGAGGATATTTTTGGTCAGGAGGTAGGTAATCAGCACTGGGAGGGTTATTTGGATAATCCCTTTCCCATACCTCCATAGCAGCCTTCCTGATCAATCCTCTTTCCTCTGAGCTAAAGAGGATGTTTAAAATATTATTCAACTCATCCCAAGTGTAAACACTGGGTCCCAGTAGCAAATCTAGCTGTTCGCTCGCTCCCAAGGGGTCATCAATAAAATTCACCATTTCTTTCCGAAAGGCTCTGACTTCAGAAGCTTTTAACGGCTCCTGTATATACATAACTTGGGGGTGTCCTTGCGCATCAGGACCCCCAGGCACTTCTCTGAGGGGATATTGTTGGACCTCCTCCTCAACTTCCCCTTGCAAGCCGGCACCATCAGGGGTTTTATCCCAACTCATTCTCCGATTTACCAGAGTATTCTGAATGGGGGAGGGGGAAAGAGACGAAGTGGGGGGGTTTAGAAGAGGAAATGGAGGAGACGTTGTGGGAGGGGTCTGAGGCAGGGATGGAAGAGGCGAACTAGGAATTTGAATCGGAGAAAGAGGAGGATGTAAGGGAGGGGGAATAGGTGGGGGAGTAGGAATCTGCATCGGAGAAAAAGGAGGAGAAGTAGGAATCTGCAGAGGGGAAGGAGGAGGGGGAGTAGGAGCCCGTGGATGAAGCTGGTTTGGATTGTATGGAGGGGGAAGAAGAGTCAGAATATCCCTTTCTCTCTCCTTTTCATATGTGTGATCAGTTTCTTCATTTTTAATCATTAATATATGTTCCGGTGTATTCCACAGATCAGGAACCCATATTAATGCATAAGCCAATTCATTGTCTAGACTTTTGCATTTCTTCTTTTGCACATATGTGTATAAATTATGGCATTGAAAATAATCATTTGATCCATCTCTTGGCCATTCTACATTATCATCTTCCCACCAAATAAAATAACAAAGGTTAACCATATCTTCTTTATTTAATCCTAATCTCAAAATCTCCCTATTGTAAGGTGGAGAGCCCCACCTAGCCAATAGTTTGCCTAAAGGGCCATTAGGGTCAATCTTGAGTTTAGGATTTTTATGGATCCGTTTTAAACATTTCTTTTTTGAATCTCTTGAACTAGTATTACCTCCCATCTGTCCCACAGATGGAGTCTAGGTTAGGATACGTTCATGTGCTCCTTCCAGTGGCCCTTCTATACACACAAACACCGTTCTCTGGATCACTTCCCAAGTGTCCCCTTCAAGCACACTGTCCTGCAGATCTCTCCCAGAGACCCCTCAAAAGGACATTACCCCTCCTCGGCACCGCCACCAGACACACACACACATACTACCCTACCTGACCGCCCTGGATCTCGTGTCTTGGTGTTTGCAAACCAGTACTCACCAGGGTCCGTGCACGGATGTTACCCGGTCTTTCCCAGATTCTCCAGATATCTATTTTAATGTTTAATTATTCCTCTTTTACTTTATAATTCAACTCTTACTAGTCGTCTGTTTATGCTTTTAACGGGCATTCAAGAGCCACTAAGTCCTCTGGCTGGCTCCTCTCCGCTCTAAATAGAACGGGGTGCACCCAGAGGGGCCCCCCAGAATCCAGAAGTGGATTGAATCCCAGCGGTGCCTCCAATTTGTTTGCAGGATTTTTGTATTAAAGAAATCCAAATGAGACGACTTTCAGAGTTAGAAAAATAAACTCAATTTATTGTAACAAAAGAACGAACGATTTGCAAAGCGTGGTGGACTCTCACCAGATAACCTCACGGTTACAAGGGAGGAGTCACACTGTTACAGAAGCATCAGCAAAATTTATAGTTAGTAAAAATCACACCCCTTTTTCAAAACATCACTAAAACATCACTATCCTCTGTGTTCCAATCATTTCTCACTATCACAACTATTCCCTGGTTACAGCTACAGTCTCTTCTCTATTGGCTACATTCCTTTCTTCTTACTCTATGCCTGGGCAGATACTTTAGGAAGCATGGCTATGAGTCATGAAAAATTTTAAACCTTTTGAAAATACTCCATTTTGAAAATACTCTCCTCATACGGATGAAAGATTCCAGTCCCAACCTTGTAAACACCAACTCTTTCAAATACTTTGGGAGTGACCTTTAATATTACAGTTCTGTTCCAAGCAGCCACCTTCTCTGATATTTAAGAAATGTTGCTTTATATCCCGGAGCGAAAGACCTAATCCCTGAATGACATCAGGACCGGAATGCAAATACTAAAATAGAATAGAATAGAATGGAATGGAATGGAATGGAGATAGGAATAGAATAGAATAGAATAGAATAGAATGGAATGGAATGGAATGGAATGGAATGGAATGGAATGGAATGGAATGGAATGGAACGGAACGGAACCGAACGGAACCGAACGGAACGGAACGGAACAGAATAGAACAGAACAGAATAAGAATAGAATAGAATAGAATAATAATAGAATAGAACAGAACAGAACAAAATAAGAATAGAATAGAACAGAACAGAACAGAACAGAACAGAACAGAACAGAACAGAACAGAACAGAACAGAACAGAAGAATAGAATAGAATAGAATAGAATAGAATAGAATAGAATAGAATAGAATAGAATAGAATAGAATAGAATACATAAGGAGAATAGAATAGAATAGAATCTGGAAGAGATCTTGGAGGTCTTCTAGTCCAGCCCCCTGCTCGAGCAGGAGAACCTATACCATTTCTGGTGACCAAAATTGGCTGCAGTATTTGAGATGTGGTCTTACTAGGCCTTTATAAAGCGGTACTAATACTTCACGTGATCTTGATTCTATGCCTCTGTTTATACAACCCAGGATTGTATTAGCTTTTTTGGCTGCTGCTGCACACGGCTGGCTCACAGTGGAAGTGATCGTCCACTAGGACTCCAAGGTCCCTCTCGCAGTTACTGTTTTATGAACCAGGTCCTACCCAATCTGTATTTGTACCTTTGGTTTTTCCTGCCTAAGTGTAAACTTTTGCTTTTCTCAAAATGAAACTCATTTTGTTGGAACGAGATGTACAACTCTTCTCTCCTCCCACCAGATCTTCGGGGCACCATCGTTCGATGACAAAATCTTGGAGGTGGTGGCCGTCTTCGGCAGCATGCAGATGGCCGTCTCCCGGGTGATCAAGCTCCAACATCATAGAATAGCCCAGGTTTGTCTCACGCCCAGGAAGTAGGAAACGGGAGGGTCCCCTATGTCAACAGTCCCCAATCTTCCCGGGCCACAGCCCACTATCAGTCCGTGAGCAATTTGGAACCGGGCCATGGACATGGTGGCCGAGCACGTGCTTACATGCCTCAACTTGCACAAGCAACGGGTGAGCGCATGTGTGCATGCTCCATTTGCGCCTGTGGTGTACGGGTGTGCCCGCCGCTGACGCAAATGGAGCTGTGTGGTGCTTACCGGCTGCTGGTGCAATACCATGCCCTCTCCCCCACCCCTTGCCCATTGGTGAAAACTCTCAATCATCCAACTGTCTAAAACAGTGGTGGCGAACCTATGGCAGGGGTGCCAGAGGCGGCACTCAGAGCCCTCTCTGTGGGCACGCGTGCCCTCGCCCCAGTCCTGGGCCTTCAGCTGGGCTTTATAAAACCTTTTCGCTTTAGGCCTCCGCCGCCATGTGCAAAAAAAAAAAAAAAAGGTTCAATCTGTCAATTTCAACTTCTCGCGGGAAAAAAAGATCTTGCAAAGTTGGAATTGATTGATTGAACTTTTTAGTCCCACCCAGTCTGCCGTTACCACCGCAGCCACGCCCACCCAATGGGCCACACCCACCCGGCACCCGACGATGCCTAAGTGGGTTTTGGGTTGCAGTTTGGGCACTCGGTCTCTAAAAGGTTTGCCATCACTGGTCTAAAATCTAAAAGTTAAATCATGGCAACTAATATTTGTGTTAGTCTGAGACCTGCTCATCCAAGCAGTTTTATCAGTCCAAGAACATGAGGCAAGAGAGTTGTTAGAATGTACCAACCCTTGCCACCTGAATTCCACGGGTTTCTTCCCCCAAATGCATTAAAACATATCGACGGAAACTCTCAATCACCCAGTGTCTCAAGTCTAAAAGTTAACTCCTGGCAACGGGACTCATTTTTTGCTGTCCCCTGTTGAAGCCAGCTGGCGAATCACTCAACCAGAATGGAGCTGGAAGGGACTTTGGAGGTCTTCTAGTCCAGCCCCCTGCTCAAGCAGGAGACCTTATGCCATTTCAGACAGGTGGCTGTGCAGGCTCTTCTTAAAAACCTCCAGTGATGGGAGCAGCCACAACTTCTGAAGACACTGGTTGATCATCCTCGCTGTCAGGAAGTTTCTCCTTAGTTCCAGGTTGCTTCTCTCCTTGATGAGTTTCCATCCGTTGTTTCTCGTTCTGCCTTCAGGGGTTTTGGAAAAGAAATTTATTTATTTATTTATTTATTTATTTATTATTACTTAAACTTATATGCCGCCCTTCTCCTAGGACCCTCTCCTCTTTGTGGCAGCCCCTCACAAAGGGGCAAACTGCTATCATGTCACCCCCCCCAGTACATCTTTTCTCTAGACTCGCCGTACACAAATCCTGGCAACCGTTCTTCGTATGTTTTTGTCTCCAGGCCTTTAATTGTCTTCGTTGCTCTTCTTTGCACTTTTCCCAAAATCTCAACAACTTTTTTGTAATATGGGGACCAAAACTGGATGCAGCGTTCCAGGTGTGGCCTTGCTACGGCTTTATAAAGCGGTACGAATCCTTCACCTGATTTTGCTTCTGTGCCTCAGTTTATACAACCAAGGATTGTATTAGCTCTTTCGGCTGCTGCGGCACACGGCTGGCTCACCTTTAAGTCATTGTCCTTTCCCAGTTCCTGTTTTTGAGCCAGGGGTCTTGCCTCGTACCTTCAGTTTTTTTCCCGCCCAGCTGCAAAACCTTGCTTTCCTCCACATGAAACTTCCATTTAATCGACTTTCTCTTTTCAATTTCAGTGGGCTGCAAAATCCTGCACCTTGCAAAATCTAGCATCTTTTTGCCGTGGAGATGGATCTGGATGGGAGCCACCGTTCTGGCTGGAAATTGCTTGAACGTATTCCAGCCTCTGCTGAAATCTGTTTACTCTTTTTTCAGTGCCGGGCGGTGAAGATCACCATACTTGGGGATGAAGGAGTGCCCGTGCAAGTGGATGGCGAAGCTTGGATTCAGCCCCCGGGCATCATTAAAATTGTGCACAAAAATCGAGCGCAGATGCTAACGCGCGACCGAGTACGTTACGTGGAGGGATCCTTCTCCTTAGGCCAGGGCTAGGCCACCTTGGCTCTTTTATGACTCGTGGACTTCAACTCCCAGAATTCCTGAGCCAGCATGGAGGAAACTTTGGCCCCTTCATGACTGGTGGACTTCAACTCCCAGAATTCCTGAGCCAGCATGGAGGAAACTTTGGCCCCTTCATGACTCGTGGACTTCAATTCCCAGAATTCCTGAGCCAGCCATGCTGAGGGGAAAGGGAGAGGTTTCCATGCTGAGCCACGCTGGCTCAGGAATTCTGGGAGTTGAAGTCCATATGTCTTAAAGTTGCTGAGGTGGCGAAACAATGAACTAGTCCAGGGGTAGGCAACCGTGGCTCTTTTATGACTCATGGACTTCAACTCCCAGAATTCCTCAGCCAGCATGGGGGAACTATGGCCCCCTCATGACTCATGGACTTCAACTCCCAGAATTCCTTAGCCAGTATGGGGGAACTATGGCTCCTTCATGACCGGTGGACTTGAACTCCCAGAATTCCTGAGCCAGCCTGGCTCAGCTTGGAAACCTCTCCCTTTCCCCTCAGTGTGGCTGGCTCACGAATTCTGGGAGTTGAAGTCCACCAGTCATAAAAGAGCCAAGGTGGCCTACCCCTGGCCTAGACCAGAGGTGGGGAACAATGGCCTCTTTTTATGACTTGTGGACTTCAACTCCCAGAATTCTTCAGTCAGCATGGGGGAATTATGGCCTCCTCATGACTCGTGGACTTCAACTCCCAGAATTCCTCAGCCAGCATGGGGGAACTATGGCCCCTTCATGACTCGTGGACTTCAACTCCTAGAATTCCTCAGCCAGCATGGGGGAATTATGGCCTCCTCATGACTCGTGGACTTCAACTCCCAGAATTCCTGAGCCAGCATGGGGGAAACTATGGTTCCCTTCATGACTGGTGGACTTCAACTCCCAGAATTCCTGAGCCGGCATGGCTCAGCTTGGAAACCTCTCCCTTTCCCCTCAGTGTGGCTGGCTCACGAATTCTGGGAGTTGAAGTCCACCAGTCATAAAAGAGCCAAGGTGGCCTACCCTTGGCCTAGACCAGAGGTGGGGAACAATGGCCTCTTTTTATGACTTGTGGACTTCAACTCCCAGAATTCTTCAGTCAGCATGGGGGAATTATGGCCTCCTCATGACTCGTGGACTTCAACTCCCAGAATTCCTCAGCCAGCATGGGGGAACTATGGCCCCTTCATGACTCGTGGACTTCAACTCCTAGAATTCGTCAGCCAGCATGGGGGAACTATGGCCCCCTCATGACTCGTGGACTTCAACTCCCAGAATTCCTCAGCCAGCATGGGAGAAACTTTAGCCCCTTCATGACTCGTGGACTTCAACTCCCAGAATTCCTGAGACAGCATGGGGGAACTATGGCCCCCTTCATGACTGGTGGACTTCAACTCCCAGAATTCCTGAGCCAGCATGGGGGAAACTATGGTTCCCTTCATGACTGGTGGACTTCAACTCCCAGAATTCCTGAGCCGGCATGGCTCAGCTTGGAAACCTCTCCCTTTCCCCTCAGTGTGGCTGGCTCAGGAATTCTGGGAGTTGAAGTCCCCGAGTCATAAAAGAGCCAAGGTGGCCTAGCCCTGCCTTAGGCACAGCGCCCATAATAATAAAAAAGCAGAGTGAGCACAGGCAGTCCTTGACTTACAACAGCTCATTTAGGGACAACGGTATTGTAAAAAGCGACTTACAGCTATTTTTCACACTTGCGACCGTCGCAGCGTCCCTCACAGTCATGTGATCAAAATTCAGAGGCTTGGCAACTGGCATGTACTTAAGACGGTTGCAGAGTCCCGGGGAATTGCGATCCCCTTTTGCGACCTTCGGACAAGCAAAATCCATGGGGGAAGCCAGATTCACTTAACAACTGCAGTGATTGGTTTAATAACCGTAGCAAGGAAGGTCGTAAAGTCTGGGGGGAAATTCACTAAAAATCTGTCTCGCTTACCAACGGAAATTTGGGGCTCAAGTGTGCCCGTCGGTACCAAAATGGGGGTTGCATTTTCAGCTGCCCTCTTGACTCTTTTGACATTTGGCTCCCAGATGCCCTTGGCCACAAGTATACAGGCAATCCTCAGTTTGCAACCGTTTTGTTTAGTGAGTGTTCAAAATGACAACGGTGCTGAAAAAAACGACGTGGCCGTTTTTCGTGCAGCGTCCCGTTGGCCACGTGATCCAAGTTTGGACGCTTGGCAACCGGTTCATAATTATGACGGTTTCTGACCGGCAGAGTCCAAGGGGGGGCGGAGAAGCCAGATTCACTTAAGAACCGAGTGACTCACTTAACAATGGCAGAGATTCACTTAAGAACCCGTGGCGAGAGAGGTCGTAAAACGGGGGCAAATCTCACTGAACTGTCTTGCTGTCCAATGGAAATTTCGGACGCGGTGGCGGTCGCAACTCAAGGTGTGCGTGCATTTTGCTTCTCGCCCGTTAGTGACTGTTCAAACTTTACAACGGCACTGGAAAAAGTGACTTGATCCTTTTTCAACTTTCGAACCAGCTGTGGCTTTGCTGTGGTCATGTGATCAAAATTACTTACTTGTCTTATAAATGTCCTTTCCCCCCCCCCATGTACACAAATCTGCCTGAACATATTTATGCAATGGAGGGAGAGAGGAGGGGAGGGAGGGAGGGAGGGAGAAAGAGAGGGAGAGGGAGAGAGAAAGGGAGAGGGGGAGGGGGAGGGAGAGAGAGAGAGAGGGAGAAGGAGAGAGGGAGGGAGGGAGAGAGGGAGAGATGGAGAGAGAGAGGGAGGGAGAGGGACAGAGGGGGAGAGAGGGAGAGAGAGGAGGGAGAGAGGGAGGAGAGGGAGAGAGAGAGAGGGAGGGAGGGGGAAGAGAGGGAGAGATAAAGAAAAAGGGAGAGGGTCCGAGAGGGAGAGGGGGTGAGAGGGGGAGGGAGGGAGAGAAAGAAAGAGAGGGACAGAGAGAGAAGGAGAGAGAGGGAGGGGGAGGGAGGGGGGAAGAGAGGGAGAGAGAAAGAAAGAGGGACGGAGAGAGTGAGAGAGGGAGAGAAAGACAGAGGGACAGAGAGGGGGAGAGAGGGAGAGAGGGAGGGAGGGGGAAGAGAGAGGGAAGAGAGGGAGAGAAAGAAAGGGAGAGGGACGGAGAGAGGGAGAGAAAGAAAGACAGAGGGGGAGAGAGAGGGAGAAAGAGGGACGGAGAGAGGGAGAGAGGGGGGAAGAGAGGGAGAGAGAAAGAAAGGGAGAGGGACGGAGAGAGAGGGAGAGAGGGAGAGAAAGAAAGACTGAGAGGGACAGAGAGAGAGAGAGAGAGAGAGAGAGAGAGAGAGAGAGAGAGAGAGAGAGAGAGAGAGAGAGAGAGAGAGAGAGAACCACAAATAAAGTCTTTTGTCCTTTTCATTGCAAGATGCACCATTAAACTAGACCTAAGAATGCCTGGCTAGGCTGTGGCTTCAGGGAATGCCTAAATTATTGTTTTTTTTTTCCTCCCCCAATTCTGGACAGGCGTTCGAAAGCACGTTAAAATCCTGGGAAGACAAACAGAAGTGCGATTCTTGCAAACCCGGGTTACGGTCCCCACTGTACCCACACCAGGCGGTGGAACTGTCTTCGGAAGAAGAGACGGTGCAGATCCAGGCTTGTTCCCAGGCGGCGGAAGAGCTGATCACCAGGTAGACCGGAGAGACTAAAGGCAGTTTGTCTCCAGGCCTTTAAGCATCTCAGTTGCTCTTCTTTGCACTTTTTCCCAAAGTCTCAACCTCTTTTTTTGGTCACCCATCCGGTTTTGGTCACCCCCATTACAAAAAAGGGCAGAAAGGAGCAACTAAGACGATTAAAGGCCTGGAGACTAAAACACAGGAAGGACGGTTCCAAGACTTGGATATGGCCAGTGTAGAAAAAAAAATGACTAGGGGTGACATGATAGCAGCATTCCAGTATTTGAGGGGCTGCCACAAAGCAGCCCCTGCAAAACACCTGAAGGCCAGACAAGAAGCAAAGGATGGAAACTAATCAAGGAGAGAAGCAACCTGGAATTAAGGAGAAACTTTCTGACAGTTAGAAGAATTAACCAGTGGAACAACCTGCCTCCAGAAGCTGTGAATGCTCCAACACTGGAAGCTTTTAAGAAGAGACTGGACAGCCATTTGTCCAGTATAGGGTTTCCTGCCTGAGCAGGGGGTTGGACTTGATGACCTCCAAGGTCCCTTCCAACTTTATTATTATTATTATTATTATTATTATTATTATTATTATTATTATTATTATTATTGTTGTTGTTGTTGTTGTTGTTGTGTTTCTTAAATTCACATGCAAGATAAGGAATGGCTTGCCTTCAGAAGCAAAGTCAATGGGGGGAAGCCCAGTTTTGCTTCCCAACCACTTTGCTAAATAACCGCAGCAATTCACTTAACAACTGTGGCGAGAAAGGTCGTAAAATGGGGCCAAGCTCCCCCATTTCACAAAGACCTCGCTTAAGAACAGAAACCTGAAGCTCAGTTGTGGTTGCAAGCCGAGGACTACCTCTGTTTGTGACTGCTACGTTTAATGTGGCTGTCATAATTTTCAACCCTGGATGCTTTGTATTGTTTTTAATTCTGTTTTAAAGCCGCCCGGATTTGTGCATCTGAGATGGGCGGCCTGTGAATTTAATAAATGAACAACCAAGCCATTTTCTGGCCTTTGTAAATTCTCTAATTAACCCAAACCCTTCCTCCAATTTGCTGTTTTCCACAGAATCTGTGAAGCTGCCAAAGCTCATAGCCTCTTGGAACAAGAGCTAGCTCACGCTGTGAATGCCTGCTCTCATGCTTTAGCCAAAGCCGGTCCGAAATTTCCTGAGGTAAGGAAAAAAAGAAAGATCTGTGTCAAGGTATTGATTGGGCAGCTCACCAGCTTGTGTAGTGTGGGATGTAAGATGTAATGTAATGGTGAGATGACTCAGCAGGGTCTGTGTCTCTTTAAGAGCCTTTGTATAAAGCAGGGGCCTTCAAACGTGGCCCTTTGATGACTTGTGGACTTCAACTCCCAGAATTCCTCAGCCAGGCACGTGTCAGTCATGAAAGGGCCACGTTTGAAGACCCCTGTCTTAAATCTAACAAACAAAATGGAGGCTGGCTGAGGAATTCTTGGAGTTGAAGTGCACAAGTTATAAAAGGGCCATGTTTGAAGACCCCTGGTATAAAGGGAAGGCTCTTCTGATGTGTTCTCTCTCTTCCGTTTCCTGCTGTGATTGTGATTTGTTGGATCCTGCTGTATTAGCACGTGTATGTATTGTGTTCCTGATGTACGGTATTGTAGATAGTGTAAGATAAACCATCATTTAATATAGACCACTGTTTACTGTGTTTACCCTTGGGTTATCTCAGCGCAATAAGGCAGTGCACGCGCTCACAATGTGTCTTCAGATAAGTTCTTGGTAAGAATTCTTGATAAGAATCAAGATCACACGAAGGGCTAATAGCGCTTTATTATGCCTTGGTAAGGCCACACTTGGAATCCTGCATCCAGTTTTGGTCACCACGATGTAAAAAAAGATGTTGAGACTCTGGAAAGAGTGCAGAGACGAGCAACAAAGATGATCAGGGGACTGGAGGCTAAAACATATAAGGAAAGGCTGCTGGAATTGGGTGTGTCTAGTTTAACGAAGGGAAGGACGAGGGGGGACATGATAGCCGATGTTCCAGTATCTCAGGGGCTGCCCCAAAGAAGAGGGAGTCAAGCTATTCTCCAAAGCACCAGTAGGCAGTATCCACGGATGGAAATTAATCAAGGAGAGAAGCAAGCTAGAATTAAGGAGGAATTTCCTGATAGTTGGAACAGTTAATCAGTGGAACGACTTGCTTCCAGAAGTTGTGGATGCTCCAACACTGGAAGTTTTAAAGAAAAGATTGAACAACCGTTTGCCCAGAATTATAGGGTCTCCCGCTTGAGCAGGAGGTTGGACTAGATGACCTCCAAGGTCCCTTCCAACTCTGTTATTCTGTTATTTGTTCTTCCGCTAAGGTCAGCTCAGAACTGACCCATGCTTAATTCTAATTCTAATTGTTTACACTTATATGCCGCTCCTCTCTGAAGACTCGGAGCGGCTTACAACATATACAAACAATATTCATATCAAATCCAAATTAAAAGAACATTTAAAAAAAACAAACCAACACTCATTCATCATTCACACAACAGTCACAATCATCCCCAGGCCTGCTGGCAAAGATAGGTTTTAAGATTCTTTTGGAAGGCCGGAAGAGTGGGAGAAACGTGGACTTCAAGGGGCAGTTGGTTCCAGAGGGTGAGCGCCACAACAGAGAAGGCCCTCCCCCTAGGACCCGCCAGACGACATTGTTTCGCTGACGGGACCCGGAGGAGGCCGACCCTGTGCGCTCTCACCGGTCGTAGGGAAGTATGTGGCAGAAGACGGTCCCGTAACTATCCTGGTCCAATGCCATGAAGGGCTTTATAGGTAATAACCAACACTTTGAATTGCGCTCGGAGACCAAAAGGCAGCCAATGCAGCATGCGGAGAGCTGGCGAAATGTGGGCACAATGTGGAAGGCCCACAACTGCTCGCGCAGCTGCATTTTGCACTAATTGTAGTCTCCGAACACTCTTCAAGGGTAGCCCCATGTAGAGAGCGTTGCAGTAGTCGATCCTCGAGGTGACAAGGGCATGTGTGACTGTGAGGAGAGACTCCCGATCCAAATAAGGGCGCAACTGGTGCACCAGGTGAACCTGGGCAAATGCCCCCCTCGCCACAGCCGACAAATGATGATCCAATGTCAGCTGTGGATCGAGGAGGACTCCCAAGTTGCGTTTCTTCTCTGAGGGGTTTATAGATTCACCCCCCAGAGTGATGGAAGGACAGATTGAAATGTCCTTGGGAGGCATCACCCACAGCCACTCTGTCTTGTCAGGGTTGAGCCTCAATCTGTTAACGCCCATGTTTAATGGTGTGCTTTTATTGAGTGAATCCCTGTCAATTCAATCAATATCCGTACACCCATTCATACCAAACCATCGAGATCTGACCCGTCTCTGATGCCGGATGTTTTTATTTCTTTAAAAGAATTTTTTTAAAAAAAAAATTCCATTGCTAAGTTCTGAGTTCTGCCCCATGTTACGATCTTGCTGGTCGCCATTAAGTGAATCACTGCCATTGTTAAGTTAGTTAAGGTGATTGTTCAGTGAATCTGGCTTCCCCATTGACTTTGCTTGGGAGAAGGTCACAAAATGGGATCACCTGACCCTGGGGATGCTGCAAAGGGTGGCAAGTGTGAAAAAAAGTGTGACTTTGAACAGTCCCTAAATGAACAGTTTGTAAGTCGAGGACTACCTACAATTAAATTCACAGCTTTGTGTCGCTGGGATCATCCCGTCTTTTTTTCCTCTCTGCAGAGCCTTACCAGAAACACCGCGTTGGAAATTGCGGCCACCGTGAAGGCGTTACATGACGAAACAGAATCCTTGCTGGTTGGAAAAGTCTCGTTGGTAAGATGAAACTCTGTAAATTTCTTCCCCTGTAGCCTGGGTGTTGCCTTCACCCTTTCCAGACACCATCCCTTATGTTGGTTTTCCTGGCTTTCCAATTCTGACATGGTGGATTCTAGCCATCCTGCATCTGTAAGGCTCAGAGGCTCCAGAATCATCTCAGGCAAAAGGCAAGAGGTCCGACTTTCTGAATTGGGACAGCTTCTTGAGCACTAGGTCTTCTAGAACAGGGGTCCCCAAACCCCGGTCCGTGGACCGGTATCGGGCCGCGACGTGGCAGTAACCGGTCCACACAAACAAGCGAAGCCCCATCCGCAGGATGCAGGCAGCACACAAAACCACGCAGTCTCCGGTCCGCAGAAAAACCTCTCTCTGCGGAACCGGTCCCTGGTGCCCAAAAGGTTGAGGACCTCTGTTCTAGAAAGATTGGGCTTTGGGGAAATCAGCAGAGTAAGTCAGAAGGGGGTGGGGGGGAGAAATAAAGGAGCTGAGGATTTTAATTGTAACTGGACTGAGATCGGAGTTGGGGGAATGACTTTATGTCCTTAAACACAGACATTTCCAGGAGGGAGGGAGGGAGGGAGGGAGAAAGAGAGAGAGAGAGAGAGAGAGAGAGAGAGAGAGAGAGAGAGAGAGAGAGAGAGAGAGAGAGAGAGAGAGAGGATAGATAGATAGATAGATAGATAGATAGATAGATAGATAGATAGATAGATAGATAGATAGATGTAGGTAGGTAGGTAGATAGATAGATAGATATGATACATAGACAGATAGATGGAGATAGACATAGATAGATAGATAGATGAGGGATAAATAGAAGATAGAGGGGGAAAGAGAGAGATGGCTGATAGATAATGATAAATAATATATAATTGATAGATATAGATAGATGTATAGATATACACAGATATATAGATATAGACAGAAATATAACAATATTTATAGATATAGATATGGATAATAATATGGATAGAGATAGATAGATAGACAGACAGACAGGCAGGCAGGCAGGCAGGCAGGCAGACATAGAGATACTGTAGATATATGATATAGACAGGCAGACAGACAGACAGACAGACAGACAGAGACAGACTTAGAGATACTGTAGGTATATGATATAGTTTCAAGTTTAATCAAATTTATATGCCGCCCTTCTCCCAAGACCCAGGGCGGCATATAGATAGATAAATGATGATAGATACTGTAGATAGATGATGGGTGGATAGATAGATAGATAGATAGATAGATAGATAGATAGATAGATAGATAGATAGATAGATAGACAGACAGACAGACAGACAGATACCATAGATAGAAGATAGACAGAGAGACAGAGATTCTTGTTAGATAATTCAGCCTAATAAAATTATGTTTGGGTTTTTTTTGGGTAGCAATTGGAATCTCCTTGTGAGGAGTTGCTGGTCTCAGCAGTACACAATTTGGAGACTGAACTGAGAAAGTTGGCTGAAATTCCTTGGCTCTGCTATATTCTACAGATGAACGATGATGAGGTGGGTAGAATTCACGCACGCCAGGCCTGAATCCTTGCTGTTCTTTTTGTTTGATTGGACCCACTTTGAAAGTCTTGACACGTGCAGGAAAATTGCTGTTAAGGGGTTATGGATGCTTTGAAGATGAATTGGAGGATGTATTCGAACCTTCTGTGAACAAGCATCCCTTCAGCAGATTGAAAAAAGATACAGTTGCTTTAAAGTTCTTTAAAGTCTCAGAAAAATTAATGGGATTTTAAGAGCAGCCTCATTAGAATAGAATAGAATGGAATGGAACGGAACGGAACGGAATGGAACAGAACGGAACAGAATGGAACGGAACAGAATAGAATAGAATGCAGAATAGAATAGAGAATAGAATAGAATGCAGAATGGAATAGAATGCAGAATAGAATAAAACGCAGAATAGAATGCAGAATGGAATAGAATGCAGAATGGAATAGAATGCAGAATAGAATAGAGAATAGAATAGAATGCAGAATAGAATGCAGAACAGAACAGAATGCAGAATAGAATGCAGAATAGAATAGAATGCAGAACAGAATGCAGAATAGAATGCAGAATAGAATAGAATGCAGAACAGAATGCAGTATAGAATGCAGAACAGAATAGAATGCAGAATAGAATGCAGTATAGAATGCAGAACAGAATAGAATGCAGAATAGAATAGAAATTTTATTGTCATTTTAAATGTACACTGATCAGCCTACATTAAAATGAAATTGCGTTGCATTCAGCTCTCAAAAAAATACAATTATGCATATACCCGCACACACACACATATATGAGGCCGAGATACAGTCACAGTCTAGTTTGAATATATATATATACATATATACATGGTGGAAAAAAAGGAATCCTGCGAATTTACCAGACGGATGGCATAAGGAACAAAGCTGTTACAGAATCTGCCAGTCCTGCTATAAATACTTTGAAACCTCCTCCCAGCGGGGAGCCACAGGGACTGACCGTGAAGTGGGTGTGTGTGGGGTCTCTAACAATGCTCCGAGCTCCAAGCACGTATAAGAGCTTGTAAGCAGCGTCCTGAATCACGGGAAGCAGAGCTTCCTAGGATCTTCTCGGCTGTCCTCACCACCCTCTGCGTGGACCTTCTACCTGAGGCTCTGCTGCCCCCAAACCAGAGAGCGAGGCAGCTTGTTAAGACGCTCCCCATCGTGCCTCTGTTAAAAAGTGGCCAGGACAGAAGGAGAAAGACGTGCTCTCCCTCCTCCGATGCAAGACATGCACAAAAAGAAAAAAACAACAACCCAATAATCATCTGGTTGCCTATCGGTCTCCGAGCCCAATTCAAAGTGTTGGTTATTACCTATAAAGCCCTTCATGGCAAGGGACCAGGATACTTATGGGACCGCCTTCTGCCACATACTTCCCTACGACCGGTGAGAGCGCACAGGGTCGGCCTCCTCCGGGTCCCGTCAGCGAAACAATGTCGTCTGGCGGGCCCTAGTGGGAGGGCCTTCTCTGTTGTGGCGCCCACCCTCTGGAACCAACTGCCCCCTGAAGTCCGTGTTTCCCCCACTCTCCCGGCCTTCCGGAAGAATCTAAAAACTCATCTTTGCCGGCAGGCCTGGAGATGATTGTAGTTGATTGTTGTATTGAATGTGTGTTTTTTATTGACTTTTTAGATAGTTTTGTTTGGGTTTTTTATATTGTACTTTTTTGTTGTTTATATGTTGTTAGCCGCTCCGAGTCTCCGGAAAGGAGCGGCATACAAACCCAAATAAAATAAATAAAATAAATCTTCTTATCTTTTTTTAGGATCCTCCTCTGGAGTACTGTAAAAGAAACAGCCGCAGCACCGTCTTTCGTATAGTGCCAAAGTTTAAAAAGGAAAAGGTTCAAAAACAGAAGACCAACACCCAGCCCGGTAGGCTTTTTTTTTTATTTTTATTTTTTAAATACCGTTGCTTAGAAAATACAGAATGGCGAGCGGATTGGCGCAGAGCCCAATGTGCATTGGAGCTTGGTCTTGGCCTTCCTTGTTAGTCCATCTTCACGATGACTCGAAGTAGCCTTTATCCCACGAGAGAAAGTCGTCCCTTACGTCTACTTGCAGGTCAAGGGTGTGTAACTGTCCCGGCTTCAGGAGGCCACGCGGGTTTTGTGTGTGTGAGACACACAGAGGGCTACCTTTTAAAAAGGCAGGGGATGGGGCTCTGGAAGGGGGAAGCTTGACGGCAGAGCTGGACACTGGAGCTGAGAGCATGGCTAGAAGGCAGGCAGCCCTCCGATGCCCGGGTTTCCCCTCCCTTTAACCTGCATGTCCGAGGCGGCTGCCCATCACTCAACCCCCCCCCCCCCCGACTTCTGCTATCACTGCTGTCGTCGTTCTCTTCTCTTCTGCCCTCCACCTTCGACGGCCTAACCTTTGCTTGTCGTGCGGCCCAGCATGTCGAGAAATTAAGGGGGTTTTGCTCTTAACTTTGGTAGTTCAGAAATGGGGCACGGAGGAAGTAGCGGCTTGGCTGGACCGGCTGAGTTTGGGAGAATACAAAGACACCTTCGTCAGCCACGACATCCGAGGGGCGGAGCTTGTGCACCTGGAGAGGCGGGACCTGAAGGTATTTGCGTTTCTGCTCCTTTTCTGCCTGAAGACCATGGCCCAGAAGGAATGAAAAGCTTCTCCTCTTTCCCCCTTCCGCCTCCCCATTATGTGCCTGGAGCTTGGCTTTTTAACATGCATCCCTGCGTAACACACCCGGCCCCAAAACTGCTGTCTGCGCGGCTGAATTCTCTCGGTCTGGGAAGACCGAGAAGGACAAGGGTTTTCCCTTCTGAAAGAGGTCTGGGGTGATCCTCCATCATCCAGGTCAGGGTTGCCCCAAAAGGTGGTTTTTCCCCCCCCAAAAGGCAACTGGACTTTCTTAGGGGGGGGTTTCTTTGAAAATGTTTCGCTTCTCATCCAAGAAGCTTGTTCAGTTCAGTACTCCAATAGAGGTGTAGAATAGTATAGAAAATATAGAATGGAGTGGAGTGGAGTGGAGTGGAGTGGAGTGAAATGGAATGGAATGGAATAGAATAGAATAGAATAGAATAGAATAGAATAGAATAGAATAGAATAGAATAGAATAGAATAGAATAGAATAGAATAGAATAGAATAGAATAGAATAGAATGGAGGAATGTCAAATAGAATAGAATAGAATAGAATAGGAATAGAGAAATGTAGAATAGAATAGAATAGGAATAGAGAAATGTAGAATAGAATAGAATAGAATAGAGAAATGTAGAATAGAATGGAATGGAATAGAATAGAATAAGGAATAGAATAGAATAGAATAGAATAGAATAGAATAGAATAGAATAGAATAGAATAGAATAGAATAGAATAGAATAGAAGGAATGTAGAACAGAACAGAACAGAACAGAACGGAATGGAATAGCTTTATTGGCCTCGCGTGATTAGATAGACGAGGAATTTGTCTCTGGTGCATAAGCTCTCTGTACATGCAAAACAAAGTAATAATAATCAAAATAACCTTCCATTATTTAGTCACTCTCTCCAGCAAACAAACTCTTATTTTGTTCAGTTTGGGTTTCATGGTGTTGTTTTTTTAATTTGTGATGGATGCGTACTTCTCCCGCCTTCCCGTCAAACCCTAAATTGCAAAAACACAAATGTCAGTTACAACGATTGAGAGAGAGATAGAGAGAGGGGGGGGATTTAACATCCAGTTTGCATGTTAACAAGCATTTCGATTGTGTCGGGGCTTAAATGAGAGCAAAGAGTGAATACCAAAAAAAAAAATCAATATAGCAATTAGAGCTATAGATTTGATTCCAGAAACATGGAAAAGCAAAAAATAATAATAATAGCATCTGTTCGTAGCTCTTTAAAGCGACTGCGCACCTTTTCCTAGATGACAGAGGCCAGCAGAGTGATTCTGGGTTAGGACTCGGCTGCTTTAAAGAGCTGCAGACGGGTGCTTAACATTTGTACTTTTGCACTTTTCCAAATTATTGACCAAGCATGGCACAACGCTAAAAGCAGCGCATCTACACCCAAGCAGAAGGAACTCAGATAAATCATCTTTTTACTTGCATCGGATTTTGTATCATCGTAAATAGCTTTAGTGTGTTTACACGCGTACAGCTCCGTACAAGGCTTGATATTACAGAGATAAGTCTGCGTGCAGGTGATGCTCGGCTTACAGCCACAAAATTGAGCCCCGAGTTCTGCCTTCAGGTGATTTTCAGGGAAGATCCTATTGACCCCCCCAAATCTCATGGAACAGCCAGGCAAGGCAAGATTCCAAGCTCTTGTTTTGTTGCTCTGCTGTCCGACGGTCCTAAGCCGGAACAGGAGAGTGGAAGCATTAACTGAAATGAGCAAAGGAGGGCAGCATTACATAACTAGGAAACGGCAGCTAAGGTGGAAATCCTAGATTTTGAATGAAGGGCTAGTACTTGGAGATTGCAATGCCAGCTGAGCTCAGCCAGGCAGCAAGTAAAACTCTTGAAACTTAACACACCACTTACTCCAGGAGCTTCAAGCACTGGCTTTGGATTGGGTTCAGCATGACCTCAAAACCCCCAGGGATTAAAAAAAAACTAAGTCTCCGTAGTTAGAGGAGTGATTAGAGCAGGGGGTCTTCAAACGCGGCCCTTTTATGACTGGTGGACTTCAACTCCCAGAATTCCTCAGTCAGGCACGCTGGCTGAGGAATTCTGGGAGTTGAAGTCCACACCTCTTAAAATGGCCGAGGTTGAGAAACACCGGCTTAGCTCTTTCTGAGTTAGCATTATTTTCCCCTCACATTATGTCAGGGATCTTCAAACTTGGCCCTTTTATGACTGGTGGGCTTCAATTCCCATAATTCCTCAGCCAGGCACGCTGGCTGAGGAATTCTGGCAGTTGAAGTCTACACCTCTTAAAATAGCCGAGGTTGAGAAACACCGGCTTAGCTCTTTCTGAGTTAGCATTATTTCCCCCACACATTATGTCAGGGATCTTCAAACGTGGCCCTTTTATGACTGGTGGACTTCAATTCCCAGAATTCCTCAGCCAGCCATGCTGAGGGGAAAGGGAGGTTTCCAAGCTGAGCCATGCTGGCTCAGGAATTCTGGGAGTTGAAGTCTACCAGTCATAAAAGAGCCAAGGTTGCCTACCCTTGGTATAGGATATATATGGTATAGGAGAGAGATAGGCAACCTTGGCTCTTTTATGACTGGTGGACTTCAACTCCCAGAATTCCTGAGCCAGCATGAGGGAAACTTTGGCCCCCTCATGACTGGTGGACTTCAACTCCCAGAATTCCTGAGCCAGCCGTGCTGAGGAGAAAGGGAGAGGTGTCCAAGCTGAACCATGCGGGCTCAGGAATTCTGAGAGTTGAAGTCCACCAGTCATGAGGGGGCCATAGTTCCCCCATGCTGGCTGAGGAATTCTGGGAGTTGAAGTCCATGAGTCATGAAGGGACCATAGTTCCCCCATGCTGGCTCAGGAATTCTGGGAGTTGAAGTCCACCAGTCATCAAGGGAGCCATAGTTTCCCCCATGCTGGCTCAGGAATTCTGGGAATTGAAGTCCACGAGTCATAAAAGAGCCAAGGTTGCCTAGCCCTGATTTAGGAGGATTTCAAGATGCAATTTTCAGTTTGGTTTTGAAGGAATCTTTTTTTGTTTTTGTTTTCCTGAGCTGTTTCATATAGTTTTATATAGATGGTTGGGGACTTGCTTTCTGGTACTGAAACCCTGCAAAGCTGAGCCTCCAACCGTATGTTTTTTAAAGTCAACTGCTTTGTTGTATGACGATCTAGCATCAGTACTTATGTATAATATTGGACAGGTTTTGCTGCTAAATTTTCGAATTATTTTGTTCTGCTAGATTTCCTTTCTTTAAAAATATATTTTATTGGTTTTTTTTACAAATAGCAATCTTTAGTGCTTAGTAAACAACGTGTTGTCTGGGTTCATATATTTAACAACAATCAATAATAATTCATTTCTATGATTTCATAATCAGCACATTAACTAGAAATGCCTTTCCTTGATGCTAGATTTCCTAATGCTTGGTTTTGTTTTGTTTTGTTTTTAATTTAAGATCGTTACTGGTTATTTTATTCATGCTGCTAGATATTGGAAGCTGGTACGGCCAAACTGTAATTCCACGCTGTACTTCAGAAACAAAGCGGGGATCTTTATACACACAACCCAATTCCCCATTCCAGAGAGACCAGTCAAGTGTTATTATTGAGTGTAAGGCTAAAATCTAAGAAATAAAGAATACAGGGGGAAAAATAGACAGCGCCACTTCTTTTCAAAAAGTTGACTTTTCCTTGGAAAGACAATTCAGTGTCTGAATGCATCGTGTCTGGAATAATTGGTATGTTGGGAAGAAAAATGGACTCATTGACTTAAATGAGTGCTCTCTAAATTAGCTTTTTTTGCCAAAAGTTCAATGAGCCAGCGAATCTGTCTTCTTCTTTCTTCTGCAGGACCTGGGGATAACGAAAGTGGGTCATATGAAGCGAATTCTTCAGGGAATTAAAGAATTCAGCCGGAGTCCACCGTTAGCGGAACTGTAACCATGCCAGCTTCCTCATCGAGGAAGCACTACTTACACCAAGGTGTAGAAGGTTGCGGGTTCCTCCCCAGCCGAGTAAAGGCCAGGTTGCGAGAAGAGCATTCCTCTGATCGGGGCGAGGTTTGACGAATGAGCGGGCTGCGGGTCCCCAAAAGATTTTGTGCATCTAAAAAAGAACTTTATTGTGAGAAGTAATCAAAATGTCTCCATTACGGTAAAAACATTTCCTGGGTAGCATTTGCGTCACATGGACCCTGGTAATCCACACGGTTCCTTTCCGATCCAGCTCCCTTTCAACGCAACGACAAATTATTTTACAAAATGAGATTGCTCTCTTTGACACATCCTCGAAGCCAGTGGTGGGATTCAAATACGGGAACAACCGGTTCTCTGCATGGATGCCACTTCCGGAAGTCCATTCTGGGCCTGCTGGGCATCAAAAAATTGGCTACCGGTTCTGCCCAAGTGGTGCAAACCGGCTGAATCCCACCCCTGCTTGAAGCCTAACTTTATCTGGAGCTTCTGGTGTCTCATAGACTTGGTCCCATCCGGGTGTTTCGGTGACGCTGGTACCTCAAACTATAACTCTCTCGGGTTTTTCTCCCCCCCTTTCATTGGCCGAAAATAATGTTGGAACATCGTGAATGGAGACGCTAAACTCCTGGCTTTTTTGGCCCAAACCGCCTGCCTGTTTACATGATACTTCTTACACTTGAAAAACTTTTATATCTGTTTTAATAAGGTTTAATTTATTACTGTTTGGGGTTAGGTTTTTTTGTTTTGTTTCTTTTTTCCTGATGTGATGTAAAGATGCGGGTGGGCGGACCGGGTTGCCCTATTCTAGCTGTGAAAAACATCTTATATATACTCTGGCTTCAGAGTATTGCGAAAATGCTAGAACAGGGCAGATTTGGGATTTGGTCCCCGAGGGAGAAAGATTTGAACGTTTTCCTTAACTCTCTTCCTTCAAACCGCTTCCGAGTTTACTTCGAATGTTGGAGCTTCAAAATGTGGCGGTCGACTCAAAAGCGCATCAGATTTGGTGAACATCGGGACTCGGTTATGCAATTCGAACGAAATCTCGGAAAGTTATAGAGCCCTGTCTTTTAAGTATGCATTCCCCCCCCCCCCAGTTTAGAGATAGATTTCGCCTTGTCAGAAAGATTGCTATCCAATCATCTGTTAATATGGATTGGAAAATTTGGTGGATCGGGCCAGAAAAAGACATCCCTTTTCTGAAAATTCCTTTTCAGAAATTCCTTTTCTGAAACCTTGGGATTCTAGATATTACTGAACCCAGGAAGATCAGCAGAGGAATTCAAAAACAAAGTTGAGATGGTATCTTGATGGTGTTGGCTATTATGGACTCACCTCCCACTCTGGTTGAACTACAGCTCCCAGCATCCCCACGCTTGTCTACGGAGATTCTCAACCATTCAGGTCATGGTTTTCCCAAAGGTGCTTTTTCCAAAGGACTTTCTTGCATGTTTTTCGTTTCCCATCCTAGAAGCTTCTTCAGTTCACAATGAAGAGACCTGAAGCACTGAACTGAACAGAAGCGAAGAAGCTTCTTGGATGAGAAGTGAAATGTTGTCAAAGGAAAAACAAACCAACAAACCAAGAACGTCCAGTTGCCTTTTGGGGAAAGCACCTTTGTGATCTCCCGCTGTTGATATTGTGAGCTCTTAAATTCCTTCTACCATCTTTTAAACCATTAAAAGTGAACCAGTATGCAGGCTGGCTGAGGAATTCTGGGAGCTGAAGTCCACGAGTCATCAAAGGGCCAAGTTTGAAGACCCCTGTCTTAAATCTAACAAACAAAATGGAGGCTGGCTGAGGAATTCTGGGAGCTGAAGTCCACAAGTCATCAAAGGGCCAGGTTCGAAGACCCCTGTCTTAAATCTAACAAACAAAATGGAGGCTGGCTGAGGAATTCTGGGAGCTGAAGTCCACAAGTCATCAAAGGGCCAGGTTCGAAGACCCCTGTCTTAAATCTAACAAACAAAATGGAGGCTGGCTGAGGAATTCTGGGAGCTGAAGTCCACCAGTCATAAAAGGGCCAAGTTTGAAGAGCCCTGTCTTAAATCTAACAAACAAAACGGAGGCTGGCTGAGGAATTCTGGGAGTTGAAGTCCACAAGTCATCAAAGGGCCAAGTTTGAAGACCCCTGTCTTAAATCTAACAAACAAAATGGAGGCTGCCTGAGGAATTCTGGAAGTTGAAGTCCACAAGTCATAAAAGGGCCAAGTTTGAAGACCCCTGTCTTAAATCTAACCAACAAAATGGAGGCTGGCTGAGGAATTCTGGAAGTTGAAGTCCACAAGTCATCAAAGGGCCAGGTTCGAAGACCCCTGTCTTAAATCTAACCAACAAAATGGAGGCTGGCTGAGGAATTCTGGGAGCTGAAGTCCACAAGTCATCAAAGGGCCAAGTTTGAAGACCCCTGTTCTAGATCAATTGTTTGTTTCCAGTTTGGCTTCCTTTAAGAACCCACCCTCCTGCTTCACACATTAGACTTAAGCTTTTGTCCTCTTGCCGAGTGTCAATTATAGGTAGTCTTCAGCTTACAACAGTTCATTTAGTGACCGTTTGAAGTGACAGCGGAACCGGTTGTTAAGTGAATCTGGCTTCCCCATTGACTTTGCTTGTGAGAAGTTCGCAAAAGGGGATCACGTGTACGCCAGGACATTGCAGCCATCATAAATATGAACCAGTGGCCAAGCATCTGAATTTTGATCAGGCTGCAACAGTTGTCAGTGTGAAAAACGGCCATAAGTCCCATTTTTCCAATGCCCTTGTAACTTTGAATGATCACTAACATGAGCTGATGTAAATCTAAGCTATAAGTTATTGAAAGTCACAGAGATTGACAATATAGCCTTACCAAGCTTAACTGCCACTAAAGAGAGCAACATCTACTCAAGCAGGTGAATACGATCAATATTAAATGTTGGGTTTTTTTTAGATTCAAGATGGCTTAGTGTCTATGTGCAAACCCTTGGCATGGAATTGTGCGCAAGGCAAAGGAAGTGTAAGGAACATGGGGACCAAACTTTCTGAGACAACCCAAGAAAGGGATCTTGGGGTTTTGGTGGACAGCTCGATGAAGAGGTCAACCCAATGCGCAGCAGCAGTAAAAAAAAGCAAATTCCATGCTTGGCATGATTAGGAAGGGAACCGAAAATAAGTCGGCAAGTGTTGTATTGCCTCTGTACAAATCGATGGTGAGACCATACTTGGAGTACTGTGTACAGTTCTGGTCACCGCACCTCAAGAAGGATATAATGGAACTGGAAAAGGTGCCAAAAAGGGCAACAAGAATGATCAAGGAAATGGAGCGCCTCCCTTATGAAACCAGATTGCGACACCTTGGTCTCTTCAGTCTTGAAAGACGGCGTTTAAGGGGGGACTTGATCGAAGTGTATAAAATCATGCATGGGATAGAAAAGGTGGATAGAGAAAAATTCTTTTCTCTATCACACAATACCAGGACAAGGGGGCACTCCCTAAAGCTTGTAGCCAAGAAAGTGAGGACAAATAAAGGGAAATATTTCTTCACCCAGAGGGTCGTTGGTTTATGGAATTCACTTCCAGAAGAGGTCGTGACAGCTGTCAGCCTTGATAGCTTCAAGGCAGGGTCAGACAGATTCATGGAGGCCAAGTGTATCGGTGGTTATTAAAACGGATGTCCATGTGCCGCCTCTTATGTTGGTTGAGGCAGGCAGGATTCCCTTGAGTACCATTTGTTGGGGGTGAAGGGAAAGGGAGGTTTTTGCCTTCTCTTTCTGCTCAAGATCCCCATGTACAATTGGTGGGCCACTGTGTGACACAGAATGCTGGACTCGATGGGCTTTGGCCTGATTCAGCATGGCTCTTCTTAGGTTCTTATGTTCTTAAGATGATTAAGGGCCTGGAGATTAAAAACATATGAAGAACGGTTACAGGATTTGGGTATGGCTACTTGAGAGAAAAGAAGGACTGGGGGGGCATGATAGGAGTTTCCCAGGATTTGAGGGTCTGCCCCTTTTTTCAAAGTCTCAACATCTTTTTTGCAACCCAGTTTTGCTCACCACGTTAGAAAGAAAAAAAGATGTTGAGACTTTGGAAAAAGTTCAGAAAAGAGCAACTAAGATGATCCAAGGCCTGGAGGCTAAAACATACGAAGAACGGCTGCGGGACTTGGGTTTGGCTAGTCTAAAGCAAAGAAGAAATAGGGGAGACATGATAGCAGCGTTCCAGTATCTGAGGGGCTGCCACAAAGAAGAGGGGAGGGGTCAACCTCTTCTCCAAAGCACCTGAAGGCCAGACAAGAAGCAACGGATGGAAATTAATCAAGGAGAGAAGCAACCTAGAACTAAGGAGAAATTTCCTACAGTGAGAACAATTAACCAATGGAACAACTTGCCTTCAGATGTTGTGGGTGCTCCATCCCTGGAGGTTTTTAAGAAGAGACTGGACAGCCACTTGTCCGAAATAGTCTAGGGTCTCCTGCTTGAGTAGGGGGCTGGACTAGATGACCTCCAAGGACCCTTCCAGCTCTATTCTGATGGATTGGTTTGAAAAGCAAAGTGCTTGTAAACTGACCTCACTTACTGAAACCGTCATGGATAAGTTCATTATTTTCTCAGTAGTTGCATTGACATTTTCCCCAATTGCATTGTTTACTATGCTCATTTTCATATTTTGCCATACCTATCGCATTCTTGGCTCACAAAGTCGCAAATATATAAATAAAAGGAAATAACAGAAAGCTGCCATGCATAGAAAAGAAGGCTAGAATTGTTTTTAATTTAGCCACCATTACTCGCTCTGTGGTTTTTTTTTTTCCCCTTCAGAATATTAATATGCTGTTCTAGGGAAGTGAACGGGGCTGAATGCAGAAAATTAGATATATTTTTTTTAAAAGAAAAAAAAAACCCACCCATTTTCTACTCTTGGAAGTAGAATTTCCCCGCTGCTGCCTTGTGATTTCATTAGGCAGCGTTCTACATTTGCACCAAAAGATTAGTATTCATTCTTCTCTTTTTTTTTTTTCAATCCCGAAAAATAGAAAGGAAGCCCTTTTAGGAAAACGGTATTAACTCAGCATAGATATTGTGAGGTTTCCCCCTCTCCCCCAATCCATAATTCACGGTTATTTGATTAATATAGTCCTAAATTTTTCTGTTGAAGGTAGCAGGTCACAAAAGGGGATCACGTGACCCCCGGGACACTGCAACCGTCATAAATATGAGTTAGTGGCCAAAAGTCTGAATTTTTGATCCTGTGACTGTGGGGGCCTGCTGCAACGGTTGTAAATGTGACAAATGGCCACTTTTTCAGTGCTGATGTAACTTCAAACGAAATGAATGAATTGTTGTAAGCCGAGGACTATCTGGGTCTGGAAGGTGGGATGCCAGTTTAATATTTAAGGTGACGCTTCAGGATTGAGCCCTGGAAAACCAAGTGAGAAAATGCCACGTTTTTTCCAAATAATGGGTCGACTGCAAGAATTTGAACAAGCATGTTGTTAAGAGTAACCGTGTTAGTCAAGGAGCGAATGGCTCTTGGTTTCAATTCTTGGGGGTTTATGCTTGCACTAGTAAGATTTGGCAGGTTTCAGGTTTATTGTAATTTTACATCACCAAAACGTGTTTGGATAAAGTTTAGGCTTTAAGGTCACAAGCGACACCCCCTTGACACAACCTCAAATATTAGAGAATTATGCTCTGATTGTAATTTTGGCTTCCGTTTAACAGCCACTTACACATGTCACATCCCACATAATTGAGAGGAAGAAAATGGATCACCTGGCCAGGTCAAGCACCTGCAATGTACTTGTTCTAGGGCAGGGGTCTTCAAACTTGGCCCTTTGATGACTTGTGGACTTCAACTCCCAGAATTCCTCAGCCAGCGTGAGGGAACTATGACCCTTTTATGACTTGCGGACTTCAACTCCCAGAATTCCTCAGCCAGCTTGAGGGAACTATGACCCTTTTATAACTTGTGAACTTCCAGAATTCCTCAGGCAGCGTGAGGGAACTAGGGCCCTTTTATGACTTGTGGACTTCAACTCCCAGAATTCCTCAGCCAGCTTGAGGGAACTATGACCCTTTTATGACTTGCGGACTTCAACTCCCAGAAGTCCTCAGCCAGCGTGAGGGAACTATGACCCTTTTATGACTTGCGAACTTCAACTCCCAGAATTCCTCAGCCAGCGTGAGGGAACTATCGCCCTTTTATGACTTGTGGACTTCAACTCCCAGAATTCCTCAGCCAGCGTGCCTGGCTGAGGAATTCTGGGAGTTGAAGTCCACAAGTCATAAAAAGGCCACGTTTGAAGACCCCTGTTCTAGGGTAATATGTGCTAGTGTATAAATGAGGTATGATGATGATAAATATTTCAGGATGAGGCCACTGTGGGAAATGACCGAGGGGGAGGGGGTCAAAGGCGTCATATGACTGACATGTGTCATATGTCCCTGTGTGCTTACAAATAATCTAAATCCCTTGAAGGCTGTTCTTATCTCCTGCTCATTTCCCTTGAGCGTTAGTTGGTCAGATTCTTGTAGAGACCTTAAGCTTGCAATCAATCTTTATGCAGGTAATCCTCGGCTTACGACCACAGTTCAGCCCAGAATTTATATTGCTAAGCGAGAAATTTGTTAAGTGAGATTCCCCCCCACCCCTGCCCCATTTTACGACCGTCAGATTCACTTAACAACCGTGCTACTAACTTAACTGCCGTGATTCACTTAACAACCATGGCATAAAATGAGGCAAAACTCGCTTAAAAGGGTGTTTCACTTAGCAACGGGCTCAACTGTGTTTGCGTAAGTCGAGGACTCCCCGTATACATTATTTGGCCAATGCATTCACTTTGAGAGACCTGATTTCAGCCAGGCTGGTGCAAAAATTGGGGTGAGTTTCCCAACTGAAATACGGCAGGTCCCAACCCCCTTCACACACACACACACTCACACCCATTGTCTCTCCCCAAAGCAAACGTTTGCTATCTCTTGCGTTTTCTAAAATCAGGATCCCAAATGCAAAGCTTGAATTGTGTAGAGGCAACCAAAGCAAACGTGTTGCAAACTTAGAACATCCTGGTATTAAAGGATAATTAATGAAGTCTCTGCAGCATTGAGAAGGCAAAAGCTAACAGGAGCGATTGAAATGTTATCAAAAGCTTAGTTAGCTTATCGGGAAGCTGTCTTAATTATCGTTGGAACAGCAACTCCTGAACAACGTGTCGCAAAAAAAAAAACTTGAATTGCCAATCAATGCTCTCTGGTGTTCCTTCTTTGGGGAGGTGTGATTTAATTGATTTACCTGCTCCTCCATAAGTTAAGTCGCCAAAGCACCGAGTTAGAAATTCAACACACACCCGCTAAAGCAAAGCCACATCTCAGCGGATCACAAAATCAGAGATTTTGTTTTCTTGCCGTGGTGATGCAAAAAAAACCCACAAAAAAAACAGCAAGACGACAAATAAAGAGGATCCCACTCGTGCGCTAACCTGCTCTGCAGCGGGCAAGCGTTGTAGGATGTCTGAGAATGGGGTATACAGGTTGTCCTCGACTTACGACGGCAGTGGAGCCCAACCTTTCCGTTGCTAAGCGAGGCAGTGGTTCAGTTGAGTTTTGCCCCATTTTACGACCTTTCTAGGCGGGTTTTTTTTAAGCCAATCACTGCAGTCATCCGGTTGTTAAGTGAATCTTGGCTTCCCCCATTGACTTCACTTGTCAGAAGTTTGCAAAAGGGCATCACGTGACCCCGTGGGAACGCTGCAACTGTCACAACTACATGCTAGTTGCCAAGCATTTGAATGTGAATCACGTGACTGTGGGGAGGCTGTAACAGTCGTAAGGGTGAAATTACAGTCGTAAGTCACTTTTTTCAGCGCTGTCGTAACTTTGAACGACCACTAAACCAACTGTTGTAAATTGAGGACAACTTGTAATCTCTCTCTCTCTCTCTTTTAAACCTAGTTTGTTTTTTTTAAAAAGCTTTTGATACGGCACCATATAACCCTAAGCAGGAAAGGACTGGATGGCGTTGAGTTGTGTTGCTGTGAATCTATTAATTTGTCCAGAATAGCATAGTGTCTGCTGCTTGAGCAGGGGGTTGGACTAGATGACCTCCAGGGTCCCTTCCAACTCTTGTTATTCTGTTAGTAAGAAAACGCATATGCTCCTAAAGCCACTCTCCGTTTTGAAGGAACGGAATCAGATTTCTTGTGCCGATTTACTTTTCTGCTTAGATTGGTAAATATTTTCCCATAGTATGCTGGGTTTTAAGTCAATTCTTGGAAAAATTGTGCAAGCGACAAATAAAGGGGATTGTGGAAAACAGGATTTCTTCATACAGAGATAATCAGGAACATCTAGACGAGAGTATCCTTCGTTGTTACTCAACCTTGGAAGTTTCGTGAACTTTATGACTGGCGGAGGAATTCTGGATTCAGAAGCCAACACAACTTAAATTTTCCAAGGTTGAGAAAGAACAACAGTCTAGACATCAGAGTCTCCATTTTTGCCAACTATTTCAGAAAATTCAAGTGGTAAGACTTCCCCCCCCCCTCTCTCTTTTAACTAAGCCAAGATGTCCAGGGATAATACATACGGAAAAGCCAGTTAGGTAAAACATTTAATATGCTATTTTTTTTTCTTTTAAACTTGGTGGAATTGAATCATTTATTGTTTCACACGCAAGAGGTTTCTTTAACAAAACGTTTTGCGCTACGAAGCGCTTTGTCTAAAAACGAACACGCTGTGCAATTCTTATACAGTTCACGTTAAAACGGAAGCCGTTGCAATTCTTATCCCCTATTTTCCCCTAATCCGTGAGCCGTTTGGGGAGGCAAGGATGGAAACACCGAGCTGCAGTAGTAAATTAAAGTCAGGCTTTGTTGGAAAATACTTGCAATTTCTATTAAAGGAATTAGCTTTTGATATTTGATGGGGGGGAAATCAATGGATTCTGGTAGGTCAAAAAAAAACAAACCCAAAGGCATGTGCAACACACCTAAAAAATGGAGAGAGAATTCTGTTGTGTGCTCACAGCCACATCTTGAGTCCTTTTAATCAATCAATCAATCAATCAATCAATCAATCAGAATAGAGCTGAAAGGGACCTTGGAGGTCATCTAGTCCAGCCCCCTGCTCAGGCAGGAAACCCTACACCATTTCAGACAAATGGCTGTCCAGTCTCTTCTTAAAAGTTTCCAGTGTTGGAGCATTCACCGCTTCTGGAGGCAGGTTGTTCCACTGGTTAATTGTTCTATCGGTCGGGAAGTTTCTCCTTAGTTCCAGGTTGCTTCTCTCCTTGATGAGTTTCCACCCGCTGCTTCTTGTCCTGCCTTTTGTCTTGTCTTTTGTTTGGTATTGTTACACTTCAAAATAAATGTCTTTTAAATACAGGTAGCAGTAGAATGTAGAGGGTGTGTGTGTGTTAGTTTGCCAGTAAACGTTTCACCATCACCATCTTTGGGAGATACAGCAATTCCACAAGGGATAAATAAAATCAAACATTTTTATTTTTTTGGTGACAGACATTACGGACTCAATTGTAAGTCAAGGACTATCTGTATATCATAAATGGGCTGATTAATCTGATTAAATTAAATGAATCTGATTAAACTGATCAAAGAGAGAGGCAACCTAGAACTAAGGAGACATTTCCTGACAGTTAGAACAATTAAAATAATAATAATAATAGTAAAGTTGGAAGGGACCTTGGAGGTCATCTAGTCCAACCCCCTGCTCAGGCAGGCAACCCTACACCATTTCAGACAAATGGCTGTCCAGTCTCTTCTTTAAAACCTTCAGTGATGGAGCATCCACAGCTCCAGGTGGCAGGTTGTTCCACTGATTAATTGTTCTCAGTGTCAGGAAATTTCTCCTTAGTTCTAGGTTGTTTCTCTCTTTGGTTTGCTTCCATCCGTTGCTTCTCGTCCTGCCTTCAGGGGCTTTGGAGAAGAGCTTGACTCCCTCTTCTTTGGGGCAACCCTTCAAATATTGGAATATTGTTATTAATGTCACCCCCGGTCCTTCTTTTTTCTCGATTAGCCCAACCCAAATCCTTCTTATGTTTTACTCTCTGGGCTTTTAATCATCTTAAGTTGCTCTTCTCTGCGCTTTCCCCAAAGTCTTCCTGAAACAATTTGCTTATTTGGTCAACTATGGAGAGCTAATTCCTTTAACCACCAACTGCCCATCACAGCCAGTTATCCAGGACAGTCTATGATCTGCTGGCTTGAGCAGGGGGTTGGACTAGAAGACCTCCAAGGTCCCTCCAACTCTTGTTATTCTACAATGCATTTAGTTCAGACTTTTCATCAACCACGGTAAGAGCGGATTAAACTTTAAAACAGACTTAGGATTTGCCCATATGAAACCACGGTTAAAATAGCCAGGGAAAGAAACCACGTTTTACCCAGTGCTTGAAAGTCTGCAGCTGTGGACTCATAAAAGAGTTATTCCCCCCCCCACCCGTAGAATTAAGATTTTCTTAATTAAGAATTAAGAAGTATGGGTGCCATAACTGCCAGTGTCATAATTTTGTTCCCGATCGGTGTGATTTTTGCAGAAGCTAACTTTTTCTCTGCTTGATTTCATTCCTCTTTGGAGAATGCTGATTACACCATTCCTTCTATTTTAAAATAGATATAGGAACCAAACAATAAATGATGCCAAGAGTTCACTTAAAAGTTAGTGGGAGTTATTCTAATTGTGCACAAGGCCCCACTGCTTGTTTTGAATTTACAATTTCATACGCATGAAAACATCCGGAGTCAGCCAGAGGCCAAAACAATCTAAATCACCTCCATGCATGTGATGATTAGTTGAATTGAAATTACAGGTAAAGTCCTCAACTTACAACAGGACATTTAGTGACTGTTCAAAGTTACAACGGCACTGGAGAATAAAAAAAATCACGACTGTTTTTCAAAGTCAGGCCCTTTGTAGCATCCCCTTGATCAAAATTCAGCCACTTGGCCACTGCCTCATACTTATGACCGTCGCCGGGTCCCAAGATCACGTGATCCCCTTCCGACAAGCAAAGTCAATGGGGAAGCCGGCTTCACGTTAACGACCGGGTGGCTAACTTTACAACGTGCTTCGCTTAACGGCTGTGGAGAGAAAGGTCGTAAAATGGGGCAACATTCGTTTAACAAAATGCCTCACTTAACGACATAAATTCTAGGCTCCGTTGTGGTCGTACGTCTAGGGCTACCTATAATGCAAAGATTAGTTTCATTGTTTTAATTTTTTTTTACAGGTTTACCAATCTTGACCCGGCGGGAATAAATAGCAAATATTGTGTGAATTTTCCACTGACCTATAGGAGTTTTCAAAGCACTGTCTATCCAAACACGAGGATCTCCAAATTTTAGAGTAGCTTTGGAGTCAATTCTGCAGAACGCCCAAGGCTGTGATCTCTGCAGTATAGTTTAAATAATAATAATCATCATCATCAAAAATTTAAATCTTCACCCATGATAAAAAAAAAAATCTGCTGAGCAGAGAATGCTGTAAGTTTGGGAATATATTTACTTGTATTTTTTTTTTTTTAAGAAACGGTGAGTTTCGGTTGTTTACATACTGCTTACAGCAGCACAGGTTTATTTTTTAAAAGAAGATATTTATTGCATATCCTATTTTGAGAGATGTTTTATGTGTGTTTTGCACCTTTGGGGATATATTGTTACATTGCTGCGTGCAGAATATTTGGGCAGTTTCTGTTAATCGTATTTTTATGATTCCTAAGTGACCAGTTTTGGGGGGGGGTTGTGCCTTTTTATTATTGGATGCATGATTACTTATTTATTGTATGGAAGTCACGGAGATGTGTATTTTTGTACGCTGTTGGAAACAATGGTTGACTTTGTTGTACTTTTAGGAGAGCCCCTCCTTTCCAGGGTGCCGTTTGCTCTTCCTTCCGAAATAAACACACGCATACAAGCTCCCAGTGTGTCCTTTTACCCTTTTTTTGTTTTGAAAGTTTGATTTAATGGATTTAGACACCCGTGCTTTCCGTTTTTTTTTTTTTTAAAGAGGGAGGGTGATCCTTGAAGAAAAGTAAAATAATAAAAGCATCCAGTTGACCCAACCGTCTGAAGGACATGAGGAGAACGGGAACACTTGAAATTAAAAAAAAAAGAAAGAAAACGAGAGAGAAAGTGAACCTGATGTGTTCAGATGAAGAGAAGGCCCAGCAAACTCCATCAGAAGAGAATTCCAAGCCAGCAGGACTGCACCGAAGGCAACTGAGCCTTCACACTCGGCTTTAGCACCACAACAGGCACCTGGCCTGAGCTCACTTCCATGTTGGTGACAATTTAATTTAATTTAATTTAATTTTTCGGACTTATATGCCGCTCCTCTCTGAAGACTCGGAGCGGCTTACAACATAAACCAAACAGTACTTCAAAACTAAGTCCAAATCTAAAAATTATTAAAAAATACTAAAAATCATTAAAAAATACTAATGCTAAACTCCATCCATCCATCGGTAAAAGGATATAATATATATATATATATATATATATATATATATATATATATATATATATATATATATATATATATATATATATATATATATATATATATATATATATATATATATATATATATATATATGTTTTTAATTTAAATTGCTAACAAAGATATATTAAATTGCTAACAAATATATATGTATGTATGTATGCATATATATACAGTATATGTGTATGTGTATGTATATATGTACGTATTTATGTATGTATGTATGTATATATATACGGTATGTAGGTCTCTGGTAATTCGGGTTTTCTCCCGCGTAAAATTGGAAGTGTCTTGGCACTTCCAATTTTACGCGGGAGAAAACCCTGAATTACCAGAGACCTACATACAAACACCCGCAAAAACCTCAGAAAACATATACAGTATATATGTGTGTGTGTGTGTGTGTGTGTGTGTGTGTGTGTATGTATGTATGTATATATATATATATATATAGAGAGAGAGAGAGACAGAGACAGAAATATTAGATGATAGAATACTTAGATAGCTAGATAGACCTCCATCCATCCATCTTTACTTGTCTTTTTCTTTCATGTCTCTATATCTATCTATCTATCTATCTATCTATCTATCTATCTATCTATCTATCTATCTATCTATCTATCTATCTATCTATCTATCTATCTAATCATGTCTATCTCTACCATCTATCTTATCTAATTATCTATCTCTATCCATATCTCTACCATCTTTTCTATCTATATATCTGTCTGTCTACCTACTTCTTTCTTTTTTCGTTATCTATCTATCTATCTATCTATCTATCTATCTATCTATCTATCTATCTATCTATCTATCCATCCATCCATCCACCCATCTATACCTTCCATCCATCCCTTCCATCCATCCCTTCCATCCATCCCTTCCATCCATCCCTTCCATCCATCCCTTCCATCCATCCATCCATCCATCCATCCATCCATCCATCGAATGTATATGCATCTATCTATCTATCTACCTATTATCTATATCTCAGTGATGGCGAACCTTTTAGAGACCGAGTGCCCCAAAACAGGCCCCGCCCCCACCCTGCCTGCTCCGCCCCCACCTCGCCCCCATCCCGCCCCGGGCCCTGCCTGCCCGCAGGGCCACCCACCGCCTCCACAGCCTGCCACAGACCGCCCAGGCGGCCCAGCAGCGCCATAGCAGCCACACCCTCTGCCTGCACCCCACAGAATCAACTGCGCACGACAGGACACGAGGGCGGAGTCTTGCTATGTTCTTGGCTGCGCTGCTCCGCGTGGGCCGCACTCGGCGAGTCTCCTCAGGGGGGGCTGCTGGTGAGGTGGGGGCCGTGGGGGGAGGCGGGGCTGGGGCAACGGCGGGTGTGTCCACAGAGAGGGCTCCGAGTGCCGCCTCTGGCACGCGTGCCATAGGTTCTCCACCCCTGCTCTATCTCCTAGGTAGCTACTTACAGGTCCCCACTTACAACCATTCATTCAAAGTTACAACAGCACTGTAAAAAAATGCCTTAGGACCATTTTTCACACTTGCAACCGCCGCAACCACCCTCACGGTCACGTGATCAGGATTCAGAGGCTTGGCCACTGGCATGTACTTATGACAGCGGCCGTGTCCGGGGGGGGGGTGTCACGCGATCCCCTTTTGCGACCTCCTGACAAGCAAAGTCAATGGGGGATTCGCTTAACGGCCGTGTTCCGAGCTTAACAACTGCAGCGATTCACTTAATGGCAGGAAGGCAGGTTGTAGAATCGGCCAAAGTCAGGTATCAACTCTCTGGCTTAGCAATGGAGGTTGTGGGTTCAACCGTCGTCACCTCCCTGCAGGGAGGACCCAGTTTTGGTTCCTTTGCAGACTCTCAGTTGCACAACGAACCAGTCACCTCGGAGTGTTAGCACACTGCATTACCTCTACTAACCACAATGAGGCCTTTGGAAACCCCCCCACCCCCCACCCCGTGTTTTGTTCATTTCAGGGCCCCATTTCCTGACAACCAGGAACTTCCAAATTCACTGCAAGATTCTGGACTCCATTCTTAGGCCGAAACGACAGGAACAGCCTTATTTCAAAATGTTTTTGCCCGTCTTTCTTTCCCCTTAGACAAGGGGTAGGCCGCCTTGGCTCTTTTGTGACTGGTGGACTTCAACTCCCAGAATTCCTGAGCCAGCCATGCTGAGGGGAAAGGGAGAGGTTTCCAAGCTGAGCCAGGCTGGCTCAGGAATTCTGGGAGTTGAAGTCCACCAGTCATCAAAGAGCCAAGGTTGCCTACCCCTGTTCTAGGCAGATGCCCCTAACCGAGCCGGGAATTACGATTGTATGTTATGTGGGTCATTAAAGCAGGCCGCCATATCTACATAGGCATGCTTCTGTGCCTCTAGGCCAGGGGTAAGCAACTTTGGCCCTTTTATGACTCGTGGACTTCAATTCCCAGAATCCCTGAGCCAGCCATGCTGAAGGGAAAGGGAGAGGTTTCCAAGCTGAGCCAGGCTGGCTCAGGAGTTCTTGGAGTTGAAGTCCACCAGTCATAAGGCGGCCTAGGCCTAGGCCAGAGGTAGGCAACTTTGGCTCTTTTGTGACTGGTGGACTTCAACTCCCAGAATTCCTGAGCCAGCCATGCTGAGGGGAAAGGGAGAGGTTTCCAAGCTGAGCCATGCTGGCTCAGGAATTCTGGGAGTTGAAGTCCGCCAGTCATGAAGGGGCCATAATTCCCCCATGCTGGCTGAGGAATTCTGGGAGTTGAAGTCGAGTCATGAAGGGGCCATAGTTCCCCCACGCTGGCTGAGGAATTCTGGGAGTTGAAGTCCACGAGTCATAAAAGAGCCGAGTTTGCCTACCCCTGCCTTAGATTAACAATGTCTCAGTTAGATGGAAGACAATTCAGGGCCCAAGCCACATCAGAGTTTATTTAAGACCATGAGCTTCGCTTGCCCAGTGCAAAAGCAACAGATTCAGTAGCACAACCTGCTAAAAGAATCTAGTTTTACCCTCTTTTTGAGTAGTTGTTGAGGTAGCTTCAGTGCGTGTTAGCAACATGATTTGTTTTCTTCTCCTTCGTTTATGTTATTACAAAACTTAAATACATTGTGTTGTTCCAATACATTGTTTGTGCAACATGACTGGGGACTGCTGACTGTTCAATTGCAGGGGACTTGCCGGCTTCAACTCCCAGAATTCCCCAGCCAGCCATGCTGGCTAGAGAATTCTGGGAATTGAAGTCCACCCGGCTCAAAGTTCCCAGCATTGCCCCATCCCCCCCTTCTATGGCTTAGATTTTATTTTATTTATTTATTTTAAAGGATTTAGATAGCCCCCTACTTGCTCCCAGCCAGTCTAGGTGGCTTTACAGACAATACAAACACAATGTAGAAAATAATAATAATAATAATAATAATAATAATAATAATAATAATAATAATAATAATAATAATAATAATAATAAAGAATGATGGCTTCAAATAGGAACAGGGTTTGTTTGGCTCACCTGTTCTTAACCCCGATCTGCAAACTCGGGTTAATTTCACTTCTCCAAACCTGCCCAGCCAAACTGCAGCTGGCACCCGCAAGAAAGAAACCTCTTTAGGCGTTTTGCAGATTAAGACACACGCCCCCCACCCCCCTCTGCCTCTTGCAGCGCCCCCAAAAACCACTTCCGCTGAGTAGCAGTCACAATCTTTGGGTTCAGCAACCCCCCCCAGCCCCTCCCCAAGTAGAGCTCGGTCTTCTCTCCAGAGAGAACTTGGGGTGGTGTTTTTTTTCCCCCCAAGGCTGGGGAGGAGGTTTCCCCTTCCACGCCCCGCTTAAGTGGGCATCAAGGAGAGGGGCAGCTTAGCAAAGGCGGAGAGGGAGGGAGGGAGGGGGGGTGGCTGCATCTGGGGGACCCTCCCCCAATTGCAAACCGGGGGCGAGGCTGCAGTTGGGTGCCCCCCCAACCCTAGGGCGCTTTGGAGAGCCCCCAACCCAAAGAGGGGTACCCCTGCTTTCCAGGCGCAGCCCAAAGCAGGGCGCACAGGCGCGCTCCAGGCTGCCGGGGAGACCCCCCCTGCGTCCAGCCGCTTCCCGGGGAGCCCCCCCAGCGCACCCCAGTGCTTTAGAAGGAAGTCTCCGCTCTCGCGAGAAGCGGCAGCGAAGAGGAGGAGGAGGAGGAGGAAGCGGCTGCGGAGGAGCCTCGGAGTAGCAAGCTGGAGAGCTCCGGCAGGGTAGGAAGATGCGCAGCGTGGCGAGGCCATGGGGACCCGCCTGGAGAGGGGTAGGGGGAGATCAAGGCGGGTTGCTAGCGGCTGGGGGCGACCCCGAAGGCTTCCCCCTGCCGCTCGGCAGCCTCGTCCCCGGTTTGCAACGGGGGGGGGGAGGATCCCCCAGATGCAGCCACCCCCCCACCCTCTCTCCGCCTTTGCTAAGCTGCCTTCCCTGTCTTTGCTGCGCGCGCGGTCTTTAATTCTCCCTTTTGCAAGGCTTGTTTTTTTTGGGGGGGGGGGTGTTTCCTTGCTGCAGAATCCTTCCCCCCTCCCGCTTCTGAGTTGGAGGAGGGGACCTTCCCCCCCCGCCCTTTTGCACGGTTTTTGCATGCAGCCCATCTCTCCTCCCCTCCTTTTTTGAGCTGGGGGTGGAGACAGGAGGGGATCGCCCCTCCCTTCCCCTCCCCTCCCCAGGCGCTTCAGGGCTTGGAGGGGGTCGGGGGGGGGGAGAAGGGCTCCCCGAGTTCTCTCCGTTCAAGGGGAGTGTCTCCTAGCAAGGATCCACAAGGGCTTCTGCTCCCAGATTCTGCCCTTCTGCTCTTCCTTTGCCCCACCCTCCACCCCACCCCCTGCCTCTTTGGGCAAAATTTTCTGCAAGCCACTGGCCTTAAAACTGGTGGTGGAGGTGGCCACAATGGGGATGTGAACCAGTTTGGGGAGTAAATAAAGACTTTGTGTGTTTGTGTGTTTGTGTGTTTGTCTGTCTGTCTGTCTGTCTGTCTGTCTGTCTATCTATCTATCTATCTATCTATCTATCTATCTTTCTACCCATCCATCCAATCTATATCTGTCTGTCTGTCTGTCTGTCTGTCTGTCTGTCTGTCTGTCTGTCTGTCTGTCTGTCTGTCTGTCTATCTATCTATCTATCTATCTATCTATCTATCTATCTATCTATCTATCTATCTATCTATCTATCTATCTATCTATCTGTCTATACAGACACACACACACACACACACTCACGTGTACAGGTAGTTCCTTGACCACAAGTGGGCCCCAGACCAAAAGGAGATCACGAGACCTTAAGATACAGCAACGGTCGTAAGTATGAATCAGTGGCCAAGCGTCTGAATTCGGATCCCATGATCCAATGGGGATTTCCCCCCCCCCCCGCAAAGGTTGTCACTGGGGAAAACGCTCCTGACTCCTCTTTATGACACAGCAACGGTCATAAATATGAGACAGTGGCCAAGTGGCTGGATTTTGATTAAGGGGATGCTACAAAGGTGGTAACTTTGAAAAATCACTTCTTTTTTTTCCAGCGCTGTGGTCGCTTTGAATGGTCACTAAATGAACTGTTGTAAGTTGAGGACTCGCGGTGTTGCTTTTTGAAGAGTTAAAATGTCTGCCGGTGTTTCAACAACCTTGGTGCTAAGAAAGCAGATCAAAGATTTTTAAGTGGAGTAGAAGCGGTTTAAATACCAACATAATATAATAATAATAATAATAATAATAATAATAATAATAATAATAATAATAATAATAGTAAAGTTAGAAGGGACCTTGGAGGTCATCTAGTCCAACCCCTTGCTCAGGCAGGAAATCCTACGCCATTTCAGACAAATGGCTGTCCAGTCTCTTCTTAAAAACTTCCAGTGTTGGAGCATTCACTGCTTCTGGAGGCAGGTTGTTCCACGGGTTAATTGTTCTCGCTGTCCGGAAGTTTCTCCTTAGTTCCAGGTTGCTTCTCTCGATTCGTTTCCATGTTCCCCTTCTTGGCTCACCTGGATTTTCCGCCTGAATAATTTAGGCAGAATGGTTTCTGTTTTGTTGATTTAAGCCATGGGGTGTGTAATTTGCAGGGGAATGTAAATACTTCAAAAAGAGAGAGAGATAAAGAAAAAAAATCCCCAGTGAAAGTATTACTTTTCGGTTGGCAATGCGTAGTTCGCACTTTCCTTTGGTTAGTCCTGTTCTGCAGTTTTGTCCACAGGGTCTGCAAAGCTGACCGACCCCCCCCCCTTTTTCAGAAATTGTCTATTTTTTTTTTTTAACCTTTAAGGATCAGTTTTTCCTTTTTTGTTTCATCCAGGCCTCACCTGTGCTATAAACACCTCCCTCGTTTGCATCGGTCCGGTGATCGCACGGCGTACGGTTATACTTTGCATTTAATTTTTCTTTACCGTTTCAAAGTTAGAGATGGATCTCAAATGACATATAATGTGTGGACATAAAAAGAAAGCCAATAGATTTAAGAGCTTGTTACATACAGCTCTAGCACCAGGCTAGGCCCCTACCACTGTGTCAGCACTTACTATGAGCGCACTGTAGCAGATCATTGCATGAAACAATTCCTACATATGATTAAGTTACAGGTAAGTCCTCAACTTAAAACAGTTCATTTAGTTTGCAACGGCACTGAAAAAAAAAGACTTATGACCAGTATTCACAGTTATGATCATTGCAGGCTCCCCCTTCGTCCCCTGATTGACATTTGGATAATAATAATAATAATAATAATAATAATAATAATAATAATAATAATAATAATAATAATAATAATAATAATAATAATAATAATAATAACTGCACCATCCCTGTGGTCATGACAGAAGAAAAATCAGGTCCAGTTCCAAGCTGGGAATAAAATGGAGGCTGATTTTGAAAGAAGGTCTGTTTATTGATGAGCAGAACCAGCAACAGCATGAGGTTCTGGGACAGCTGACAAATTGATTTGATGAACACAAGGCTTTTTAAACAGTTGTACACCATTTCATAATGTGGAGGCTTAATAATAATAATAATAATAATAATAATAATAATAATAATAATAATAATAATAATAATAATAATAATAATAAGTTGGAAGGGACCTTGGAGGTCATCTAGTCCAACCCCCTGC